>KV751317.1:15417450-15448124 GCA_001698575.1 Mola mola
GTGTGTGTGTGTGTGTGTTTAGTAGCCATATGTTCATGTATGTATGTGTCATTCTGGCTCACATAAATGTTGGAAAGTGCACTTGGTTCTGTGGTGACGAGCATTAGATAAGGGGTCTTTCGCAATCCGCCACAGCCTTAGAAAAATGGTTCATCTGCGCTGTGATACTGTACGCAGTGCTCTGCAATCGGGGGGGGGTTGGTATTCTGTTGATAGCCCAGACCAGCAGAATCCCTCCCTGCACTGTGTAAAATATTGTTTTGCCAGGCAGAACAGGCATGGAGTTAGGAAGTGAAAGACTTAGTCATAGAAGGTGCAAACAAATGAGTCATGTGTTACTACCTAGGATGGACTGTAACGAGTAGAATCGAGAGGAGATTTTAATAGAGGGCTGAAAAATGTTTCCATGCACTCCTCCCTTCTCCCTTCTCTTTCTTCAGGGACCGCATGCAGCAGTCAGCCATGTACGACCTGTGTCTGGGCATGAGGCAGGTGAGCCAGGAGTTCCTGCGGCTGCAGCTCACCTACGACGAGTTCCTCGCCATGAAAGTGCTTCTGCTTCTCAGCACAGGTAGGCAGAGAGCTGCAGGCCTGCGAGAGCTCTCAGCTTTTTCATTATGTACCTGCCAGGCACACACGGTGCTTTATTCTGTAGCATTAATAGCACAGTGTCCCAAACCTCCCCCTTCAGCACAATGTAGTGAAATGACAATTAAAAACCATTACTTTAATAGAACATTATTCAACACCAATTCTACGCAAGAATGAATTGGAAATTCAGGCTGTCCATCACTCAGACATTAAATTAAAAACGGTGGCCAACGATGCTGTAACTTTAAACTATAATAGCATAGAGACATATAGAATAGGGTAGCATATAGATTAAACACTGCTAATAGAGATCAATCCCCTTTGGACCAACTTTGTTTTTAAAAGCAGCAGCCACATTTATCTTTTATTTTTAGTTTTTCCTTAACTTTGAGAATGTTGCTGTGCTGCATTCAAAGTGAAAACTCACTGATAAGCACTAAAAATTAACTTCAATTTATATTGAAGTCATTGCTAATATTTAAGTAGATTATTACAGTATATACAGTAGTGTTCAAAATAATAGCAGTCCAATGTGACTAACTAGATTAATCCAGGTTTTTAGTATATTTTTTATTGCTACATGGCAAACAAGTTACCAGTAGGTGCAGTAGATTCTCAGAAAACCAACAAGACCCAGCATTCATGATATGCACGCTCTTAAGGCTGTGCAATTGGGCAATTAGTTGAAAGGGGTGTGTTCAAAAAAATAGCAGTGTCTGCCGTTGACTTTACAAACTCAAAACTATTTTGTACAAACTTTTTTGTTTCTAGGATTTAGCAATCCTGTGAATCACTAAACTAATATTTAGTTGTATGACCACAGTTTTTTATAACTGCTTCACATCTGTGTGGCATGGAGTCAACCAACTTGTGGCACCTTTCAGCTGTTATTCCACTCCAAGATTCTTTAACAACATTACACAATTCATTTACATTTCTTGGTTTTGCTTCAGAAACAGCATTTTTGATGTCACCCCACAAGTTCTCGATTGGATTAAGGTCCGGGGATTATGTTGGCCACTCCATAACATTAATTTTGTTGGTTTGGAACCAAGATTTTGCTCGTTTACTAGTGTGTTTGGGGTCATTGTCTTGTTGAAACACCCATTTCAAGGGCATGTCCTCTTCAGCATAAGGCAACATGACCTCTTCAAGTATTTTGACATATGCAAACTGATCCATGATCCCTGGTATGCGATAAATAGGCCCAACACCATAGTAGGAGAAACATGCCCATATCATGATGCTTGCACCACCATGCTTCACTGTCTTCACTGTGTACTGTGGCTTGAATTCAGAGTTTGGGCGTCGTCTCACAAACTGTCTGCGGCCCTTGGACCCAAAAAGAACAACTTTACTCTCATCAGTCCACAAAATGTTCCTCCATTTCTCTTTAGGCCAGTTGATGTGTTCTTTGGCAAATTGTAACCTCTTCTGCACATGCCTTTTTTTTAACAGAGGGACTTTGCGGGGGATTCTTGTAAATAGATTAGCTTCACACAGACGTCTTCTAACTGTCACAGTACTTACAGGTAACTCCAGACTGTCTTTGATCATCCTGGAGCTGATCATTGGCTGAGCCTTTGCCATTCTGGTTATTCTTCGATCCATTTTGATGGTTGTCTTCCGTTTTCTGCCACGTGTCTCTGGTTTTGCTCTCCATTTTAAGGCATTGGAGATCATTTTAGCTGAACAGCCTATAATTTTTTGCACCTCTTTATAAGTTTTCCCCTCTCCAATCAACTTTTTAATCAAAGTACGCTGTTCTTCTGAACAATGTCTTGAACGACCCATTTTCCTCAGGCTTTCAAAGAGAAATGCATGTTCAACAAGTGCTGGCTTCATCCTTAAATAGGGGCCACCTGATTCACACCTGTTTTTTCACAAAATTGATGACCTCACTGATTGAATGCCACACTGCTATTTTTTTGAACACACCCCTTTCAACTAATTGCCCAATTGCACAACCTTAAGAGCGTGCATATCATGAATGCTGGGTCTTGTTGGTTTTCTGAGAATCTACTGCACCTACTGGTAACTTGTTTGCCATGTAGCAATAAAAAATATACTAATAACAGTGATTAATCTGGTTAGTCACATTGGACTGCTATTATTTTGAACACTACTGTAGATATGGATATTACATATGTTGCTCTGGTACCTCCATACATCTGTAACCATTCATGGACGCAGTTTTACCATTTAGATATGTGCATTGGGACCTCGCTGCACCGCAATTCCACCCACATGTTAGTGTTTTAGTCCACTGACAGCCAGGAGTTATTTATTGTGTGTGTTGACTCCCGACTCGAGCTGCAACAATAAGTCCATCAACGAAACTTGTTGCTGACTGTTTTTTTTGGTTTTTTTTAAATCTATCAGCTCTTTCAATTTTTAAGCAAAAATGTTCACACTGATTCTGCCTTCCTAAATGTTTGTCGCTGGGCTTTTTAATTGTTTGTTGGTGAAAGAAAGAGTTTGAAAACTTTAAGCTCTAGGACCTTGAGATGAAAATTGTCCACATTTTATGGGCTAAAAAATGGATTGTGAAAAACATCAGGTTAATAGATAATGATAATGATTGTTTGTTGTGGCTCCACTTTACGCCTCGTTCAGACACGGGTACGAATACCTTGCGCTTTCTCAAACTAGCACTTCTTCCTCACAATTGTATTGTTTTGTCCTCAACAGTTTGTGGAGTATTACGGTCTGAATGACACAGCATCTCTCAAATTCCTCAATCATTCACACAGGAAATGTTCTGTTAAATGCACCACACACCTTTGAGACAGTTTTGCCTCTGCTCGAGCAGCACGCACTGATAAATTCTCACTCGTGGTAATCCACTAACAAGCACGACCACCGTAGAAGTAGACTTGCAGGATATGCAGTGCAGAGGAGAGCAGCGTATTCATTTTTACATTCGGAGCACAGCCTACTCTGTTTTATATTATTTCATTCATTGACTGTGGTGATCAGATTATGTCTATTGCTCTCTTAAGAAGGTCTCACCGCGTGTCCACTCCAAGGTGCCAAACTGCGCCCACGGTGGCTGCATCCTCGCAGAGAGGATGCTTTGGACCAAACTGTTCAGTTGGAGCAGTTTTGCCGCCACCTTCACACCCCGTGAGCTGCTTCCGCTGTTGCTGTCGTATCTATAGAAGCAGTTAATTATTTCTTGATGGCAACTTTTTCATGACTTCCCTGTCCTCAACCACACGGGGACCTGCTGCAAGGTTCTCACTGGGCCTCACCAGTAATTGTGCACCTGTCAGTAACGTGTTTGACTGTGAAAGAGCGAGTGAGAATAAATAGTGGTGGGGGAGAGCTGTGGGGAGCTATTGGAAGAGTGCACCGGCTCTACTTCAAGCCCATTGAACGTCAGCACCAGTGCCAATGACTGCAAATACTGGCAGAGTATTCATTTTTCAGTTAGTAAGGCCTGAGAGTGCTGCATGAATGCTAGAACCTTTGTAAACTTTGACTCCATCCTATAAGCACAAATATTAAAAATGAGCTGCACAATTAGTGCAAGCATTGACTCGGGTTATAGTTCTGTATCAATCTATTAATTAAATGCTTAAAACTGCTGAAAAACTGTAACAGATATTTTAGTTGCATTGACATAATCATTAAATTGTATCATCAATTATTGATAACACAATGTGTTGCAAATGTATTGCATTTTTTTTTTAGAACAAAAACAATTAATACCAATTATGAAATGTAATTTAAAGCCCTATAAACACTGCTCCAACCCTTTGACTGAACCAGCCAAAATATGAACAGGACACAAAAGTTGCAGTTGATCTATGCTGCAATCCAGTTTAGTTCAACTGCAGTTTTTAAACTGTAGTTCTTTAAAATCCTTTGCGACTCGGTATTGAATAAACAAACCAAAACACTAGTCAGTGTCCATACAATACGTCCCTGAGCAGTAGTGTATGTTTGGTTTGGCTCCACCGCACAGGGACATATGGAAGAGGCGGTGCAAATGCTTTTCCCTGAAATAAACTCTGGAAGCAGGGGAGCTCTGACTGGTCCCGGGCTCGTAGACTCTGAGAGAGAATAGAGAGAGAATGAGAAACCAAGAGTGGGAAGAATGGTTTAGAGAGCGAAGTCAGACAAATGTTGACAGCCAGGGCCTGTGCTGGTGGAGAAAGAGACAGGTACGAAGCTATGGGGAGAGAGAAAGAGAAGACAAAGGGAGGTCCAGGGTGGGGTTGGAGGAACTGGTCCTTCTGTCGCCATGGCCTCCCTCTCCTGTTCTCGCTGGTCCTCTGGAGCTTTTCCAGCGACCCTTTTTTGTACTTAATAAAGACCAGTCAAGCACCAGGCAATGCTCCAAAACCTGCTATTTTTGTTCACTTCCTTCAAATGCGAGCTGGAAATTTTTGCAGGAAGAAGGTTTGCAGATTTAAAGTCGGAACTGAGACGGAATTGAAGGGGCTTCAAACTGCTCCATTTCGTGATTTAGTCAAAATGAAAAAGATTTAAAATTGTAAAGAGGGAGAAAATGATCATCCAGCCCCTGGTTTAAAGTTTTTATATCCTCCGCTTCCTAATTTTAAAGTTAAAAGAGAACTCTGGTATTTGCCTATAAAGGGCTTTTCCTGGTTTTCAAGGTTCTAAAATTTCAGAAAATACATATTTTTTGTAAAATGACACCAGAATGGCATTCATTGAACCCAGGGCTGTGCAGCTCAGCAGAGTGCAATGGCCCTGGTCAAGTTAAAACATCAGAAATAAAAAGCTACATATCGCAGTGAAACACAGGCGTCTCACTGCATCTATTCCATGTTACCAGACACTTGCAGTAATATCTTGAGCGCGGATGGTGTCAAAAGAGCCCTTTAATTTCAACGTTTCGATTTGCCCTCTATCGTTGCTCAAAATTGTGATGCTAAACAGTCGTAGCGATGAATTAATTTTCAAAAAAAAGATGTATTTTGCTTGGAGCCTAAAAGATAAGAAAATAGGGCTTGGATTGAAAAATACCGTTCTCCTTTAATGCGAAAGGGCAACAGTGCTGTATGGTTATGATTTGAGTAGTGATACCTTTTAAAAAGAGGAGTCCCTTTAAAACTCTCCTAGTTATAGTTATACAGAGATAATCCTTAGGCTTCGTGGAAGGAGTAGCAGCACAAATGTTTACAGAGGAGTTGTCAGAACTTGTCGGCTGTACTATGAAGTCACCTAGTGTGTGTACACCTTTGGGATGATTTGAAAAAATGTGTTTATTACAGAGATGGAGGCAGAGGTAAAAGGGAGAGAGGGAAGGAGGGAGAAAGAGAAAGAAGAGAACGGCTGTTATTCCTCTCTGACCTTGGCTTAGGTTTCACTGAGCCTGTGGTGTCTCATGACCCTGTTTGGATTTTGGTTAGGAGCTCCGGCATGCGCAAATCAGTGGCTCTCCTCACCTTCACACGGGTGTACAGTAGACAGAATAGCACGATTACCTTGTTTGTTTGTTATCTAGACAAACGCTGGTCTCTCTGAATTGTTTTCTGAGCCTCGTTCTGGGCGAGGCCAGCGCACAGTAGTCTTCTAGTGATCTGGGTCATTATTCTATCAAATTAAACTAACATTTCCGGTGAGACAACACTTTGAAGTGTCCCTAAGTTGTCACGCTCAGGGCTACTTGGAAAAGTCCTGTTACTAATGAACATTATCAGCCTATAAAGCCTGCCTGTTATTTAGGTATGTACCACCAAACCAGAGCAGGAAGCCGCACGTCCTTGAACGACACATTTGCTAATCTCCTAGCATCTCCTAGCTGCTGAGTTATGTCTGCCTCGTATTGTTTTCTATTTACATGCATGAAAAAAACAAGCTCTTCCAGCCTTTGATTCACTTAAAAACGCAGCCGCACTCACATTAAGAAATTAGGCCTAGTTGAAAAAGCTCCATAACTGCAGCAAAAATCGGTTTGACACCAATTATGGTGGTATAAATGCCCTATTTTGGGGCCTGTCATGGTAACGCCCCTAAATGCCAGGTCAGCTTCTAATCAGGGCATATGTAGGTCAATGGGAGAAAAACAAAAAGTCCAAATGCAGCACTGGGACTTAGCACATTCTTATCATGTCAGCCACAGAATAAAAGTGCAGAAATCCCTGCCTCTGTTCCAGCACTGAATCTGCTTTCATATCTGCTTTCGTCCAGCCGCATGTAGGCCTAAGTGATGGTTGGAGGTGATTGTGCACCAGTGTGAGATAGAAAGAGAGGATAAGGGCAAAAAAGACACAATCCTAAATGACAAGATGTAGGCCGAAAAGCTTGTGAAAACTTGTTCTGCAGGACTCAAACAGGTCCGTCGCAGATTTTTTTTTTCCTCGTGTCTTCTTGTTTCTGGCTACTGGAAAGTGCTAAAAAATGCATGATAGCATGATATAGTTTTTATTTTGGCGCTTAGAATTTGGCAGTCTGCTTTGAAAAATATTTTGTAAAGGTTCCAAGAAACTATAAAAATTTTACAAGGCATCATCCTCTCTTTGCGGCTTGTTTAGCTATGCTGTGAATGTGTCTGGTAAAGAAAAAGCTTGCACGACTTCTCTGTCATCTTAATAAATTACAGGCCGACAACTTGTGCCATAGTTAGTTGTTTTTTTCCCAGTTAGTCAGTCGAAAGAAAATTAATTTGCAAATAATTTTGGATAATTAATTAAACTTAGAATAGTTTCTGAAGCAAAAGTCTCAATACTTAGTCTTGATAAGGTTTCTTTTTATTGTGCATTGTTATGCTTTCTTTATATTACACATTTGTTTTTGTACATGGTCAAATATTCAAAGAGGAACTCTGGTATTTTTCAATCTAAGCCCTAAATCCTGGTCTTTTAGACTCTAAAATTTCATCAAATACATTTTTTTTTTTTTCTTTGAAAATGACTTCAGGACCTGGAAACAGTGGGAAGTCAGAAAGTCAAAAAATAGAAACTGCTAGACTGCAGAAGACCGAACCCAATACTGAAAAAAAGGTGTATTTTGTGAACATTTAGATCTAAAAGACAGAGAAATAATGTTTTTAAGGTTAAGGATTACCAGACTTATCCTTTAATAGACTAGCTAATATTCACTGTAATGATATAGTACATAAATGGGTAAATACCCAGCAATGAATGGCTAATTGAGCAAATATTATACCTGACGTTATCATGTTACTGTCACGCACATTGGAGAAGACCTTGTGACAGAAATAGCATGGAGCTTTACGGCCGAGAGCACTTTTTGAAAGAAAGGCTCAGACTCGTGTTTCAGTTGGTTCATTCATCATGTCGGACTTGGGTTTGGTTTAGGCAAAACAAACTCCTTGGTTACGTTTACGCAGTACAAATACTTGGTTAAGGTTAGCTATGGAACATTCATGGTTAGATGTAGGAACCAGGGCTACTTGTTTATGGTTAGGCACTACAAATATTTCATTACACTTACACGGTTAGGAACACGTTATGGCTTATGCTAAAAATACAGCCTTTCACAACGTTTTGCACATCACAGTAACAACAGCCATGGAGGCACTCCCATGTGCTGCTGTCAAAAAGCAGTTCCGTTCACTGAATGCCTTCAATACACCCACAGGTATTAAAGGCATCGGGTCATGATACATCATGAATTGCTCTTGGCTGAAGGACACCCGGCGGCGTTCTCTCTGACTGTTTGTTGGACGTGTGCTCCTTGAGAGGCGAGATGTTTGGTAATCTGGTAGCTGGCAGCTGAATGTCATTTAAGAGCTTTGGCAGACTTCCATATCTGTGACTTTGTTCTCCTGCACAGGGAGGCAGGAAGAGCGATCTTCCCGGGGCACTCACTGGATCTCATTCCTCGTGTCTGTCTCACTTATTTTAAGTGCATTGACGCCATCTACCAAGTCATTGTGAATGAATGTTGCAGCTCTGGTCACTGGGTAAACTGTCTGATGAATGGGGTTTGGTTGACGCCAAGGTTTAACTCTTACACAAGTATAGATATACTTGTGTTGTTCCTTTTGTTGTCAGTGCTGTTGGTGTAATAGTAGATCAGTCCTCTTTCATTAAGTAGTAGCTTCATATGAAAACTGAAAAAAAAAAACAACCTCAAAATGGTGAAAGTGGTTGTAATGAGTTCCTAAATAGGCTTAGGTTGTCAGCGCAGGCAAAATGCCCTAAAAGAAGGTTACTGTGTGGAAGTGTGTGCATATTTCACTCAGTACCTCTAACTAGCCTTTATACAGTTACATCTTTCTGCATGAAAGGAACATGGAGGTGCTGCTGCTGCATGGCTTTGCCCATTGACTGCAAGTGCTTAATGTGCATTTCACAACCATTTCTGAGGTACACTGTGGGTGCTGGCTTTTATGCTTTTCACTATGTTCAGGAAATCAACTCAGAGATTTGAAGTCAACATGGGTACATAGACCAACCACATTTATCTGTTTTTGGGAGTACAGGGGGCACTGTTTTCCAAAGTTTCCCGATGTTTGTGGAAGATGGATTTAGATAAATGTACTTGTTTTATTCCATGCTGTTGTGATCTGTTAAATAATCTGACATTATTTAGGAATAAATCTACATGAATTTATTTGTCTTTCAAGCACTGAGTGATTTAGCAATTTATTCCCATTATTATTTTGACTCACCCAAGGCTGTTGATATTTTTAGCCTTGTTGCACCAAGCGGTCCTGCCGATTGAACTCCATTAAGAAGTAACCAAAGAAAAAAAAAAGTATTTTGTGAAAGCCTGAAAAAGAGCCTGAAATAGGTTGAAAAATACTGGAGTTCTCCTATAATGTCTGGACAGCCTTAACATTTTCAGTTCACTGAACTTGAAAAAGAAAGTAAAATTAAATAATTACATCCAAAAATTTAAAGCTGATCAACCACGTGTTTGCTCATGAGTTGTCCTCCACTGTTGACATCCTGCCAACAAAGCTAGATCTTAAATTAAATTGATTACCAAGTCAGGGGTTTTAAAACTGCATCAACACACAACGCTATTCATACTTAAATCTAATCCTTAATCTAATTCTCATGTGTATTAGGAAGTAAAGCCAAAGTTAAATTAAATGAAATAATAAAAAAAAAAAAAAAAAAAGCTCATACAGTGAATTAAATTTGGGACAAATTCATGTCAAAATGAATATTGCCAAGACAGCCCACAATACCCAAGAGACCAATCAGTAATCTTAAAACATTACTGACAGCGTTGGAAAAACTTTGATGGTCAACAGCAGCAACCTAAATGTTCATTGTGGTCAATTATTATTATTGTATTTTTTTTTTCTTTTAGAATAATTAGTCAATCTTAAGTGTTAAGAATGAGATTGAGACGTTGTGTAATGTAGCACTGCAATGCTGATTTTCAATATTTTGAGGAACATTCCCACCTATCATGTGACATGTGACCATCTAGTTTGAGTCATTTCCAACAAAGCTGTCCTGTAACAACAGGATAATCGGCAATAATCAAACCTCTAATGCTGTCCACTAGTTAAATCCAGTTGGGTGATCCAGGATTTGTCTGTTTCCCAGTTCCCAAAGAGGGTCTGAAGAACCAAGCGGCATTCGAGGAGATGAGGGTTAATTACATTAAGGAGCTCCGGCGTTCAGTGGGAAAAGCAACCAACAACTCTGGCCAAACCTGGCAGCGCTTTTTCCAGCTCACCAAGCTACTGGACGCCATGCATGATGTAAGTACTCTCTGTCTGCTATCCTGGTCGCCTACACAACAGCACAGGCTTCCCTTGGCAGCGCCACGGTTCGTAGCGCCTTTACACACGGACAGAGGCTCTTTGGGATCCTAATATCACTGGGCTTGTTTTGAGCAAAATTGCAGTATAGTAGATTTGGATAATGCATTTACTTAGCAGTTCAATGGTGCCGTGGCTAGGATTAAGGATTATTGCATCCCAGTCTCTCCCTGAAGGGGGGGGTTATTTTGGATGAGCCGTTGACCAGCCTGGACTGGTGAGTGGAACAGAAGGGGATCAATGCCAGCTCGCAGTTTTCTGGATCCGAGTACACATTGGTAACTGTTGCAAATGTGCAAAAACACTGGTGTTGTTTATGCATGGGCCAAACAGTATGCGGCCTTGCCTTGCCAACAGAGCAGGCAAGGCCAAAGGAAGACAGAGTTAGCGAGCGAGAGGTCACAGGCATGCACAATTCAGTGACCCTGATGACTCAGTTAATAGGGTTAGTGCTGAACTGATGACTCTTACTTAAGGGAACTGTCCAGATACTATATATAATGAAACAAAACAGAATCAGTGCCCCCAAGTGGTCAACTAAAAACAAATGAAAAGGGGTCAATGCCCGAAAGAGAATGTTATTAGTTTACATAGAAAGGCACTCAGAGAGCGCATACCTCCACATACAATCCCTCATTAGTCTGGGAAACCTGCCTAAAGTGTCATTCAGGCCTAACATTCACTTACAATATTACTAGTGCTGCGGCCCTTTTTCATTTCACTGCTGTTTAATTCTGCCTTTTTAACATTTTGGTTTTGTCACATCCATTAAATTTAGCTCTCTCAAATGTGAATAGTGAAGAATGTTTTTTTATTAATTTAAATTATAGCCTATAAATTTAGCATTTTTTTTTTTTTTCCAATAAGAAAAGGATACCTCAGTTAAAATTTGGAAGATTGCCTGTAGTGAGTTTGTCCTTTCAAGGTCAAACTTCAGTAGGGATTAAAGCTTGACTCTATACATACATGATGTGGTTGAAGTTAGAATCAAATTGGTTGAGTTTTGGCTGAGATAGGATTGTTTCCCTCTGTGTTAATGAGTGTGATTTTTGGGGGAATTTTCCTGACATTTACCTTCGACCTATAAAGCCAAAAATGTAATCAGCGTTTGAAGCCACTGCAGATAGAAGCTCACTGGAAAACAAAACAGGCAGTTCTTCCAAAATTGTGGACAGTCAGCTGCTCACAAACAAACAAACAAACCAAACCGAAAACATGACCTCACTGTCTACAATCACAGCATGTTTCTCACTCGATTGTGTGTCTGTGTTGTCCAGCTGGTGGGGAACCTGTTAGACTTCTGCTTCTATACATTTCGAGAGTCCCAGGCCCTGAAGGTGGAGTTCCCTGAAATGTTGGTGGAGATCATCAGTGACCAGATACCAAAGGTGGAGTCAGGCCTCACTCACACGATCTACTTCCACAAGAAGTGAAACCCCTCACAGCTGGGACAGAGGCAGCGTTTAGAACTTGAGGAGAGAGAAATGTGCGAGGGAGGCCTGACCGGTCGGCCTGCACCCCGTCGCCCACGTATGCCGGCGTGAGCCTCTCGGATGGGAAAGTGAAGAGGCGTGGCAACACGAGTAAAAAGGGGACAATGATTTTGACCCCCCAGTCGGCGTAGAATGGGTCAGAGCTGTGAATAGGTCGTCGAGCTGAGCGTGACACGCTGAAAAGGACTTGTGACAAATGTGACAAAGAATCCCGAAGCTCCCCCCCCTTCCCCTCCCCCCGTGCCCTTCGACCCTGCCCCAAAGACAATAACAGTGTTTTCTATGGAGATAAAGCCATACATTTCTTAGGATGCGCTAGATACATTCACTGCAAACACACACACACACACTCACACATGCACAGACAAGCACGTAGAGGGAAATTGATACACATGGTGTCCACATGCCTTCACAGAAACGCACAGATGCACTCCACATGCACTAAAATCAGATCACAAATGTAGAGAAAATGTTTCTACAAATATTAACTGTTGCTTATGCAGTCTTTCGAAAAATAATAGCACTATGAAAAAAATAGGCCTATACTTAGATTTTGCTTTGCAGTGTAGCAACATACTGCAAGACTACAGGGCAGAAGATATCATGTGGAGGCACAAACATTCTTGAGTCTAAGACTAAAGGTCTTTTTGAATATATTCCAAGGGCTATAAAAGCATCGTCATAAGCTGGTGAATTACAGAAAGCCTAACAAGTCCAAGTTTGAATCTCGATCTGTGTTGTAACAGCTATTATTAACATTCACATAGTTTTTTTTCAATAAAAAACATGTAGTAAAACAATCAAAACTAATATGCAAATGTCCAAAGTTAAAGCTGTTTTGAAAAAGTCTCTGTTAAAGAACGCTTGCACGTAGGCTCCCATGTCATAAAGTCACTATTCCAGGCATTGTGGCGTAGAATTAAGACGCTGCTGATCAGCGATTTTTACCTTGGTGCAAAAAGTGGTCAGGAGTGCTGCGGGATGGAAAAATACATGCATTTACGGAGACAATTTCAGTAGAATCCGCTGGTAATGGATTTGACTGAGGTGCATCCATAGTAATTGTGTTTTGTGTTATCTCCAGAGCAGCTGTTCAAATGTCTGTTTTTACTCACAATGAAGCAAAACCAGCCCTTTGTGAACCAACACATCTACTCTTCCCAGAAATAATAAAAAGCATTTTATAAACGTGTGTTGCAAAGGTTTAGTTTTTGACAAGCCAGTCATTCTACATTAAGGTGCTTCATTTCTACAAAGCTGGGCAAAACATAACATGTACAGTAACTTGTAGGCAGCCGGTGAGCAACACCAATACGGACGCACGGTTTAAACACACATACTCTGTAAAGTTGACATAATCCAGAGCGCTACGCTGCAGTGCTTTTTCAGCAAACGGCTAAATGTATCAAAAGCAGGCAGACGTGTACAGGTATACACAACACACATTCTAATCCGCTGTTGTACAGATGAAGATGTGGAAGACATGTTGATGATAATGAAGAACCGTTGGTATGATCACCCTTCCTGATTTTTAGAAGAAAAAAAAAAAAAACGTTCTCCCCCCTTTCTATTATTTTTGGGCCACGTTCTACTGTTTTAGGTATGGCAGGCCCAGTCATCTGGACCATTAACTTGTCCCACATCCCACTGTGTTCTGGCAGGTTGTGGAACAATACTACGATGCTACTGAAAAGCGATAGAGCTGCTGGAGAGGAAAAAAACAGTGGGCGTGTGTGACGATTATGTTTTTCGTGCCCTGTGGTTGTGCGTTTACATGTGTGAATGATGCATGTGTGTGTGTGTGTGTGTGTGTTCTCCTCCTGGCAAGCATGTGCATAGTTGATCTGCTCTTTCAGCGTGGGTATTATGCATTTTATGTTATAGGCTTAGCCGTATCCTATTTCCACATTTAGATTTTGCACAGAGGAGATACAATGTGAAATGAGGCATTAGTGCAGCTAGCAAGAGTTGACTTTTTTTGATAAGCAACTGCAATGATGTCGAAAAAGAGTTTCTGCATGGTCACCCGCCTCGCCTTCAGTTAGACGACATGACATCGCGGGCACAGATCTCACGGCGCCGTGCTGCGTCGCAAGGTTCTCCTTGATGATGGAGGCGGAGGTCACGGCCGTCGTTAGGGACCGTGTGAAAGCTACTTGAGGGGTTGAGATGGTCTAAATTTGTGGGGAGATCATTCCAGAAAGATTATTTTTTTATTTATTCTGGGATCTAAATATTGTCATCCAGCATTTCAGCCCGGTCCAATCGCGCTTTTATACAGCTTTTAGAGATGGGCTCCTTTTATTTTTTGTTTTTGTTTACCATAAATACATGATTTTGAGTCAATATGGAGGAGGGGCCAAAGAAAGTTTTAATAATATTTAATACAATCTTGTGCAAAGGAAGTTTTTAACTGTTCTCCCCTTGCTATCGACTATTTTTTCTACACAGCCGGGTCAGAAAGGCCTCATTTTACAATCTGTCATTCTTGCCCATTATTGTGCTCAAATTGTGAAGGACCCTTAGCTAATCTCTCACTGTTTCTTTATTTTGCCCCTTTTATTGTCCTTTTTAAGGAATAAAACTGTCTAAAGGTTCATAGGATGAATGGGAAAGTATTTTTGAGAGAATTATATTTTGCTGGAAAACAATATTTAAGTACTTTGTCTAAAAATATCCTTTTTGTAAAATGAAATGTTAATGCATGCTTTTTTGATGAGATGTTTACATTGTATTTAAAAAAGGGAAACTTGTGCCTTTTTATCTCACCTGATTTACAATTTTAAAGTATATATTGTAAATAATACAGCAAGTTCTTATGTTGAGTATAGTATAAAACATTTCTACTTTAACCATTTTGTTGGAGTATTGGAAAAAAATGTGTTTCCCACTTTCCATGACCCATGTGTTGGATCACAGAGAAGAATTTACAATAAAGGTTGGCACCAAAAAGGGCCAAATAGAGAAATGAATGTATCATAAATTGTGAGAACGTTATGGAACTTACTACCTGAATGTTAGAGAGAGTACATTTATTATATCTTAAGAAAATTTATTTGATTTTTGGCATCATTCATGTTCATGTGACTCAAACAAAAATATTAATGATAATCAAAAAGTATTTCTTAATTTTGTAACAAAATGTATCAATGGATGGATGGTTCCTTGATTTGTTGCTGTTGAAATGAGTTCTCAACCCATGGCAGTATTTGTTGACAAGCATCACAATAAAATAGAGGAAATCACAATATATAAAAACTGGGATACGTGAGAGAAAGTTCTTGAGAGTGCACTCACAACATTAACTGATGCAAGTAGAAATTAAAGATGAGCCTATTTAAATTGAACTTTTTTTTTTAGCAGTAACTTCATTATAACTAAACAAAATAAAAACATTTTTAAAAAAAAAAGTTCAATGTGATGAATGTTGCTATCTAACCCCGGTACGCCCCTCCTGCTCTCTAATTCATCGTATATTTTAAACAAGATTTTGTGAAATGCATGTTATTTGGAGTCAGAGATTGTTATCACTCTCATGCCCGTATGGAAGCTACAGCCCGGGGGGACTGATAGCTTAGTGAACTGTTTCCCATTATGCGGAAGTGGCTGAAAACGTTACTGTTGTTTCTTGTGCGTGTTCATTGCAGAAAACCTTGGACATTCACAAATTGAGGCACTCCACTTTAGAAGAATTTTTGACATATATCCATTTGTCATGACCTAAAATGCCATTTACGTGTGGACGAGAGGCCTAAACATGCAGCTAAATGTTTGTTTTGCAAGATGTCTGAGTTAACGTGGGTGGGGCAGTATACAGATTGGAGTGGAATCAAGCCTCTAATGCTAGCTAAAGTGTTCCTCAAAATGGTAAACTAAAATGAACTTTTTTTTTTTTTTTTTGGTCGTCATTGCATCCACAGACAAGTTTAAAGAAAGAAAAGGAAAAAAAACAGCCCATTATACATTGATGACTGGGAATGTGTTCTACTGCTGGTTCACAGGTCACTCTTGCGTCGTTGTATGTGGAGTCGTGTCATTGCCATTTTACTGCTCACCGTGGTGAATTGGGTGTCGAGACTAAGCCATATCTCCACAGCCATGGCAGTGCATTTCTTGTTAATATATAAATATATACAAATGCTTTTTTTCCAATTCAAAAACTGACTTTTTACTCAAGACGCTTTGTACAATATTTCTCAGTAACTATCCAGCAAACATACAGTAGACATCCTTCAACATAAACCAATAAGATACCTTTGAGTCCAGTTACTACTGTATATCTTGATGCAGATATTGCCATAATTGTGTTTGCAAACTATTGCAAGATTCTAATAAATCTGTTAAACTGATGATTCGATGTGATTTCAGTTTTTGCATGTAAGTATGTATGGTCTGAATGTGTGTGATGGAAACTGTAACACAAGACCGAAGACACGAAATGTGCCCTAAATAAAGTTCGCCATTTGATCTGGATTAAATCAAAACAGCTGCATTTGGTGCTGCATGGGGACGATAATGAGGCCAAAGAAACGACAACAAAAAAACAACAACACAGTGTTTGCATGGAAAAAAAATGGAGCAGCAGGTATAGCAGACGGAGAGGAGGGGATGAAAAGAACTAAGGCAAACGGAAAGAGAAGAATAATGACACAAAGAATAACGCATACATGGGTGAGAATTTTAGTTAAAATGGCGCCTGTGGAGGAAAAAAGGAATTAGCATTAACCTTACTAAAAACTGATCTGAAAACATGCCTGCTTTGCCAGACTGTAGAGCAGACAGTATTACTTTTTTGCTCATTTATTTTTCTCTCTCCGAATCCACAGCCCTCTCCAAATCTCCCCCAGATTTCCAATCGCTTTCACTTGTAGCCATGCCAGATAAACAGAATCTATTGGATCAGGCTGATTTCACGGCTGCGCCCGCGCACATGGCAGCTTCTGTGGCCCACTCTCCGAGCTTAGAGGTCCCCCCCCGCCCTCAGTATCTCTTTGTTTGAAATTCAGTTTTCTCCAAATTCTTACTCAGTTTTTACACCCAGCAACACATCAAGTCTTATTATAGTTGTATTTGAGAAGTGTTGTACTCTGAAGAAAACCGGTTTGGGACAGCATTGTACAAAATTAGTGCAACCACCAGACATGCCTGTGTGGGAAATCAGACACATTTGTAGTACTAACTGCACTTGTGTCCTTCTCTCATAGTTAGAGGCACTGATCTAAGCTGAGTCATGGCCTGGGACTATGTTATTGGGCTGAAGGACACTGCATCATGGGAGGCAGAAAATAGCCAACAGGAAACTGGGAAATGAGAGAACGTTCACCTGGATTTTTACTCAAGCACACCATCTTATTGCACATCATCCCAGACTGACAGACGGTGATAGATAGCACACGCAGAGCGAGAGATATCACCTCATTCTCCAGTAATATTAAAGAACGGTTGTTTTTTTTTTCAACCAGAGACCCATTTCCTGGTCTGCCAGCCTTGAGTATTTCACAAAATACGTATATTTAAAACAAAACATCTGAAATAAATCACTTTTTTTTTTTTCGCCATCAGCTATGCTCAAAATGCTGAAGGGGCACGCTTTTCAAAGTTTTCCCATGTTTTCCCAAGACACATTTGTGTAGATTTATTCGGCAGCATTTATTCAATGCTGTGGTAATTTGCAAAATAATTAAGATAAATCTAGTGATTTATTTTTTCTAACGTTTTGACAGGTCCTGTGCTATTGCTTAGCCTCATCAAGCTAAATGATGCTAGCGAACAAACATTTTAAATATAAATACATTTTAGGGCTGGGACCGTGAAAAAAGACAGAGAAACATGGCTTAGATTGAAAAATACTACAGTACTTCCACTGTGGTTAACTGCTTCATATCTGCAAGGTCTAAAAGGGGGGGAAAAAAGAATACAATTAAAGCACTGTAAAAGAAGTTGGAGCATTAACTGGAGTAGAAGAGGAAAAGGAAGCAGAAGGATGGAGAGAGAGAGAGAGAGAGAGAGAGAGAGAGAGTGAGCGAGAGCTGGCGAAGGTCTGAAGAGCTGCTGAGACCGGTAGAGAGATGGAAAATGGATAAGGGAAGGCAGAGCAACAAGGCACACTTTCTGACAGACAGTCCAAAGCAGAGTGAGAGGCAGGCAGGGAAGCTGCTCTATGATTCAGCACTATTCTGGCAGAGGGAGAGATGATGATGAAGCGCCCCAGGGATGGGTGGCAGTAGGGGAATATTTTTGCCCATCTCATTAGCGCTGCCTCATTTCATTATGTAATCACCGCATCAGCGGTTGCTTCAGGGAGCTGCTGGACATATGTGTCGCACAGCTCCAACCTCTGCCGTGGTGGACAGTGGACAGTGGACAGGGTGTGTGTGTGTGTGTGTGTGCTTTTGTTTCTAAATAGTGCATCATTCCACTTACTAAAGGTCTAAGTGTCTTGGACTGATGGTAATTATGTAACTGAAGCCAAGGCAGCAGGTCTGGAGGCCATTTGGTATGTTAATTACACAGATGTAGTCTAAGAATTAGCATGAGCCGGGCTCTGATGTTAATGGACCAGGGAGGTGGATTAGTGTGTTTTCCTCTGTGAAAGATAACCATCTATATTTAATTCACTTTTGGACAGTTATTTTGGAAGTAGCTCTTAGTCAGATGGAGCGGCGCAGGTCAATACAAAGAGGAAGGGTTACATTACACTGCATGGACTTGGAGTGAACCCTCACTTCACCAGTCTCTTTATTCTCAGTGTGGGAAACTGTGGGCCTACTCACTCATACAAATAGATGAGTCATGATAAAAATTACACATTACAGTGCCACATTTCACACTGGTACAACTAGACACAGTTTCCCCAAAATACATTTAGAGCAAAGAAACAGGTTGAGAAAATGTGACCATAAAAACAGATGCAGTGCTTCCATTTGATTTTTTTGGTGGCTTTTGGAAAACAAGCTGTCTAAGAATTGTACTGCAACTGTAGAAAATCTGTGCCTGAGGCAATGTTTCAAGATTCAAATTTGATACATTTTAAATGTTTATTCATCACATTTATTTTTTGGCAAGAATGCGTAATACAATAAAAACATAACAATCTTTATTTGTTTAACATTGATCAAGAGGATGTCCAAAGTTATAAAAAGAAGTCAAGGCCCTTTACAAATGTCATAAATCAATGTCTTAAATTATTGCAAATGAAAACATAGTCGTCTGCCGAACCAAAGCTCTCAGACAAATTAAAATGTCTAGTTGCCAGCTGAGGGATAAATTGTAACGGAACATGTGTACATGCTAAAATCAAACCAAATAAAAACTTAAAACCCGTCCCATCACTTAATTGAGAGGCATGAACACACTTGGCAGGCATAACTATTTGTGTGATATACGCTGAATGGTTGCAAAACTTTGAAATACTGTATTTTGTGGATTTCTTGATGATAATTCTTTGATTTTTAATCACTGATTCCACTTTAGTTGAAGATGAAACACTGAACAATATACTAAAATTTCAACTTTTTGGGAGTGTATCATTTCTCTGCTCAGAGGAAACTGAGCAACGTTTAACATAAACTTTCAAACACACAGAACAGACACTTTGACACGAGAATACTTGGTTTCAATCATCACCCATTTACATGTACCCCTACTGGCTTTTTCGGATGCTAGTGTTTAACAGAAGAGGTTCATTATGCATCAAAGAGGCGTTTCACTGTGTTTCTGTGAAGGAGTGCGTCAAGAACAAAAATAGTACAAGGTGTGTTTAAAATTCAAAAGGCATGCAATCAATGTGCCAATTAAATAAAATTAAATTACAACAGTGATGTGCCTTGCTTTGACTATTCAAATATTCTTTAAATGACAGGGAAAATGCACCATTTTTAAAGCTATAGCAGTAACACTCCAATTCATTTTTATACATGACCATACATACAGCTACACTTGGTGTTCTAAAGGGTAAGGCAGGGTGGGTTCAGTATCTTTAATTTCTTAACAGCTGAAAACAAGAATAGTCTAAAGAGTCTAAAGCTACTGGATTTGGTGCAAAACGAGTTCTGACATTCCTTGGTGCTTACAGTTGTTGTTCTTTGACTTGGGAGCTCATGGATACCATGTATATGGGGGAAACAGGGAGTGAGCTGCTCACTCTGATGCTGCTCGCACAGACACCTGGATGTTAAGAAGTTACAGCACCTTTAAATACTGCAGAACATTGTCAGTGCAAACTCATACAGTAATTTGATATTCATGTAGATTCTCAACCAAAGAAAATTCAAATGAGGAAACGTGCACATGAATGTTAGAGTGAGCAGCCCTTCAGATGTTTCGTGCTGAAGCTGTCGTTAAAGTGGTGTGTTTGGGGCTACAGCAACTCCACGTAGTTTTCAGGTATAAGGCCCCTCTTGCCATCCAGCTCGCCCTCCAGCCAGCCCGGTTCTCTTGACTGGATCACTGCAGGAGAGGACACAATGTCAGTGAAGGCAGGACTGGCAGAGGACACAAATCTTCCATCACAGAGTAATGACTGAGTCATTCTATCTGTACTGTAAATCTCAAATCTGCTTTTGCATCCAGTGTTTTCCACAATTTCACAATGAGCTAAATCTCGGGAGCTTTCACAAACTGTAAGACAGATGTGTCAGAGCGCAGAGTATTTTCGTGGAGTGCCTTCTCAAAAATCCTCCCAGGATTCTTGATTAGTCTACAAAGTGAGCCAATTTAAAAGTCTCAGTGCATTTGGGAGTCAACAGCTGCATGGATAAATTGCCAGCGAGGACTTCTAAGGCCAGAGTGGAGAAAATAGATTAATTCAATACTTCATACTTCATTTTCCCTCTTGTAACATGTCTCAGCCTGCCTCGGGACGCAAAGAAATGTGTTTACGAATCTGGCCTGGCTCTTTTGTGTCTACTGACACACAATGGACAAAAACATAAAAGCCCAATCTTCCATACAGGTATAGACAAAAGAGTTGACCCACCACCAAATAGTCTGCGTTTACCCACATATTGACTGACAAGTATACACGAGAATACAAGCCTTTGTTTTTCATGTTTATTTGTGTTGTTAAATGTATTATTTTTTTTTTTTATCAATAGTTTGTTTCAATTAGAATAAAAACAGAAATATATTATTATCTATTATAATAATATAATAGGACTATAAAGGGACTGAATCAAATGAGAAACAGCCTTCACACGCAGAGCACAATAATGAAATTGCAATATTACACTCTGCTGCTGCTGTTTCTACTTATTTCTACTGCCGTTTCAAACTTTATATTAAACTCCATTCATGTCTGTGACTGTATAAAGTTGATTAATTACAGCCCACATCTCTAGGAAAGTGAATTATTGTCCTTTAAGGTTATGGAATAATCCACGTACTGTATGCTGAATTTTCCAAGTTATTCCGTATGCACAGTGGTTTGCTCAATTATTAAGACCTCTTGACCTTTTGCACATTTTTTATGCACGCAGCTATACCCAAAAAGGTCATAAATACATTTAAAAACAACTGAAGAGTCAATAGCAAAATATGCAAAATGTCAAAGGTCCTCAAGATACTCCAGCTATTTAGTTCATGACCTTGGGAGATTTACAAAAAAAGTCAGTCATTACAGTTGAAGCTCTGTGAGCTCTTGAAGGATGCACAGAATGCAAACAAAGCGACAATAACATTGTCAGCAACTTTGTTCAGAGATAACATATGATTTACGTTGAGATCCAAAAGAAACACAACATCATTCAGGGATGACACTTCAGCTCCAAAGGAAATTTCAAAAAATAAGACTTCTTTAATTTGCTGTAATGCTTCAAAAACAGGTAATATTCTATATTATTCTGTATTCTGTATATTGACATATGATTAAGGTGAGGTTTCAGTCATTTTATCCTTATTTATCAATGTCACCTATAAGACTTTGATGTTCATAGATTCTTTATGTCATTCTATCTTTGATGGGAGAGGGTTCACTTAAATCTGCAGGTCAGTGGAGGATAATGTAAAAAAAATATACGCGATTTCACCTTTCAAGAAGCAAGATAAACAATTGTCCAAACCCACCAATAAACTTCAAAGATGTGTCAAGTCTTATCAAAGAAATCCCCGTAAGTTTCTCTGTACAGTCTATAGTATCTGTACAGTGCCTGTGTCTCACAAGAGGCTTTGACAAAAAATAGGAACTACAAAATCCTCATTTCCTCTGAGAGTGATTAAAGCTCAGTCGAGCCTCTTCCAGACACACTGAAGAGCAAATCTGTGTCTGGCGCTCCTCTCCCTGTTCTCCCACTTCTCGTCTCATCTCAGTTCGATTGAGGATCAGATTGGGTGTTCGGTTTTCTTCCAAATCCAATATGCCAAGGCTGGTTCTGAGTGAGCGACTGGTGTAGGCGATAACACTTACCGGCGTTGAATATCGCTCCGACCTGGAAGGAGAGCTCAGAGTCGTGCTCAGCCTCACATGGGTACACTGCCTTGGCTTTCCTGCCGGTGACACTGAAAAATGAAGGCAATCAGTGGAGCTGGCGGAGCTTTGGGGAGGATTACCGCACAGTTCAATGTGGGACCGGGGTCTGCTTGTTCATTCACTTGCTAGCCTGAAAAACTAGAAATGGGCCAGGCTGGAAAACAAGCAAAACTACCAAGAGCAGTCAGACCACTCACTACACACTATTGGCCTATCTCCAGTCTAGACAGGCTAGCAAGCAAGTCTGAGCACACGCACAAAGGCAATGAGATGGCGTACTATTTGTAGCTGGATTTGTACAGTTAGAAAGGAAGGAAATCATCAGGTTTGCACAGCAACCATCTATTGTTAGATAATTAAAAAGTGGCAGAGGGATTCTAAAGTAGGGTTCCACACAAGCAGAGGTAGAATAGAACTCTCTCCACTGTGCTTCAGCTTTCAATTCACATTTGTGATCTTAAGAGGCCAAATTTAAATCAGTTTGAGTGTGCAGTCAAAAAAAAACCTTGTTCACCACTCTGCAAAGGTTAGTAAATAACCAGGTTTATGCCACTGTGTTTCAAAAAACAGAAAAAAACTGTTCTGTAGAAAGACTGTGTTGCTAACCATTGCAAACAGTTATCTCGAATGCCAGCAACGTTACCATGCAGAATTTCTGCCTTCAACATGCGATGCCCTGATAAATATTTCATATTCTTTCTGCAGAGCAGCAGCAACATAGGATGAGAGGGGAGAAAGAGGATATACAAACTGAAAAAAAAAAGTTTGTGGTCACAGAGTTGTCCATACAACAATGTTCAGCCGAATTCTCCATTTTGCAAGAATGCACTCCGGTGGAACTGCAACTGAAGATTATCACGTTATAATGACATTAATGGATAGCCCATAAAATGACCAAGCAGTTTGCAATGTCTTCTGTAGCATCCGAAAGGAGTAGAAATTAAATTCATCATTTATTCTCACGGAATCAGAGCAACAGATGAATATAATGGGCTGATTGTATACAGACCCAGCCGGTACGCTCAGATACCTGTGTGTTTATGTGTGTGTGTCTGGAGTTGGCCAGAAACCAGACAAGACTGTTGTTGTAGTTACCAAAACATGGGGCGGTTGAATGCATGAGCAAGTGTGAGAAAATATTGATGTGCAAGACTGCAAGAAGATATTGAGTGAGGGATCCTGTTGAGTGAAGGTGAGCAAGGAAGTAATGGTGCAAGTGAGTGAAAAATGAGTGGAAATAAACAGAGTGTGAACTTAAAGTAGTATGAGTGAGAAAATTACTTAACGAAACACAAAAAAAAGACGGTTAAAAAGTTATCTCGTACTATAGCCTAGAGCCTTCCCCGATGCACAACTTTGCTTTTGCTCAGCTGATGTTTCTTTATTCAGAGTTAAGGCACAAAATTGGATGGTTATGAGGAGAAGATCAGTGATGTTTGTTTAAACATATTTATTTGTTTAAATAATGGCTAACAATTGACTGGTCTCTTATTTGAATATCATTTTGTGTGACCCTCCACTCAACCCTGACCTCCACCCCGCTTGGCACTTTTGTCACTTTGGAAAATTGTGCTACGTCATCTGTTCAAGTCGTCTGAATCTGACGCACATGGCTTTACACTGCAGGTACGTTAAACCCATTCCCATCTTTGCTTGGGAAAAGATAACTGATGAAATCCAGTCAGGAGGAAAACAGACAGACTCTAAATGAATGAGCCGTCCTACCTCTCCTCTGGCATTTCTTTCTCAGAAGAAGCTGTGGGGGCAGCAGGTTGGCTCTCTGCTGGCGCTGTCTGCGTGGACCAGGAGACACCTGCTATGGGGCCCCTACAGATAAAAAAAATAAATAAATAAAACCATACCTTAGTCGCCACAGATCCTATAGTGTTGTGATCCTATGGTATTGGCTGTAGTGATGGTAAGAATGTGGCCTCACATAAAAAATGGTGGACCTATGGTGTGCTTTTGTTCAGTACAATTACTGTTAGTGAAAAAACTTAACTGAACAACATGTTGCTATGGAGACAAGGTGAGTCTTAAAAGGGTGTAGCTTTGTCAGTGGTAGATAGGCACCTTCCACGAAGCCTGATTTATAAATTTTGGAGAATCCACTCTAAATGTTTGCGGATGTACAAATGAGGAATGTAGACCAAAAAAGACCTTATAACACAAAACCCAAATCAACTTGGGAACATGTGTGCATGGACATCACATTCTGCCCTTAACAAACCTAAAGAAAAGAAAGGGAGTTTTGCTGACATTGAAATCACGGTATGGGGCTTAACTATTTTTTTGAAAGATGCGTACGCACCTCTAATTACAATTTCTGGAATCTTGTTTTGTTTTTTTGTTCAGAAATGAGACACTTGCTGCAATATATGCAAATTTCAAATCATGATGATGCAATCATTGTGAACTTGGGTCTAAATACATGCCTTACTAGCACTAACACAAACGTACTGCAAAGTACAGAAATAAAAAAATAAAAAAATCTCCCATTGTTCTTAAAGTTTCATTCTAATGTCGAGCAGCTACAGACAGAGGGACTCACTTTGAATTCTCTCGGTGTGCAAGCTGTACATCCACCCCAATAACAAGGACAACAATCGGTTCCATTAATTTACCGTGTCAAAATGCTGCTTAAAAGATCCTTCAACAGTAGTCTGTGCTAACCCCAACGGTAACAACAAAAGATAAACTCGCATTTTTATCTCAAGGTCTGATATTTAAAGGTAAAAATTGTATTTGACCATTTATGCTTTATAACCCAGATCAACAAGTAACTATACTGTAAGGTTAACTTATCAAAATCTGACCTGGTCTACTTCGTAACTTCAACCTGTATATGAGTAGATGGGAGTAAACTCAAATTCTCCGTCTGAAACCATCTGGATGAATATAATGTACACGGGCCAGAAGATTGCCTTTCTGTTCAGAGATTAACCAAAAGGCAAACTGTAAATCAAACCTGTGTGTAGCCATCACTTTGACATCAAAAGGAGGAACTCTACTCCTCCCATTCTCCCTGATGATTAAAAGACAAATAATTATCTCACTCATTATTATCAATGTACAGACAGATGAAACACTGATTAACACAGCACACAGGATGACAGAACTCTGGTGAGTATGAAATTATGTGGATCACTGGTCTTCACTTTCATCAGTTGTCACCATTGAGCACCTACGGGAGATTTTAGTCTGGTATGCCTGACAGTGCTCTCTACCATAATTAATAAAACACAAATTGAGAGATGAAAGAATGAATATCAGAATAGTAGAAGGAAATATTTCAAAGATTTCTAGATTTTATGCTAATGTGCACTGGAGCTGCACATTCATTGATGATTCTAATTTCTGTACATAGACAGACAGATAGATATATAAAGTACTTTATTCATCCCCAAGGGGAAATTGCAGTGTTACAGCAGCAATTAAAACATTTAGAAATTAATCACAACAGATACACTTCACACAAGATGACACATACACATACACATATATAGTCAAAAAAAATCCTATAAACAATATCTACAAGTGACTCCAGACTCCACGACTACAAGACTCTCCAGATGTGCAAAATAAAGTCCTATGTGCAAGACTTGTGTTCCTGCCTCAACAGGAGAAAGTAAGTTTCCTCTCCCTGCCAAGGGGGGAATCATGGAACGGAGATATTGCAGAGGGGAGAAAAGATTTCCTATAGCGGTCCTTGTTACAGCGGAGTTGGATGAGCCTCCAGCTGAAAAAGCTCTGCTGTGTTTGTAGTAGGTTGTGTAGTGGATGTGCTGTATTGTCCAATATGGTGAGCAGTTTTTGCAGCATCTTCCTCTCGACCGTCAGCTCCAGTGGTTCCAGAGCAGTCCCCAGCACAGGGCCGGCCTTCCTAATAAGCTTGTTTAGCTTCTTAGTGTCCCTGGCTCTGATACTGCTGCCCCAGCAAACAGCCGCAAAGAAAAATGCACCTGCCTCCACAGACTGGTAGACCATGTGCAGCATCTTGTTGCATACATTAAAGGACTTCAGCTTCCTCAAAGAGTAGAGTCTGCTTTGTCCTTTTCTGTATACAGCCTCGGTGTTGCAATTCCAGTCCAGTTTATTGTCCAGGTGAACTCCAAGACACTTGTAGTCATCCACCACCTGCACCTCCTCACCCTGAATGGTGATTTTCTCCAAGAGTGTCCTGTTCCTCCTGAAGTCCACCACCATCTCCCTCATTTTGGTCACATTAAGCATAAGGTGGTTTGCCCCACACCATTCCACAAAGTGATCCACATGTCCCCTGTACTCAGTCTCCTCTCCAACTCTGATACACCCCACAACAGCAGTGTCATCTGAAAATTTTTGCAGGTGGCAGGTCTCAGTCCATGTTAAATCAAACAAAAATACTCCAAGACCTTTGCCATGAGCTCTATGTGTGACATCAGTGCTGTACTTTACTGGCTTGTGTCAGGGCCAATAAGTGTACAGTGGACCTACAGGATGGAGGCAGGGGTCCTGTTAAAAGCAGCGTAATAGAGGAAAGCAGGAGTCTAAGCCCGGCATCCTTCTGTGTTCCATGCCTGCCCCAGGGCCAGTGCTAATACAGTACATAATGAGCAAATTGCTCCTAGCTGCCGCTCCCATAGAGACATTAATAAAGGCAATTAAAGGGAGCAGCTGGGGAGGGGGCCGCGGTTGAGACGATGTTGTGAATAGTGGTTGCATTGGCACTGGTGGAAGAGGGAGCGAGCCTTTAGGGAAACACAGTAGGGGATCGTATGTAGTCATAGGTAGAGGCGAACACACAGTACTGCGCTCACACTTTCATTCCCCCACCTTTGCGTTGCTTCTTCCCTTCATTTTCTCCCCTGCCTCCCTGTTGGTGCGCTTGTCCATCCCCAGCGGTGGCTGTTCCGTTTGGGCCTAGCCTGACTGTGGGTGATTTATAGCTATGCGGCAGTATGGGGCCAATGTGGTGATCAGCTGCTTCACATCAGCACAGGGGGAAAGGCCACTGCAATGCAGCAAATCCACTCATTAACCTGCGCCAAAGCAAAACCACTGTCCACCTGGGTCACAGCCAAGAGACGGAGGAGCAGAGGAGCACCAACACCTCACCACCTTCAGGAGAACCCACTCAGATTTGCAAAAACACACCAAAACAAAAAACACCAGGTAAATTTAAATGAAAACTGAAAGTGCTAACACACACACGTTAAATAAAAGTTAAAAATGAACAGCTTATTTCAGTTGGAAAAGGATTATACAAATGTGTGCATTAACTTTAAAATGAACAGATACCTAAATATCTATAAACATGGAAAAATCTGTGAATGCCACGTGGCTGCCCTAGAAACTTGCTAAATGTACTAGAGGTAAATGGATTCATCCCAAAATTGCTTTCACAATTATAGCTAAGCCAAACCGAGGGAAATCATTTGCCATTTCTCTTCAACGAAAATAGCAACAAGCTTTGAATTGCTCATCCGTTGTTTTCACCCATCACAGGCCTAGCTAAGCTTCTTCTGTAAACATGATTAAGTACAGTAAATGGGTACTCATGTGAAAATGTACTGTGTGAGGCTGACATGAAAATCCCTCTCCAGATGCTGTTAATATTAATTTCAAGAATACAGAATTTTCTATTTTAAGAAATTTTTAAAGACAGGTGATTTATCATTATATATTTAAAGTCATCCTGATATTAAAAGAAACCAAAAAAAAAAAAAAAAAAAAAAAAGGAAAAAAAAAGGAAAACCAAGCTAGGCCACCCTAAAGTTATTGGCCGTGGCTTTTGTTTAAAAGTCCAATATAAAAAGCACTGTTTATGCCAAAAGAATTGCTTTGATCCTCTCATGTTGGCATGCATTATGCACAGCAGTTGAGTTGTGGCCCAATGGGAAAATAACACATTGACAATTCCTGCAATTGAAGACAAACCTCTGCACTAACAGGAAGAGGTATCTATACACTATAAAACACCAGCGCAGCAGCTGTCCATTCCCCTTCTAAACTTAGTAACAGGTATAGAACATGGGCCGAGAGGGAGCGAAGCAGTGGTGGCTTACAAGTCATGGAACTGTACCACTAGGAATATGATTGGCACATCTTGAGTTCTTGCATTCCACAACATAGTCAAGCAGAGGTTTCTTTCTCATCTCACCCAGCCTGGGGATACCACAGTCCACAAAACTGTCTCCTTTACAATATGTGTTATGCACTGTTAGGGAGGGTTTGCAGATTGTGGCGGTTTACCTGCCACCTGGATCCACAGTGGGATCTGAAATCTTTGGGAGAATATTTTATTGACTTAATTGAGAGTGGTTAGTGGTTAGCTGAGTTAGGTTGCATGATATGATATGTCAAGGTGTTGAGTCACTAGGTTGTGCACAATCACTAGCTCATAAACTGAACTCTGCATGGGCACTGGAGGACATTGCTGAGTTTCTCCATTGTCTTCCAGCTCTTTCTGAGCTCAAACATTTCAGTAGCTTAACAAGCACAGGACTTACAAAATCTAATACAGTAGGTAGTGGTATACATCTTTATTAATGGTATATAATCCACCAATAAACAATCAGGTGAAAGACAACAACAAGAATCAAAACATGCTCTTATTGCACTCATGACACCAAATTGCTGCACCAGTGTAAAGCCACAGAAGGAAATGGAAAGGATTTTTCCTGCAAAGAGAAATTTTTTGGGCATCCAAAAATAGGTTTTAGTCACCCGCAAAGGAAAAGTGCCAAAATGATGAATGATGTTTGAGAATAAAGAAATCCTTAAACATCCTCAAAAAACTGTTGAATATGGCAGGAAATGAAACCTTTTCATAGGATAATTTCTTCACCTAGCATATGTACTGTATATCACCAAGGACTGACTGTCGGCAGACCAATCATGCTTACTGTCGAGTCAAGTCACCCTCCAAAGGCCAATTTTGAGCCAGGATATACTGTACAATGCAACAGAGCCAACAAGTCACTGGTGTGGACTTTTTTTTAACAATTTCAAAGAAACAAAACCTTCAAATTTCTTATCCTCAACTAAAGCTTATGAACTTTTTAAAATACAAACAAAATTTCAGATTATCCTATCAACAGTCAGGTCTGAGTTAGTGTATAAGCAGATTCAGAACTGGTAGTACTCCGGATTTTCACTGGCCCTTGCCTCTGTTAACCAGTAGCTGTTAACTATTAACCCAGGTCTAAAGGAAGATGTGGCACAAATTAAATAGAAATAATAGTGACTGCATGTAACTTATGTGGTATGAGTATATAGCCTTTTAGGGCCCACTGGCCCCATGTTTTATTATTTTTCAGTGTTTAAAATGAAGATATACAGCGGGTGTCCTGGTGTTTTGTATTTTAATACTACCTCCTGAGTGGATAGTGAATGCAAATTTCTGTCTCAGGTTGCCGAGGTGAATGATAGAAAGGGTTAACCAAAAGTGAATCCCCATTACACACATACTCACGGAACTAGAGTTACGTCAAGTAACAACTATTCATTTGTGAAGCGAACAAATGTGTCCTTGAAATGAAAGCTGAGTTAGATTATCTCACAGAAGCCAACAAGACTTGATATCGAACATTAGTGACTACTTGACAGATGATTTAAAAAGAAATAGAAATTCTCCAAGGTGGACTTTAAAGTTTGATATTGGACAGACACTGACTTGCAGATCCAGAGATCATTTTATTCGGTTTCGCCCAGTACTGGCAGAGAAACAAGGATTAGTTCATCTTCAAGCCCTCGCTCTTAACCAGAGGGGTGTTCCTTAGGGACCATCAATAACCCAAAAAATACCATTAACCAAAATTACTTTCATTGCTGTTAAAATAATATCAAATTATATTACTATTAATCTCTTGTAGGACATGTATTTTGATCCCTCGTGTGTCATTAAAGTAAGTTTCCTTGTCATGTACCACAATGACTCCAATTTAAATTTTGAAATGTATGTTAGGTATTGTATACATTGAATAAATAGGACACACCTGTTTTCATTGAATATTACATTTTTTTTTTATGGAAAAAAATTATCTGTTCATGTGTCAGTTTGGAATGCTTTTTCTTTAATGATTATTTCATTTAATGTTTGTTTAATCAAAACAGAGTGAAAAAAGAAGTAAAGGGTAAAAGAGAGAAAGAAAACATAACAGAAGTACACAGAAAGACAGCACAATCTGCATCATTTTTTAAAGTGTTGCTTCTCTAGCCAAAACAAATTAAATCTTCACGGATGCCTTCCTATGTCAACGGAAGCTTGTTTCACTTACAGTAAGCACATGGCACTGTAAAGGTGCGCGCACACACTGTGTACATCATCCCTTTGCCACATTTATCTAAGAAAAAATCCACCATCATTATTATCACATACTGCCAGGTTAGCAGCAGGAAGAAATTCATCACCAGAAGT
>KV751317.1:15453044-15471300 GCA_001698575.1 Mola mola
ACACAGAAAATTACAATAATGCATTGTAACACAGCAGCCCTGCACATAAAAAAGCCCTACCCTTTAAGGTAGTTTTAAGGTTCTGTTTTGGATGAAACTGTTTCAGAATTTAACTGTATGATCATTTTGAGGAATAAAATTAAAAAATGTGTTCCTGTTATTTAGTCATCCCCGCTGATATAGAACAAACATTGCTAATCTTTCTCATCTGTGATCTAAGATTGACTTGTTTACACAAATTAGCAATCCACACCCTTGGATGGCCTTAAATTTATTTACATTCAGTAAGTAGACTACTACTATTGTATGCATGGGATTTGAAAATGTATGACTTAAGCACCCTCTGATTATTAGTATTTACAAAATGGCAGACATCAATATGCATAATGCGAAATAAATTTGCCAAGTCATAGAAAATTTAAATGGGAGATCAAGTTTCATATATTACAGTTTGGTACAAAATTGTTTTGACAGTGGGACTGATTAAATATAACCTGACTCATGAAAGGCTGTGGTGTTAGCTTTGTAAATCTTTACTGGCATAACTTCATCCATGAATGAGTGTGGATGGCATACAGGCCCATGTAAATCGCCTTAAAGAATTAAAAACTATGACACAACGTGTTGATCTGTGTGAAGAAAAAAGCGTACGGTAACTCCCATTAGTAACTGTAATAGGCAGCTTCTGTGCCATTTGGTATTGAATGTGTATTGAATGTTTTAGTAATAATAACTTATTACTGATATAGGAAAACAAAACAAATATCAGCTAATGGGAACACAATGTCAAGATGACACACAGCAACATTTAGGCTGATATGTATTCAGAGAATGGTGTGTTATTGTTGCTATTTTTTAACATATTTTACAGGATAACAGACAGTTTCAGATGGATGTGTTTATGCAAATTAATTTTTCACAAGTCTATATTACTATTTGTGCAAACACATAATTCATTTATAGTACAAATCAAGGCAGCACTGGTTAAATTTCTGGAGAGAAAAAACGGGATGGCCAAGATAATTTTAAAGCTTTACATAATCATGATAAATGTTTGTGATCTTATAATGGACACACAATGCCTCTAAGATATTCAGAGATTTGAAAACATACAGGTGCGCATGTGTGCGAGTCTCTCACCATTCTGGATGTCTATGGCCTGTGGATTGTAGACAGCCAGAGGCCGAGATTGTCGAGTCAGCTTCTTGGACTGCCTTGTGGGAGCAGTGAGTACTGGGGCAGCAGGTGAAAAGGGGCATGACTCTGGAGCATCTGCAAAGATCTGAATACGCAATGTGAGTAAGTCTCAACCAAGAGGAAAAGTCACAGCCCAGATACACAGAGAGTGTTGAGCACTAGCAGCAGCAGCAGCTTCAATGTGTCCTTAGCTGACCTCACTAAATAAACAGGCTTTGAAAGGCTTATATAGTAGTAGATGAATGGAAAAGGCCATTTGCAGCCACAGCATGTGCTTTGGGGGACTGCAGAGCAGCTCCTTGATTGGACCCTAAAAACTGCACGCGAGAAGATTTTGTTTGTGCCAAAATAAAGAACAGCTGCCTCACATGCAATGCGATCACTTCCCATCTAGAAACGAGGTTCTGAGTTAAGGTGACATTTGTCCTCTCTGAAAGAATGAGGAGTCAAATAAACAGGGTTTGGACTTGAGGAGGGACTGTCGAACTGGTGCAGTCGGTTTACACTGGGCTGTGTTTACATATAAACTTAAACACATGCGGAGTTAAAAGAGAATAGGGCTGCAGAGCACAGGAGAGGAAGTCTCAACAGAGCCTCAGAAAAAAGAATCACAGACAGAAAGAGAAGGGAAGAAAGGGGGAAAGTGGCAGAAAGAGTGAGAGAGAGTTTGAAGGGGAGAGGCTGACACAGAGGAGGGGCCATGAGAGAGAAAGTTTGGAGGAGAACGGCAGATAGAAAAAGTGGGAAATCTGATCTGGCTGAGAGTTTCTGCTGCCTCCCTCTCCCCCTCTTGCCTCTCTCTGCAGATGGACGTGAATGTAAAACAGAGTCTACTGTTGGTATCTGGAGGTATCAACAGTCTAGAGAGGGACTGAGCTGTGAGGAAAGTTAATGCCTGTCTGTCTGCTCAACTTTTCCCCTGCTCTAACGTGCTGTTCTTTCCAAAATGCTCTCGCTGCATTCTAACTTGGCATTCTAACTCGACATCCTTTATCACCTGGATAGTTTTGGTATCAGGGAGCAGCTGTATACACCATGCTGCTAGTTTTGTTTAAGCACACATGTGCACCATGTTGGCTTTCATCAGACCTCTGTATTCTATCACACCCCATTTTAGACTTGTGATCTTGGGTGGAGACATTATTCACGGCACACATCATCTGCCGTTTATTGAAGCTAGGGGGAAAAAAAGCCAAATCTGTTAAGGTTCATGGTTTTATTGGAATCTGCTTTAACTGCAGTGCTGCTCCAAAATGATTAGAAAACTAACCTCAACCCTTTTTTTCTTTTGACACACACAATTATCCCCTGTAAGGATTGACACACTCATTAATCGTAATCTGAGAACATTTTATGATCACATGAACTACAGGTTATGAGACAACTCAGAACCAAAATAAATGTGTTCATGCAGGTGAACAACCTCAAAAATATAATTAAATGTGTATCATAATCTAAAGAATAATCAAGCTGCTGAAAATACAAAGGATACCATGTGTTTAATCCTAGTATGAGCTCTTGGGGCTCCCCCTGTTGGCTAGATTGAAAAATTCTTGATATTAACCTGCTGTCAAACACCCCTGGCCCTGTCAGTTTAAATAACTTTAAACAATTTAAACCCACGCTTCATTATATGATCACTCTATTTCTGCTCATTTAATAGAGCGAGCAATACATATAACACACATTCTAAACAGGCCACAAAGTACCAATTATTATTTGATAGAGAAGCTGCATTTAAGATGACGCAGAATTTTATTTGAACAAACACACGACTAAAAAGCCTCAAAAAATAGGGCCTACAAAATAGAAGAGCATCAGATCCACCCTCACCTAGAATTTTTACCCTAATGTCTTTGCAAATACTCTCTATATATCCAAACATTAGCTTCTGCTTGGTCAGCACAGCTCCCTACATTGAATATCACCTCATATAGAAGGATGTGCAATGTGCTTGCTCATGGGAGAAAGTTGGGTTTCTCTTAATTGGTGAATGAATAAATAAATAATAAATTGTTTTGTCTGGACTTGCTACATGTACATGTTTTATGTAAGGAGTTAACTTGTTGTGAATTGCCTTGACAACAATCATTATTAATTCCAATATCAACTATAAATACATCTGAGGGTGTCAATTCTGGTTATTTTTCAACATGGGAGAATGACATTCCATTTTTTTTTCCTTTATTATAAATTAATGTCTTTTCAAACTGTTTTGAGATCACCTAGAATTTTTACCCTGTCCAAATGATATTCCAGTGTCAGCCATTGTGGTGTGTGCCAAAAATAGGTGCTAAATCGAAACTTAAGAGCAAAATAAAACAAAACTTCTAAACAGTAAGGAAGTGCTTAGGGCAAAGACATTAATCTTAACCAACATTTGATCTTTGCGTCCCTTGCACAATTATTATTCTTTAGTAAATAAATATATATTTGTGTCAGCTTTCCAAAAACTATACAGACAATTTTATTATTTTTTCATGAAGAAAATGTACTGACAGAATGTGCACTATCAGGGCAGTAGAGATCTGACCAATCACAAACCGACAGTTTAGAAGAGAAAAAAAACATACTAGAAAGACACTGTTCTGCGAAATGGTAGTAATTATTTCCACTGGAAAATGAATTGCTATGGGTAGACAGATTTCATGGAGCTTTCAGTTTCTGTACTTAAATCAAAGTACAGTACAGTCGATGCACTGCGTGTCTGCTGTACAACATTTTTGAAAATTACCTTTTCATGGTGTTCAATGAGGATCTCCACCACAATGTTCTGGAACTTAAGATCCATGATGGCAGCCACAGTCTCCTCCTGCGGCCTCATTAACGTGGGACCAAACACCACGCCCAGGTTGGCCACGGTCATCAGATTGTTTTTACTGTGAGCTGCCACACTGAGGAGGACGTGAGGAAGAACAATCCATATTTAAGTCACATTTAACTTGACTTCATTGATAAGGTACGATGAAGAACTGAAATTGTAACGATTGTTATAAATGAAATAAGAAGGTGAATCCAACTATGGACCGGCTACTGCCTGACAACACCCATGACATACATACAGTTAAGAGTTATACACATAAAAGTATTTAAAAGATGGAGTTAAAGTCTGATATTGAAGCATTTGTACTCCAGATCACCTTCGCGAAAAAGAATGGCAGACAACACTGAAGTATGTTTTGTTTCTTCCTGACTAATGCATAATTTTCCAATAAGAACATCAAACATTCAGAATGGCTCAAGTAAAATTGTGAGAGTGAGAGTGCAATATGCAGGACAGCTTTTAACCATCTCCTCATATTTTTACGCAAATTACTTTCTTTTTCGCATTTACAACATGTTACCTTAAAGTTAAAATTAGGTGTTTCCACATATCAGAGCTAGCTAGCTTTGAAATTCATAAAAAGCATTAGGTCCATTTTGATACAAAACAACATAGAAAGAAAGGTTTTTAGTACATCTTATGACATTTTACAGTTTTGCCAACAAAAGTATATTGTAGCAAATTCCCACAAATACTCTCTATATATCCAAACATTAACTTCTGCTTGGTCAGCACAGCTCCCTACATTGAATATCACCTCATATAGAAGGATGTGCAATGTGCTTGCGCGTGGAAGAAAGTTGGGTTTCTCTTAATTGGTGAATGAATAAATAAATAATAAATTGTTTTGTCTGGACTTGCTACATCTACATGTTTTATGTAAGGAGTTAACTTGTTGTGAATTGCCTTGACTACAATCATTATTAATTCCAATATCAACTATAAATACATCTGAGGGTGTCAATTCTGCTTATTTTTCAACATGGGAGAATGACATTCCATTTTTTTTTCCTTTATTATAAATTAATGTCTTTTCAATCTGTTTTGAGATCAGGACAATCTTCAGCAGATTTAATTTTATTTTAGGAAGTCAAAACAAAATAATGAAAAATAAATATTTATTTGAAGATAAAGTTCTATGGCCAGGTGAAGAGATTTCACACTCAAAACATGATAATATGCAGTGCATCTGCAGAGACGGTTTAAATAGCTTCAAAGGATGCCTTTGAAGACAAAACCATTGGTGACAACTCACATTTATAACATCTCTGAAACCATTTCAGATAGCAGTGTGAAATTCTGGCTTTGCTTCCTTCCCCTGCAGGACATGCACACACGCCAACTTCAGAAAAATATTCGAGTCTCTCCAGTCTGGAGAATTTCACGCTGGATAATCCAAATTCAATTTCAATATCTCTGCCTTTTTACCAGAGCCTGATTCTGCAGCGGGTTTCTATGGAATAAGATCCACCAGACTTTCACAGCCTCAGGGAAGAGGGATTATTTACTTATCTTCAATTTGCTCATATTAAGTTTATAGAAAGCTTGCTGAGGTAAAACCTTGTAATGTTGGCTAACATTACTTCTTAAATCTTTCTTCCTATCTAGTCTTACAAATGGAATGATGCCCAATAGTGGTCCATCCAGGAGTGTAGAGACTAATCTCAAGAGAGGGCTTTATTTGAGAGGCCTATTTAATTTCTCTTTACCATTGGCCAGCACAACAGCATGATGAACAGGTTTGGTAAGCTACACAATCTTCCTGCAACGACTTTAAACATACACCAATATGACCCGAGAAAAGGCATTAAAAATGTTACGCTAGCAGCCTTAATTTTCTTACCCAGCAGCCACTGAGTAGACAGAGAGGAGCTGGAGTGACAGCAGGGAAGGGGGAGTGAAGAGAGTGGGAGTGAGGGAGAAGGAGAGAAAAAGCATGTGGAGTGAAAATGAGGAGACAGACAGGAAGAGCAGAAAGAGAAAACTGAGAGAGAGAGGGGGTGGAGATTGGGTGAACTATGACCAAGGAGCTATGAGCACTCACTTGGCCAGATGCTTCATGAGCAGCCCGAGGACTTGTCGATTCCTCTCTGGTAGTTTGTGGACCAGGCAGTGGACGGCTTGGATACGAGACTCTGGACTTCCGCCCTCTGTTAAAACACAGAAGAAGCCATGCACTCACATTAAACTTCACAGGAATTCTCTGTGCTCTTCGGGTGGCAAAGAGCCAACCCAGCTGTGATCTAATACTGCACAACATTTGCAAATTTAGAGAAGATGATATACTGCATACACTGCTGGTTTGAGCAGTGCACATTCTAGAGTTTAACATATAGAAAGGACATTAAAAGTAGTTAGTGGAAGAACTGAAGCCTCTATACTTCAAAACTCCTAAAAAATATTCCGGATAATCATTTGTGGACCTTTGAGGGAACAATAATCAGAGGCAATTACTTTGATGTATAAAGGGTTAGAGGATGATACACTCCAGCTGAGTTACAGGAAGGAAAGGTGTGATGGTGATATGCGGTCTCCTAGGATTTGGCAGCAGACACCACTAGGCTGGCAAGGGAGATAGCTTTACATTACTGTCGCTACCATATAAAAGGGTTGTGTTAAAACCCCCAAGATCATCTCTTAAACATTTCCTCACACATGGGCATCTGACTGCCCACGCACAAACAAACACACTCTCACACACACACAGACATACAAAATATCATTACTATGGGAACGACAGGGATTTAAACATGGAAAAAAGCTTCTTATGGATGCTGTCATCCATCAAAAAAATACTCATTGCTAATCCATTTTTTCCCCCTCGTTATGAGGGCATTGCACGCGCCTGATAAAATTGTCAACCTGATCCAATTATAGCACTTGTTGTAATAAGACTGAAGTTTAGCTTCCTTCGAAAAACAGCTCATACATAAATGACTTCATGGTGGCAAAAAGGGCATATGGCTGCTCAAGGTCACCCTGTTGACCATTTGAGGGCATGCAAATGACAGCAAAGTTATTTTAGCTTCCATAGGCTAATTAGCTACAGAGTTTAGTACTGAATGTCAAAAAAGGCAAAAATGATCCTTATTAGCAAGACGAAAAGAGACATATTCCTTTCAGACTAAAGATTCTTTACAAGAAGAGAGCTGTCCACTATTCTCTACTTAAAGGTCCAGTGTATCGAATTTGGTGCCATCAAGCAGGAGGAATGCAATTATACAACTAACTACCACGGTGACCACTGAAATGCAAATAGCCTCTCTAGAGAAAGTTTTTCGTTTCTGAGCAAACAAGGTAAACAAGGTGGAGCAACATGGAGGAGGCCATGGTAGAGGACATGCTCATTCTAAAGGGCTGATTCCAAGGTAACAAAAACATAATAATTCTCAGATTATAATGGTTATACACAACTATAATTATCCAGGAACCACCACGGTGGGTGCCCTAACGATCCAAGGAGCTATGTTGTCGGGGGCTGTTTACCCCTGGGAGGGTCACCTAAGGCAAATTGATCCTAGGTGAGGGGGCAGACAAAGCGCGGTTCAAAAAGACTTCTATGATGATGAAGACCAAGAACTTGTGCACCCTGCCCAGAGAGGTACTGGGAACCCGCCCTGGAGCCAGGCCTAGGGAATGGGGTCCATACAGCACCTGGTGGCTGGGCCTTTGTCCATGGGGTTCGGTCTGGTTCAGCCCAAAAGGGAGACACGGGTGCGTCCTCATGTGGGCCCATCAACCACCGGAGGAGCCGTAGGGATCCGGTGTTATGTGGATCGGGTGGCAGTCAAAGGCAGGGGCCTTGGCAGTCCGATCCCCGGTTGCTGAAGCTGGCTATTGGAACATGAGATGTTACCTCTCTGGTGGGGAAAGAACCTGAGCTTGTGCGAGAGGTTGAGAGATACCGACTAGATATAGTCAGTCTAACTTCAACGCACAGTTCGGGTTCTGGAACCTGTTTGCTTGAGAGGGGTTGGACTCTTTTCTTTGCTGGAGTTGTCCCAGGTGAGAGGCGGAGAGCAGGTGTGGGCTTATTAATAGCTCCCCTGTACTTAGCCAATGTGTTGGAGTTTACACCGGTGGACGAAAGGGTTGCTTCCCTACGCTTTCGGGATGGGGAACGGTCCTGACTGTGGTTTGGGCCTATGTGCCAAATAGCAATTCAGAGTACCCACCCTTTTTGGAGTCTTTGGAACAGGTGCTGGAAAGTGCCCCTACGGGGGAATCCATTGTCCTACTGGGGAATCCATTGTCCTACTGGGAGACTTCAACACTCATGTGGGAAATGAAAGCGAGACCTGGAGGGGTGTGATTGGAAGGAACGGCCTTCCTGATCTGAACCTTATTGGATTTCTGTGCTAGCCACAGTTTGTCAATAACTAACACCATGTTCAGCCATAAGAGTGTCCATAAATGCACTTGGCACCAGGACACCCTAGGTACACAGTCAATTAACTTTGTAGTCGTATCATCTGATCTGCGACCATATGTGCTGGACACTCAGGTAAAGAGAGGAGAAGAGCTGTCCACTGATCACCACCTGGTGGTGAGTTGGATCAGGTGGTGGGGGCGGATGCCGGACAGACCAGGCAGGCCCAGGAGAATAGTGATGGTCTGCTGTCTGGCTGAGGACCCTGTGAAAATGGTCTTCAACTCCCACTCTGGCAGAGCTTCAACCACATCCCAGAGTTAGTGGGGAACATGGAATCTGAATGGGCCATGTTCCGCGCTGCCATTGCCGAGACGGCTGCTCGAAGCTGTGGTGGCAAGGTTGCTGGTGCTAGTCGTGGTTCTAACCTCAGAACCTGCTGGTGGACACCAGAAGTCAAAAGGGCCATCAAGTTGAAGAAGGAGACCTACAGGGCATGGCTGGCTTGTGGGACTCCCGAGGCAGCAGAGAGCTACCGGCTGGCCAAGCGATCTGCTGCTCGGGTGGTCGAGGAGGCAAAAACGCGGTTGTGGGAAGAGTTTGGTGTGGCCATGGAGCAAGACTTCAAGTTGGCGCCGAAGAAATTCTGGCAAACTGTCCGGTGGCTCAGGAGGAGAAAGCGAAACCCTGTCCACACGGTCTTCAGTGCAGGAGGGGAGCTGCTGACCTCAACTGAGTGTATAGTTCGGCGGTGGAAGGAATAGTTCAATGATCTCCGTAATCCCACCTACACTCATTCCGAAGTGGAGGCAGAGACAGAGGACTCTGGGGTGGGCTCTCTCATCACTTGGGTTAGGGTCGCTGAGGTTGTCAAACAACTCCGCAGCAGCAGCGCCCCGGGGCGGATGAGATTCGCCCCAAGCTCCTCAAGGTTCTAGATGTTGTAAGGCTGTCCTGGCTGACAAGCCACTGCAATATTGTGTGGACATCGGGGACAGTGCCTTTGGAGTGGCAGACAGAGGTGGTGGTTCCCCTTTTCAAGAAGGCGGAAGGTGTACTCCAGGGAGCTGGAGAGGAGAGTCAGACTGTTAGTTGAACCTCGGATTCAAGAGGAGCAATGTGGTTTTCGTCCTTGCAGTGGAGCGCTGGACCAGCTCTATACCCTCGCGAGGGTACTGGAGGGGGCATGGGAGTTTGCAGAACCATGTTTTTTGTGGATCTGGAGAAAGCTTATGACCGTGTCCCTTAAGGTGTCCTGTGGGGGGTGCTCCGGGAGTATGGGGTCGATGGCCTTTTGTTACGGACCATTCGATCTCTGTATTGTCAGAGACAGAGCTTGGTTTGCATTGCTGGCAGTAAGTCAGGCCCGTTCCCAGTCAGGGTTGGTCACCGCCAGGGCTGCCCTTTGTCACCGGTGGGAGTAAAGTTCAGTGACCTTGGGATTCCATCTCTGCTATTTGCAGATGACTTGGTCCTGTTAGCCTCATCGAACAGTGACCTCCAGCTCGCAGTAAGACGGTTTGCGGCCGAATGTGAAGTGGCAGGGATGAGGATCAGCAGCTCTAAATCTGAGGCCATGTTTCACAAATGGAAGAGGGTGGATTGCCCACTCCGGGTTGGGGAAGAGTTGCTACCCCAAGTGGAGGAATTCAAGTATCTCGGACTCTGGTTCACGAGTGAGGGAAAAATGGAAGTGGGAGATTGACAGACGGCGTGGGCAGCGTCGGCAGTGATGCGGAGGCTAAAGCGGTCTGTTGTGGTGAAGAGAGAGCTGAGCCAGGAGGCAAAGATTTTAATTTACCAGGCAATCTACGTCCCAACTCTCACCTATGGTCATGGGCTCTAGGTAGTGACCGAAAGAACGATATCGCGAATACAAGCAGCCGAAATGATTTTCCTTCGCAGGGCGACTGGGCATCTGGTCAGGATGCAACCTGGACGTCTCCCTGGGGAGCTGTTTCGGGCATGCCCATCCGGGAGGAGACCCCGGGACAGACCAAGGACACGCTGGAGAGGTTATATCTCTCGGCTGGCTTGGGAACTTCTTGGTGTCCCCCTGGAGGAGTTGGTGGAAGTGGCCGGGGAGAGGAACGTCCGCGACCCAGACCCGTATAAGTGGCAGAAAACGAAACAAAACGAAATGAAACGAATATTACACAGAAATCCATTTCTACTAAGAGATTTTCTGACCTTCAATATATTGGTTAAAAAAATTACAAAAAGTTTGTAAAAAGTAATTTAATTGGTTTTCACTTGACTGCATTTTTTCAATAACTTACTGCAGAAGAAAAAAACTGGACTTCTGTCTAAACTAATACCCATTTCAGACATACAACACAAGTATACGTTTATGTGTGCTTATGGTGTTTATCGAAATTAAGTGGTAAAATAAGAGGAGGTCAAACTTACTCGCAGGGCTAATAAACTCTGAGTAAAGTCCATAGGTCATCAATTTTATAGGGCCTGCACACCGCAGTGATTAATGTGGCTAGGCCAGGGGATGGAATTAGATGGCCCACGCATTGAGATAACCAAGTTCATCTGAAGGTACTTTCACACAGCACCTGGCCAGTGGCCAAAGGTACTTAGCCTCAGAGGTAACTGAGGAGATTGACCCGGCTTTATTCCAGCAGGCCAGACACAAAGTAAAAGACAAGTCAGATCAATACAGCATAACAATAAGGATGTGTTAGCCTAAAAAATCTTTTAAAGTTACCACATGCTGCAGTGAGCATTGTCAGACTTACATTGGGCATTGAAAGAATCCCACAATGTACAGCTCATTACAACAAACAGCTTCTGAGAAAGGATTAAACCTTAAAATCAGGCCGTCACAACACAATAATAACCCCTTTAAAATGTAATTTGAATCCTGATCTTACTCAGTCCCAACAGTTTAAAATTACATGGAAAAACAAGATTTCATGGTAACAAAGCAGTAGTGACTGTAGTAAAAGAAAAGACTCACTCACAATATCTGTCAATCAGCAAAGAACTGGTGAAATTTTAAACAGGAATACAGAAAGTGACATGACTTCACAAGAAATTAATTATAAAAAGGCACTTTGCATAATTAAGTCTGTCTTTAAAAAATGCTACAGAGTAAACAATGGATGTAATGTTTCATACTCAAACCAACCGGGACTCCATCTTATTTGTCCTAAATGATATATCTAAAAAATGTCCATTAACCAGTAGGGTTGTCAAAACGCTGAATACAATTTTGTGGCTTTTAAGATAAACCAAAATGATCAATAAATCACCAGATGTCTTGGATACACATATGTTTTATAATCTGCATGTATCAGAACCACATCATGATCCTCAGATTCTGTGATTTTGATGAACATTATTCCTTGTCTGTCCATCCTGGGACAGAGACACCCTGTCTCTGACTTAATGAGGGTTGATTTTCTGTTAAGTGGTAATTGATGCAGCATCAGATGGTTTTCATCTGTTTACATGTGTCTTTCACCCCACAGATCCTTACCTCAGGTAGAGCTTCAGTGAACTTGTTATTGTCTTAATGTCCCAGTCCTCACCAGTGGACAGATCCCCTTCGTTGGTCTTCTCATCTGAATAAATCATGAAACATATCATATCTTAGTAGAAAATTCTTTGAATGAGTTAGAAAGTACTATTAACTTTCACTTTAAGCAGCCAAAGACAACCAAAGGTATATTTTTTTGGGTAGCATAGGAAGTCCAAATATACAATATAAATATGCTAGTCGTAATTAGCCATGTGAGGATAAAAACACTCCTACTAGCCCTGGGGGGAGCGAGTCTAACCCCAGTCGATATATGGCAGTAAGCTACAGCTTCTGTAGAAGGCTGCTGGTGCTATATTCATTACGAGTTTAATCCCTCACTACTTCACTGTCTCCACAGGGACTCCACGGCTATGTTGTGCTTAAAATTGTGGGCACTTTGGCCACACCTTAAATAACCTCTGAGGAAATACAGTGGATGTGGAATTGCAGTGAGATGTATCACACAGAGCTCCAGTCACCACACAGACTTTAGCTTGTGGGTGGTATGTGGCTTGTGTTACTTGGATTTTTTTCATTTTCATTTCATCTAAGTACTGCAGTGAGGAGCAGTGTGTGGTTCTCAGCCTGCTGGATCCACAAAATGGCCTATCCAATATCAACTCCTGGAAGCAGATGTGTTTGTGGAGTGTTTGTAGCCAAAGCTTTGACTCTCTAAGTACGCATGACTTTAGACTGACTGCACAGGCCCTGTAGTCCAACACAAACAGGCTTGGACTTTGTTAGTTTAAGGATGCAAAAACACAATTACAGCAGTGGCAGTGCAAGAAGCATTGATTCTGAAACTACTAACAACTATTCAGCAGCAAGTTGTAAGTTGTATTTCTTTGTTATCTTACATTAGTTATGTAAATTAAGCCCCCGAGGACATTACTGTACTATGGGCAAACTTAAGCACAGTAGCTTAAGTTGAATTTATAGCTCCCATAATACCCATTGAAACAGAAAAACCTTTTGCTGTACAAATTCAGTCCATGAGAAAGGTCAGTTAACCTAGAAAGACATTTAGTAACAAAGACACACTTTCAAAATTTAGGATGATGACTCAAATTTGACTGACTCTGTAGTTATATCGATAGAACTAAGAAGTCCAAGTCAGTAACACCATAGAGTTACTGCCTTGTGCCATACAGCATACAGAATGGAGCTAATATTTACAGCCTGCTCCCGGGTATGTTATTACCTGACATTCAATAGGTGCTGCTCTCTTTGTTTGTACTGTAATATGATGGGAAATTTGTTTTCTATCACTCTGTCCTCTCTGAGTGGACCATGGCCATGTTGGTGGGTGAGATGAAAAGGAGGAGGAGTAGGAGGATCTGAAGACTTTCTTCAGTGTTTAAAGCTTGCATCACCCACTCACTGTGAACTGTTGTATGCATGAAATGTTTTAAATGTGATGGTTTGTGTAGAAGTAGTACTATATCTGTCATACACAATACTCAGTCGAAGGATGAGATGTAGCACAGTTCTGGGCAGCTAAATGAAAATATGCCACAGCCATTAAACAAACATTTATAACCAGTCCGCCCCCCATTCACAACATTATGTGATATGTCAAGCCCACGATCAAACAATTTTCATTCCATATTCAGGCTATATAGAAACTTTTTAGAGGGCTGCAGCACAGTGTTGATGGAGCCTACAGAATGACTTGACAACTAAGAGTGGAAGAGCTTTGGAAAGGAAGCTGAGATAGTGGCTGGCCGAGTTTTTTGTCATTCTGAACACGGAGCTGAGAGTCATCAGGTGTCTGTGGAAAATGGAGGCAACCAGAAAGCATACAGGGAGTAGCAGAAAGGACAGAAGATGAGCTCTACAGAAAAGGAGATGAGTGAGAAGACGACCGACGATGTAGTTAGAGGCACCAGGAAATCAAGAAAGGAGACTAATGCTCTACTCCAGGCATGGGCACAAGATGGGCTGCATTTTGATAATTAATAAATAAATAAATGAATAAAAGCCAAGAAGGGTGAGGTGGATATTTGATGTGGATGGGAGGGAGCCTGTCTTGTTATCTGGGGGATATAAAATTGAAGGGAATGGATAAAAATAAAATAAAGATAAAATAACACACTTAAACTTGTTGCACATGAGAGAAACATGGTTCTGTGTCAATTCTCCTTCCATCACTCCAACAGACACATTCCATTTTAGCAGTAAATCAAAAAAATAATATCAGAGATAGTGCAGTAGCATTTAATTTAATTCAGTTTTCCTGAAACTGTATGTGAATACATTTCCAGAGTAGAAAGTCTTACCAATCATTAATGTGAGCAGCTTCTGGACCTTGGAGCTTACTCCGACAATTCTGTACAGTCCCTGGTCATTAATACCTGAAAATTAATAACAATAATGTAATTTTTTTTATAGTGCTTCTGTAAATAAAAGCACAAAGTAAAGAGCACACTAAGCACAACTAAAGCATCGAGACAAATATAAATAAACAACATGAAAGCATTGGTATTGGTACAATACAAGCTGCCTGCCATGGTATGTTTTAATATTGGATAACGTCTGCCCCCTTGTGTACAGATAGGGGTATTACACAATGTTATCCATTAATGGGCAATCGATGCTCAAGTTGAACATCCCACATATACTGCCTCATAATTCTCCCAAATGAGCTTTTAACATCAACACATCTGAAGCTCACCTCTCTTTTCAATGGCACTTATGGAGTTCTTCACAAAACTCAACCCGACATCATCCAGCTGAGCATCAACTGTGGGCGGAAGAAAAAATAAAAACGTGGTGAAACACTGCAATGATTAAATTAAACTAGAATTTTTCATGGATACTAAGTAGGGTACAGCTAGGCTACGCACTTCCTCTTTCTTTAGAATAGGTCCTCCCAAGATAGTGACCAATCTGTAAAAATAAAAATGTATAAATAAAAGAAAACATTTTGATGGTTCTTTTTAAGTTTATCAAGTAAGCAATGTGGTATGGTAAAGTGCACATAAGCATATTAAAATATATTATATTAAAGTAGGGCCACGTGAGCAAAGTGTGACTGGTAAATGCTGACAATGCAGGCAACTGACTCACAGGTTCCTTCCCTCCCATGGCCTGCATCCAGAACTTGTGGTCATCCTCTGATAGAGCCTGTACTGTCAGCACAGTCCCTGGCCTTAGAGAGGGCAATACCACATCAGTATTAGGCAAAGACTTACTATGACAGCACAGCAAAGTGTTGGTTTCAATATAAAACATCAACGCTAGAAACCTTCGAATGGTAAAGACACACACACAGAACTTAGGGTTTGTGGACCTTGGAATTAGAGTAACTACAAATATGAGCCATATTAATCATTTCAGCTGGTTTATTACACCTACAATCATGACGGAACCAGATGGCTATCAACTCATCTACTCATCCCACTCTGAATGAATGTGCAGACTTGGAACTTCCACATAAAATCTGCTCTAAAATTGGATATGCATGACAGAAGTGTGCATGAACACCACTCAAAGACAAATCATACTGTCTTGCGTGAAGCAAATATCTGCTTACTGTTAATGTGGAAAGTCACGGTAGATGCGACTGATCTGTGTTGTCTGGCTGCTTCAGACAAGAATCATGAAAATATTTTGCATTGAATTCCAGCAAGTCATCCAGGAGGATATTTTCGAATCAAATAAGAGTGTCAATGTAAAACCGTCAGCCCCTCTGAGGGTATCATTTCATGGTTTTGGAAAACAATGTAAGAGGCGATGATGTACCGATCTGTGATGTCAAGTTCTAAGCAGAACCGCCTGTCCAACATGTCTGTCGTTTTACGAACACACGATTTCAGCGTGACAGACTCCATCTCACCCTGAAAAACCAAAAGGGAAGAAAAGGAAAAAGATACCGTACAGAATGTTGGCGTTAATATTAATGTCATTCTGAAAAGAGAAATACTTAATTATGAAAGTCATGGAGACATCATGTTACTACATTAGCATTTCACCCGTCCTGATGTGTCTTTCCTTTCAATGACACACCTGTGTACCTTGACAAATATGTCGTGTTTTTGTGATTTTAGCTACCTATTCTCTTCTGTTCAGCGCTCGAGTAGAGCTAAGTTCTGCTTGTTCTGTGACTACTCACAGTCTTCCCGCCAGATCTGTGGTCAAAGGTCGCCATGTGCAGGATCTTCTGCTCTTTGACAAAAGTGCAGTAGCGTTTGACCCAACTTGAACCAAAGGGAGGAGGCCCTGGAGAGACAAGGCACAGGTGAAACGAAAACATTCAACATTCTTTGGTTCGAAACAATCAGTGCTCCGGATTGCAGCAGTTTCAGAGGAACAGCTCTACGGAGCGTGCGCGCCTCATTTTATTTTTGACAGAAGCTATGATACGCTGTACAGAGTAGATGGAGTCAGTCAGGTGGTCAGACATAGGAACGTGTCTCACTTTGGAAAGAGTTTCACTTTTTAAAACTGGCAAAAAAGAAACAATTCAATTTTGTAGTCTGTCCAGTCTTGGTACAGTAGAAGCATAAAAATCCAAATAAACAAAAGTTGAGTCAGCAAGTCAGCAAAAACAGGCATGATGCAGATCACATTCATCAGAAATGTGCCATGTCACACAGAGGTGTCAAGTAGAATCAAGGTTATGATTACAGAGGAGTTGAAGCCTCTCTTCTGACCATGACGGTCGAGATTTGAGAGCCTGTCATGCATTGTTGGTTTCAGCTCTTTCCTCGCTGCAGTGTGTGTTAGCAATGGTTACAAGACAAATACCTCATTTTAGAACAGGTCTGAGTGAGCCTAATTTCTTACGTTTTTCCTGTACATAGAGGTAGCCTTCACAACTAATAGGGCTTGTCTGTCTGTATTCTTGCGGTGCCTCCCTGATCCTCTTCATCAGTTCGTTCACCTCTGACCGTGTTCCCTCGAATCGACTCCTTGTCTGGAAGGGAGAAAGAAAGTGGACAAACAGTCCAGGAAGTCACTTTCTGATACCCAGTGTTTAGGTAGGTACACCATCCTAATGAGAGGACAGTGCCTCAAATCAGTGCCTCAGATCAGTCTCAAAACTCAAATGCACACATGCATTTTTGGATAAACACACAATTCACCTTGGGAAGCCTTTTGTTTTATCTACATGGAATCACCTCAATGGTTAATCGGCTATATGGAGTTAGATCAGTCTCAAAACTCAAATGCACACATGCATTTTTGGATTTATATGTAAACAGCTGTTCTACAAAAATATTTTTCAATGCACACACAAGTATTTCTTGTTCTTTATAAATGTTAAAGGAATCTACATATACATCATTTAGGTTCACAAATGCATTTCTGATGCACACACCAACATTTATTCTGTTGTTATACAAAAACTGTTGAATCCATTTTAACAAACTGCTAATGGTTTGTGAACTTTACTGCATTTGTGTGGGGATTTCTTGAGACCCCTCTGACCTCCCTATATCCACAAACGCATTTTTTTTCAGCGGGGAATTATCTATAGCCAATCAGATGTCTCTCTCCTTTCAGCAAAGGAAACCCCCCCCACAAGGGGATGTTTTACTTAGTTATTTTTCAGCCAATCACATGTAGGTGTCCGCACAGCAATTGCTGGATAATTATGTTAGGTAGGTGTGTTTATTTACTGAAGAGAGAACTGTAGATAAACCATCCATATCAGTATCATCAGTACACCAGTACAGTATTTCAGTGCTGTAGCTATCATTACATATATTTTATGATGTTTGAGAGTCAAAACAAGTGGTCAATGTGTGGAGTCTGATCGTGCAAGCTAGTCATCTATTTATCTATCACAATTTGCTAGCAAATTTTAGATTTATATACATAATTTTATAATTATTGAGGAATTGCGTTGTAGATGTGTTGTGAATGGCTGAAAAGTAAAACATCCCCCGTAAGCATGACAGGGAGATGAAAGGAGGGAGCAATCAGATTGTTGAAAACATGTATTTGTCGACTGAGATGTGGAGGATGAAACTCAAAAGTCCACACCCAAATGCAGTGTTCACAAGCTCACAAAAGTCAAGCAGTTTGTAGATGCAGATTGAACAGTTTGTGTATAAAAGGCACAACATACATACAGTATGATTTTGATGAAAATTGCACATTATTTTAAATATATATATTTGTGGATTTTCGATATGTATTTTCAAAACAAGACAGTTTTTTGTGTGCAACAGAAATATATTTGTGAACCCTATTAATTTATATTTGGATATATGTGGAGTGAGTAAAGTATATATAAATTACAAAATACCTTTGTGAAATGTGTGTGTGCATTTATAAGAAAATAACACTGATAAAACTTTAATGGCAGGGGGAACAAAAACAAACA
>KV751317.1:15471485-15495757 GCA_001698575.1 Mola mola
TGAAACCAAACCAATCAAGTTTCTCTGGGGGAAAGTCTAGACAGAAAGTAAATATGGAAGCCTTAAAGCAGACAAAAGGGGTATTCAGTAGCTCTTAATGCTGTTTTTAGCTTCACGGGCTCTGCTACATAGTAAAAGGTTCAATAGCAGCTTATCAAGATATGAATTGTTCCATCATGATATATATTACGCTCAAAGGTTTTTCTTTAACTGTTAACATTGTTTAATGGAGAGCAAGAACAAATAAATATAACAAGCCTTCGCAGTCCTGATTAGAGACTTATAGAATGCAATAATAAAGCATTAGCATTTCTTACATTCTGAATATTTATCTGCAGTGCTCTTTTATAATGGTCAAAGTCCTTGGCAAGCTCATAGCCCTGGTGATAAAAGGTGAAGACTGTCTGAAAGAAGGCCAGCATCTGTAAAAAGAGAAAATAAAAACAAAGCACTGCAGCCATAATTTTTGTAACTCTATCACGAGAGATAGAAACATAACCCCATGTGACACATCCTATTACACACACCCTCTGCTTTGATTATGTCAAAGACAGCCTTGTCAGCGCTGGCAGGCTGCTAAGCTTTGTCACTCACCGGCTCCACACACTCAAACTTCTTCCTCTCTTGGATCTCCTGCAGTTTGCACACATAGTCCAGTGACTCCTCCTGAAAGTGCTTCCTCATGGTATCCACCTGGATGTCTGCCTTTGGAAAAGGAGAACACACATTGGGATGATTACGGAAACAAACAGATGCATGGAAGCAAAGAAAACAAATGGTCTTTGTGAAACACTGAATTATGTTCTTTTTTTGCTTATGGAATGCTACTCCTATGTAGGGGATTCTGAAGTTAGTTGCTGCACTATCAATTACTGACATATCTCAAATTGCAGCACTTTATGCTGCACAACAAATTCAAAGAGTTTGCCCAATTATTGGTTTGTGAGAAAATATATATTTTCCTGTTGTTTTCGCTGGCGCCTGAAACTAACGCGTGATTTGGCTGGTGATTTCACGGTACTTCCGGTAAAACGTGTGCAGCACGACCTGTTCCGCTTGAGGTCAATATAGCTTTTATTAGAGCTACCTCCTCCAGAAGCTATACAAATAGCAGACAACATGCAAAGACTGCTACAGCCATCAAAAAGTTCTGTATAAAACTCGTTCAACAAAATAAATGAAAATTAGGTTCAGCGACAATTCTGCCAGGCAAAGCCAGCATATCACAAATTGACAACTATGCTCTGTCCTTTGAGAGTGAAGCACCTGGCAGAAAGCTGGTCGACGCCAACAAGTCAACCATCCATGATGACCTATGTCAGCAGAAAAAGTACATTTGACGACCGACGTGCAGAGCAAACGGCAGCTCTCAGCTCAAAGATGATAGCAAAAGACATGGTCTCATCAGCTATGTCACGGGTGAGGGTTCTCAGAGTTTGTTGGCATTTTTACAGGCGGAGTATACAGTCCCATTAAAAAGGACAATCACTGCACTACTAGAGAAACTGTATGATGATAATTCACCTGAGCTGCACACCCATTTGACGAGTGTTGAAAAACTGTCTCTGACCAAAGATTCATGGACAGCACTTACATCTGAGTCGTATGTAACTGTTACATGACATTACACAAGCAGCTGGGAAATAGAGTGCTATTCTGCAGACCAAAGCGATGCCTGGCGACTATAAAATCCACTGCCACTGAATGGAGAAAAGTCATAGCATGTGTACATGACAATGGTATGTAGCAACATGATGCTAGCAAACACCGAGTGGCATGAATAGGACTCTCAGCCTTTGCACATTCACTACAACTCACTATAAACCACAGGTTCAAACTTCAACAGATTAATCATGTGGTTACATCCGCAAGTCGCCTGGTGTCTCATTTCCACGACAGCACAAATGCAATAAAAGCGCTGAAACAAAAACAACAAATTCAGAGCTTGCATGAGCACAAATTAGTGCAGTTTTGGCCAACAAGGTGGAATTCCATTTCTGATATGTTTCCGGGACTACTAGAGCAAAGATGGACAATATCTGCCCGTGTCAGACAGAGTGTTTTCACCAAATTGTCAGGCGCACATATAATTAAAATTGATCATGCCCGTGCTGCACTCTCTAAAACATGCTACCACTGTGCTCTGTGGAGAATTTGGGGTATAAATTCCCATAGTTTACCCAGATAGTGTGACTTTTCTAGGAAACGACTTTAAATAAACCCAAGGAGAGTCATCCAAAGTGTCTTAGTCCAAGTGCCCATGTCCGCTTCACTAGGGCAGCAACTTGCACGTGCTAATGTTAGCAGCGCTCGTAAAGTGGCATACATTGCATCCTTTTTGGACCTGAGACACAAACACCTGTGGTTTAAAACTGATGGAATTTAGCTTGGTGTCCAGGCAAAGGTGTGTGATCTCCTGTCCAGCGGCTCAGAGGACATAGAGGAGATGGTCACAGTTGAATCACAAGAAACGGAGATGATGTGGCCAAAAAAACACAAAGTGAAAATGTTACGCCTGCCATCTCAGTCCTGTTTGGCAATGATTATTACAGAGCGTAACCAGTGGACACAGCCACTACTGAAATAAATCAGTACTGCCAGGAGAAGTGCCCACTGCTTCAGACCGATCCCAGGGACTGGTAGAAAACAAACAAATACAAATACCCCTAACTGGCAAAATTAGCAAGGTCATACTTGTATGTGCCTGCAACTGCTGTGTCCTCAGAGATGGTATTTTCCCCAGCTGAACTTACTGTAAACAGAGCAACAGTCTCTGAACAGACAGAACCGTTAATTAATGTTTACTACAGCTCATTTCTGATACTCAGGTAAGTTCAGAATGTATCAAGTTAAAATTGGTGCTGTAAAAATCTTTACCAGGATCTTCATAGCTTAGTTGATGTCAGCGCACAGCACTTATTATGCCTGATGCAATATTGTCTTCTGCTGTGTCATTTCCAATGATTTTTTTTTTTTTTTTAATGATTTAATTCCCACAAGCATGTTGAACTGCTGCTAATATGCTGCAGTATGAGAGATGAGGCTTTAATTTTCCCCAGTCAGTTGTGTCTGCATATGGATTTTTTTTGTTTGTTTGTTTTGCTGACTTGAAAAGTCCACAATTGTATTACAGACTGTTTACCATATTGGAAGGTCCATTTTTGTTTGTGTCCGTTCTTTGTATTCTCCATAATAGGCTCTTGGGGTTAAGAGTTTATTTTTTTGATTTATTTATCTATTATTTTATTTCCTTTTATTACTTTTTTAATTTGGCATTTTTGCTTGAAATGCCCGTCCCTATTAGATTCTCAATTCTGAATTAAGATTTTTAAAAAAGATACAGTAAAAATGTCATGGAAACTTTCAATCTATCAACTTTCATCTATCAATCCCCTATATCTGCTTTTTATCTGGAACCCTTCACAGCTCACATTTAGTTCAGAAGACAGTTACAATGAACATATAGTTTCTCTGAGATCACAGGGCAAACTGGTATTAACAGTAGATAATTACATGTAAATGTGTGGGCAATTTAGGGGTGTCAGTTAACCCACATTATTCTGCATGTTTTTAGACTGTGCGTGTGTGTGTATTGGGTCAGTGACTGCACTTATCACTGTGCCATCAGAGAGTGACAGTATTTAGGTACATGCAGATATGATATGTAGATGAATAGCTTAAATTCAACAGTGTAAAACTATAAACATTTTTGTAATATAAAAGAGGTGGTAGCTAAAGTTTATAATTATCAGTGAGGGCTTGATACAGAAGTAAAATGCAGACGAACAGTAAATACATTTTCAAGCTTATCAAATGATCATTGGCTGATATCTTTGCCTATTCAATGTGAACAACTGGTGTTTAAATCACTTTAACATGAGTAAAACTGGCTTTACATAATACACGCTACTGATCATTGAGGTTATTAACAATTGATTCAGAACAAGACGTAGGAGAAGCTCGCCCCTATTGTGGCTGAGAACAAATCAGAGGGCCTATTTATTCTAGTCTGATAGGATTCAGTGTTGCTTCCACAGAACTTTGTGTAACAGAGTACAGAGCAGCCTGCAGTCATAATGTCAACACTTTCAAGAGTCCTCTCTAGTTGTTGTACACAACATATGTGTAAGCCTTACATGGCCACATGGCATTGTTAAGAGAAGGCGGCGTTGTTTAGCACGAGGCCGCTGAATTCTCCACAATTTAAAATGTTCATGTCCTAGTACTGTATCGTGAATTCATTCCCTTGACTACAGCGCTGCAACCAGGTTTGACCTTGGCCAAAAAGCACAATGAGTACACATTTCCTTTCCACACAAGCCAGGAAAACGGTTGCTGCAAGGCACATCAGTGGAAACTTGCACGGTCCAACAGGCTTTGCAGTGAGGCTCTTCCCCAAGACTCGACCTAAAAACAAGGATTCTCAACCTAAACAAAAATACTATTTTCCATCCGTTGCGCTTCCATTATGGACTGCTACACTGCATGTTGCATATTTGTAAGGGAGTTCAGGCAAGGATAAATACCTCCTGTAGCTGTGGCTCTTTCTTCCTTGCTGACATATTCAAAAGCTTTTCCAGGGAGCTGTAGTACTTTTCTGTTTCTTTCTCATACTTCTTCCTTTCCGCCTTAACGAGGGATAGAAGAAGAGAGGAGGCATATGAGGACAACAAAATACTGGTTCTCAGGGCCAAAGAATTTAAAGAGTAGTAAGATTCACATTAAAATCAAGAAATTCTAATTCGAAATATCATTAGGTTACACAAGGAGGCAAACCAACCTACTGAGAGCTAAAAACCTATTAAGAAGAAGAAATAAACCATTATACATTACCCTGACTGTACCAAGGTGATCTTTCCTGAACTTCTCCAGGGGTTTCATTAAGGTTTCAGTGATGTTTCTCATCTAGGCAGAGACAGGAGCCATAACAAGAAAGCCTTCATTAGAGTTCAACTCAATGACAACACATTAAGTGGCAGCACTCTACAGTTTCTTGGCCTCTAGGGGTGCTGCTTTATGACTGATTCCACACTGGCCCAGATATGCTACATTACATAACTGAAATTACATAACTGGTGGTCTACAACTATCTCTTTCCAATCATCTTGTATTGTATCATGTACATTAATAAAGTCAAAGTATGCTTCTTCATTGCCCCTCCAGTGCCTGCAGCACATGTCTGTGCTTGCATGACCATACCCTTCTCTTTCCTGATTTTGCACTGTGATGTCATCCCACTCTATTCAGCAGGGCCGTGCAGAGCAGCGTGTTTACCATTTTGTCTCGAGCCTGACGCGAAAAACAGTCATCTCATACAGCTACTGATGATGGGTCCGCTCAGTCATCTCAGACACTCATTTACTCATATACAGACAGATATGTGAGCTCACGAGAGAACTGCCCTTAACGGGCGTTGCAAGCATTAAACTGTGTATCCATTTCCAAAGGCAAGTGACACTTTTAAGTTTAACTTTGTATTTCCAAGCCAGTACTGACCATCAAACCTACTGCATGACTTAAAATAAGTCCTAAAATGAGGAGCACAAGTTTATTTATTGCACAACATTAATAATAAACCACACTTTACTATGCTGTGCCTGTGTGACAATTAACTCTTAAGACTAGCATTTAAAGGCCCACTGTCACCATTAAAATCAGACTATAGCCAATTTATTGTTAGAACTATCCTTTTATATTGGATATGTATTTTTTGTGATTTATAATTTTGCAACTTTAATAATGCTGCCAGATGCAGAATCCTGTTTTATGGAGGTGTGCCGTAACGAACTGTACTATTATATGGACCTTGTTGCCGGTAGTATTTAAAGCTTGGTTGTAATGATGTGTCCTCTCTGTAGCCACTCCCAGTCTGGTGCTGTGACAGTGGCACACATTACTGCAGGAACTGTCTGAACAAGTACTGCTAAATACTTGTCCACCCCGAGGGAAATAGTTCCTCTGCCTACTGGATACTCTATGTTGGAGAAAATTGGATTATGAGTGTGTGTCTGGGTGGCTGGTAAATGAAAATCAAGACATTGACAAATGAAATGTGTACGTCGTAGGTTACGTTAGTAGGTTGGAAAAGTATACACTGCAGGCATTACACCACACAGACAGACACACAGCTATTTTCCCTGGCTTTCAGGCAGGTTCTGACTGGCCATCTCACCATCAGCTCTCTTTGATCTTCTAGGTTTCTGAGGAATGAGGAGAACTCCTGCAAAGAGTCATCTGGGGAAAAATAAATAAATAAAATTTTAAAAAATGGTTACCACACACACACAGAGACTGAAATAGATTATGATTGTAAGTTGTTCCCAGGTACACACCATAACCTGCTCTTACTCTGGTGGTAGTGGAAGAACCATTATTCATTATTCATACACTCACCTATACATTTCTCATCGTCTGTCTTTGCATCTCCGATGTACTCAAACTGAAACTCTCCCAGGCACTGGGCAAACTTTCGCTGCGCCATACCAAGCTCTGAAAGAACAAAACATAACAGGCAGTGCATTTAAACCAAGCCTTAATATGTTTATACTGTAAGTTGTGAAAATGTTACTGCTAAGTATGGGTGGTAACAAGTTTTAATGATTGCAAACAATGATTACTCTCCTGAGGAACAATGTTTAAAAGTAACACCATGATATTTAAATATTGGCTGTCATGAAAGTAGGTCTGCCACTTCTCACAGAGTTAACCACACTACAAACATCCTGTTTGACGCAGTCTGCTACATCCTACGTCAGATATATTGTGCTGAAAGAGTTCCACAGGTTGCCACCATAAGAAACTTTATTCAATTATCTGTGAGTAGGTCAGAGCTTACTCAACTAAAAGTAAAAGAATAGTATGACCGCACCGGTGAATAAACATATCAAGACACAGTAAATGCTAGTATTTTGCTTTTAATAGTGTGTAAATGTATGTCCGCAGTAGGGCTTAAAAATTAATCAAAATGTTATAGATTTTTTTTTTTTTTTTTTGTTAGGTGCTATAAAAAAATGAAAAGTGTTTTTTTTTTTTAATAAAAGTTACACGTCACTATAACACTATTTGATTTGAACATTATGGAGCTAAAAGAAGGTTGAAAGACCTAAAAGAAGAAGTTGGTAAACGATTCCCACTAAAATCTTGACTTACATGTTATTTGATATCTGTGACAATAATTAATATAAGGGGGTTTACAGGTAATGTTTAGACCTAATCCACATCTAATGTGAATATCAAAATCAACCACAGCACACTGAACTTGACTTTACTTCGATTTAATGAGAGTGTAATTTATATTTATTGCCTCAGTTCAGTGTGCTGTGTTTGATTTTCATTTCCACATTACTTTTTTCATTTATTTATTCAGGCTAGTTGCACCTCAGGCCGTCAAGTCCTAACATGACTACTCTCTGAAAAGTGCACAGGTACATGTAAACCCTAATCCTGCACTTAATAGTTTAGAAATGTATAGCAAAACATTTTGTGATTTTGTCCACCTTCCACTACATCCCCGGACATCATTAAACACAAGTAAACAGTGAAGAGATTCCCCGAGTTGGAGTCTGTGACCCATAGCAGTCCCCATGAGAAGCATGACAGAATGCAGCAAGGGTATTTTAAGACTGGAGCTAAGAGTAGTATACTGAGAGGCAGTGTCACTGAATTTGGCACTTGGCTTGGACCCCACAGGAAACAATCAACTGGAAAACCCCACTGAAACCAGCTCTAACACTACTGAACATTTCAGCAAATATTCTAAATTGTGCTGACAAGAGTAAATGTGGAAAGTAAACTGTAAATATGAAGTGGGGGGTATTTCAGCTTCTATTTTGAATGAAGTTTTACTGGTTAGTTTGACTGTTTTGTGATTCTTTTTATTTTACTTATGTGAGGGAGACTTTTTACTCTTTACGGCTGTTCCATGTAAAAGAACAAAGCAGCCAAATGTCAACAACTAAAGTATAGTCATTTAAAATTCTTTCCAGATTGAATTTACAGAACAATGGGTGTATACTGTAAATCCTCATAGCACGCTAATAAGCCAAGTGTGAAAAGCTCCAAGCCTACAAGCTTTTGCCAGTTCAAGGGACCATGTTATTGTGCATTCTGCATTACTGGCCAATAAACCCCAACTGGATTAAGGTGGGACTGCTGCGCTAAAACGGTACTTCTTCAATTATACCATTTCGATACCATTTCAACTGAAACAATCCAGTACAAAGTATCAGAAAGTACTCAAACATATTTACATTATCTATCCAGATTTTGCAAAAAAGTAACATTTCCCTTGTTTCTTTTTTATTTAACACCAGTCACAAGAGTCCCTGTTTAATTAAATGCAACATGCAGCTAGTTCACTATTGCAGAAATGACAGCCCATACAGTCAAATTTGAGTATCTTAATCTTATCAGATTTAATTTTTTTTGATGATACCCCTGGATTCAAGCTGTGGCAAGGACAGAAAAAGCCACTAAATATTCTCTATAGAAAACGTCATGCATGCTCAGAATTTTATTGACTTTTGCAAAGCATTATTTTTGACACGTTAATAAATAAATGGCCTGTACAACAATCCACACAGATAATATTTGAGCAGACTGCTCTGTTTTATTAATTACTTTTCATGGCAATCCCGCTGCACACTTGGTGTGTGCGCATTTTATGGATTAAATTTGCAGTAGTACTTCAAATCAAAACATGTGATAGATATTGAACTACAACTCCCAGAGCCTGGGACAGAGGAGTTCTGCCTTAGTTGTTTTATTTCAAACAATTTGAGATCTGCTAGTTGCTCTTTACCTCAATATCAAAATGTTTCAACTCCAAAGCACACAAGGACATATGTGTAAACCTAATACCTCCGGTAGAGTTTTCTGGCCCTTTTGTCATCTATCAGAAGCAAAGGGACGCAAACAACACAATGGGAGAACTTGTGTATGAAGAGCACTTACAATTGTTTGTTCTTTTGAGTAAATATTTATATAGCAATTGATGGGAAATTATCTCTCTTTTATTGTGGGTGAGGCAATTGCCTTTAAGAAAAGTTGGGACAGCAAAACAAATATACAAACGTACAGTATAGCAAGCTGCCTCACTAGCAAAATTTCAAGTCAGAAACAACTTGTTGTTTACCACACAGCAAAAGTAGAAAATAGATTGCAAAGACAGTAAGCAAAACAAAAAGATTCATGCATTGTTTATGTCTCGTAATAGCCTATTTCTTGGCTCATGAACATCTGCAAGACACTGCACAGGCCTAAAGTTTGATCATTACTCAAGGCTGCAGAAGGTCTGCGTTTGTCCTTTCCCTAGATACCACGTCACCATGTAAATCAACAGAGGGCACTGCCCAAGCGACATCACGAGGCTCTAACCAACAATAGCAGGAGAGAGCGAAATCCTCTGACTTAGGCAACTCTTTGAGGACAGTATTTTGGTGATGGGATGTCTGATTATTCCCAGGCTATATTATGGTGTGAGTTACTGGAAGAATTCATTACAATAATTTAGAGTGGAGTGGATAAGTCAAAACTTGTGTCCACCACACCAAATTTTTGAGCACATATTGTTAATACACTACAAATAATATGCTAAAAGCGTTTCACTTTTTTGGCTAAAGTGTTATGTCTCAGAGGTGACTTCTAAATGGTGTAAACAAAACATGACGGACTGCTTTGTGGGAGTATTTACTGGTAAGTACAGGTTACGGGCACTACATTAAAAATAAAGGTATGGCAAATAAAAGCCTGTCAAGTCATTATTTTGGGAGCAAACACTGGACACAGCAAATTTCTTTGAATTGAATGTAAAGTTTAGAAAGAATCTAAACCACAGAGGCAGCTAAAATCCCGTCCAGAACGTTAAGTCCATAAGAGATGACTTTGTCACTCTAGCCTGGGCAGTAGTCCTTCATTTGCAGCACACAGAATCACTGCAAACAACACGAATACTCCTATGGAGGTATAGTTAATAAAATAAGTTAATAGAGGAGGGAGACAAGACACATGGAGTAGAGATCTCGATTTAGCATCTTGTAATTCTGCAAGATTGTCCACTTATCAGCCATTCAAAGGTAGAGCCATTGAGGGGTGAGAATCTATCAATAATTGCTCCATTCATTAACTATAGACCTCCGTCTTGCCAGGGGGTTGCCTGTGAAAAAAAACTTGTGTAACACTTTTATACTGAAGAAACAAGGTTGAATTAAGGGCATTTCAAGTTCACTGTCCACATTTTTTCTCTCATCCAAGAGGTGTCTTTAGTTCAATTCACTCTTTTCATGTTTTTTTTTCCCTCATTCTTGGTTTTTTTTTTTTTTCAAATGTCCTTAATTAAGTTATTTTTATCCATATTGAAACCCCCCATTAACAGGGCACTAATAGCATACTGAAACAAATATGACCTCTAATCTTATAAATTGTGTACACAAACCACAGTTTATGGCATATTATAGTAGGGAGATAATCTGGTATAAAAAAATCATTGAAAGACAATTTTGATCGTGGCATTCTTTGTTGGGCTACATTATTATACTACCAGTTTATTTAAAGCTGCACTAACAATGTTATAGGGGTGACTTGGATTGACCTCCCACTGAGAATTATCATCATCACTAGAGCGCCTTCATCTTTACATAACATTTTAAATTTATTTCAGTACATTGTTGTAGTTAAAGAGTCCGATGCACTTTCTAAAAAAACTGTTACTAGGTTTTTGCACTGTTCATGAACATGACTGTTCTGACTAATATTTTGGAAGAAATCTGCCTCTCTTCAAGGTTCTTTTTTAATTGCAGCCTCCCCCAAAGCTTAATCATTTGTCTCTATGTGTTTTAATCCAATTTTTTGAGATATGATTTTGAAAACACAGTATTTACTGTAATTGCTGCAACTCAAAAGTCTTTGTTTGCCCTTATAAATATCCTTATAGCCAGTCTTTGAACTGAGTGACCAGGTTCCTGCTGTTCAACATTTTTTGCAGGAGTCTGTTGGAGGAACATGGGGAAGAGGAGTCTGTCATCTTTTAAATCCCTGCTTTAAAAATTATAGAAAAGCAATGTTAGAAGTTGGAAGATGTAAAGTTTTACTTGGTTTACTGTACTTATACTGCAACTTCTGCTGTTCGTGTCTTTTGTTCACAGCTTTTGTTCATCTTTGTTAGCAATATATTTCATTTATTTTTTATTTAACATATTTTCTGGCCGCATGTTAGGCAAGATTGAGGCTTCAGCTACAGTATCTTTTTCCATTTTCCAAGGAAAAGGACATGTTTTAATTCGCTGTTTTTTAGTAGTAGTAGTACTAGTAAGTAGTATGTAAAGCTGGGTAATCAGTTACCCTGATAAGAGTCATTGATGGTCAACTGCATGACTCAAATGATCCTAAGACACACATTAAAAGTAGAGTGGAAAGTTCAGTTGCCCCCAAGATAGTAAAAACATGTTTTAATCTTGACATACCTCACCTAAGCCTCAGCACACTAAATGTCTAACCTAACGCCATGGCAGTATCCTCTAACAGTGTATTGTAAAAGATAAGAGCTGATACAGCAGTAAAAACATATGCAATCGAAGCAGTCTTCAATGTGAGCTCAGTATCCTACAATTCTTATACTCTATTGCTCATAATAAATGTATACATTTAATCCTGTTGCTGAATCTCTTCATAATTTACTCATATTTTTAAGGGTATTCCTTGTCTCAGGTTAATCTGGAATCCCAAGAAAAGCGATGTCAATGGGTAGATTTTCAAGTTTTTTATTAGAGCCACATGTGAGCATAGTGAACAAATGAGACCCATCCATAACCTAATTACATAGGCTGCATGCATGTTTAACTTACTGCAAGGTGGACAGTCAATATGAGAATATATGAGGCAAAGCTGCATGGACTTCATTACATAAGACATGAAGAATGACTGTTATCCAGTTACACAAAGCTCTGGCATTAAATTGGCATGAGGCAACCTTCGAAGAAAGAACAAACGGCTATATAGCATTTGCATCCCTGAATACTGTCAACTGAAGATAAAACAGAATAGATCAACTGTACACAATCAGTGGAGGAATAAACAAACGTGTCAGATGAGAGGCACAACAGATTGAAATGATAGCCTGGGTCCTCGAGGAAAGAACCATCACAAGATACAAATACCTCACACACGCTAGGGCACACGAGAGTCCAAGGCAAAAGGCTTCTCCTGCTTTTTGCCTTTTAAAGAAAGGCATTTCGGAGCAAACCTGGGAACTGTCAAACTTGGCTAGTTTCTCTGCAGAAAGCCAGAGACCCCAGACTGCTGGACTCAGTGTATGAGTCATACAGACCCCACCTTGTATCTATCTGATATTGGAGGCCAAACAGTTCTGTAACAGGAAAATCATGGAAAGAAATACCTAGCACTAGCTGGGACATAAACACTAGTGCTCCTGCTCAGAGGAGGTGGGAGGGAAAAAAGAGATGACAGAACGGGGAGGTTACTGTCTATAATCCAATTCAAATTTTAACGAATTTTAATGCTCAAATTTTATTAATAGTGTTTACTCTGTATGTCCATAAAAACTCGCAGATGCCTTTATGAGCATGTGATTGTTGCATATGTTGTCCAATAGAGAGCGTTCTAAATAAAGAAATAATAAGCACATCGTTTTTAATTTCCAGAAAGCCACCTTCACCATTGCACATAGTCTATCTTTACCAGACTGTCTGTGCAGGGCTTGAACCTGGTTTCTTATTGTGTGACTCCTTTGCAATTTTATAACATCTGACTTGCACACGGACCAAGATGTTGGTAGGTGGTAGTCACCATAGTTATCACTCTGCAATGTTTTCTCCTCACGTACCAGCAACCGCAGCCTTTCCCTCCTCATTTTTCTGCATTTTAACTACCCTGAATACCACCTACATACTGGAGGATTCTACCAGAAGGCAAGGCATTTTTAAAAGCACCTGCTTTTGCTTTCCAAGAAGGGCGATGACCGCAAAATGGTGCAGTGAACGTAACGTTTTACTGCGCAACTGCAGCCAGAAGTTCAGAGCGACAGAGCAAAATCAGTGCGCATCCCTCATTGAAATGTCTACAAAGAGCCTAGAAGCTTTTTGTTTCCAAAGTGTGGGTAAATAACAGGCCAAGACGAGTTCAATGATATTTCAAGAATGGTAGCAAAAACATTCATCAAAACTAAAAACACAAATTTGAATACTAATTTCAGCATCTGAATACTAATTAGTTCAACAATTGGAATTATACTCAAACTCCGAATTTCATTCCAACACCCCTGTATCTCAATGAATTATTTTAGAACTCTAACAATCCAAAAATGTAAAGGCCGTTTTACTTTAATTTATTTACATTACACTGGTACATCATATATCATGCACAATGACACTAGTGTTTGATACTAATCTGTGGTGTCTCATTAATTTGGCACTGGCATCATCTGCTGTCCCACACCAGGCTGCAGCTTTAAAGACGTCTTCTGATGACAATCATATTTTTGACCTTTTAAGCACATACCGTGATTGAAATAAGCAGTAAATGTCATCACTGAGGATTTCTGCCATTGTTCTACAATTTACCAATGACTTACTCCAAAAACCCAATTCAGATAGAAAACCCAAGGAACCAATCCTGGTGACCTGAAGGTGTGGGGGCTTTATGTTGTAGAAGTTCATTTTTCATATAGAAGATTTCTTTATTTTCTTGACACTTAAGTATGTCAGTTATCAGCCAAATTGATATTTAAAATATGATAATCAGTATTGACCCATATTTTCCATATTGGTGCTTCTTTAAGGTTTTCCATTTATTTCTTCTCTTGTCTTATGGGCAAAAAAAGTGATTACAATCCTAAACTGTCCAGGACACAAAAAAAACCCAACTTTTTTTCTACTTAAAATACACAAAATGCATAGCTTAATATTTACAAATAATTCCCTAAGGTTGAGTTCCCCTTAAAGCAGGAAACGTAACATGTTCCATTAAACAAACCAGAAAACGCATGTATGTGTCAAAGTTCAGCTGTTGAAGATGTCCACAGTGTGATCTTTGGCGGCTGTTGGACTGTTGTTTGTTATGATTTCTACAGTCTCATCAGATGTGCCACTTAGGTCATAGCTTGCCGGGTCCAGCCCCTCAAAGACCAGCCGGTGTTTACATGCTGGGCCTTTCCACAGTCCTTCCTGTTCCACTCACTCACCCATCCTTTCCAGTCTGAATCCCCAATCTACGCTCAGGTCCAACCTTTGCCCTTTATAGAGCATGCCCACCACTTCCATTCACTTTCACACTCTCTCTTACCCCGAGCCCCTGACTGCAAAGACTGCATTACTTCAGTCATCACTTCCTGATCCTCAAAACAAGTCTGTAAGGGTTCAGTCACATTGAACCATACCTCGTGAGGCCAATCAGTATCTCAATATTCTGATATCCCAAAGTCATGGTACAACAACAAAAGTTGTTTCAAATAGGTCACCACATTTGCTGCTTGTACCAAAAAAGGCAGATCTGAAGCAAAACTGTGCCATCAAGCAGTACACTATCACTCAAGTAAGAGTTCCACTCACATGACTTCATGTCTTGTGCTAATGCGATTTTAATGAGAGATTTTGATGACGGTCTTTGGCAGAATCAGAAATGTGATTACAGAGGACAGCAGTGAGCCAAAGCACACCATGGCTGCTCTTGAACCTGTCTCCAAGTTAGAAAATATATTTTAAAAGGGACCATCTCATGGAAGGGGTTTTCAAAGCAGAACTGAAAATGAAGGGTAAGAAAATAATTCTTCTTTATTAGCCAATGGGTCAGTTGATTAGAGGAAGTCCAGCTGCGGAAATGATTATGATTGACCCCACTGCATCTCTGTCCAACCTCATGTTTTTACATGAGGTTGGACAGAGATGCAGTGATGATTGAAGCAATAGCATAAAATGCAAGACGCACTAAACAAATAAAGCAGGGTCATGGGCGTTACCCAGATAACAAACACATCAGCTAGCAACAAGAAATCAGTGTGTTTGGGACAAGAGAGAGGGTACAGACAGGACACAGTTCCTGTGGAGGAAACCCTCTGAAACAGAAGCACATCTGCATGTTGCTCCTCTTCTGGGCACATCCATGTCACAGCTCTCTGGCCCTGTGCCCTGCAATAAAGTTTCCTCTCAGAACCAAGGTCTTTCCGTAGTGAGACATCCTCCCATACCCACGAGAGGAGGGAGTCACTGACAGAGTTAGAGCAGCCAGGGATTCGGAGAACAACAACTGTCTTCAGGACTGTCTCAACAACACATCATTCTTGCAAGGAGTTTTACTCTAAGTTGTAAACAAGATGCATCTGTTTAGTAAATAATGCTGCGTCAACAATCTTCACTACACTGTGTTAGTCTTATGGCAAAGCTGGTGGTGGCCATCGTTTAGAAAATAACAGTTTAACTTTCTCAAAACAACTTCACTCCCAAAAAACAAGTGTGTGAGCTCACAAGTTCATTTAGCAAAGGCGCTCTATCTATTTCAGAGCAGCTTATCACAAAGCAGGCAGATAGATGAAGGAAAAAAAAAAAAAAAAAACTGCTGGGTTGCTTGGCGCAATCTCTATGAAATGAAGAACAAACGCAGGGTCATTCTCATGAGACAACATTACTGGAGTCCTGTCCGTGTAAGAAGACTGGAGTGCAAATTAACCTATTTACTGTATTCTCAAGCTACAGCTATAATTACTGTGAACTTTGTAAGATGAGATCTATGTGCTTGGACAAAATATTTTAAATGACTGCAGAAAAGGCCTTAAAATTTGAGTAGTATGATGATGGTTTTAAGAATCAGAGTATAATCTGACCATTGACTCCAATCCCTATGATGAAAAACAAAAATCATTTCAAGTGTGCTTGCAAGGTCAAAGGAACAACAATTAATTTGTTGGATTCACCGGAACTAACAATTACTTTCATAATCAGTTATTCTACCAATCACTGAAAGTCCATTTGGTCATGTTACTAAGCCAAAGATGATTTCTGCTTCTTCTGTCGTGCAAACAACACAAACTCCAAGCTATTATCTTTACATTATACAAAACATGTTGGAAAATTCCAATTTCGTTAGCTAGAACCAGCAACATTGGAGTGTTTTCCCACACTAAATTGAATGCAAATTCCTTTTCTCTCTTTCAGTTTGTTTCAGCTCTACCATTATGACTGTTACCATTACAGACAGGTAACAGCTCTTGGCCAGGGAAGCATTTATCAGCTTTGTCTTAAATTGAATATATTATGTAGGAAACACCTTTTGTAAATAGAACTGTTTTTATGTCTGGATAATATCAAATACTGCAGCCAAGCCATAGGCGTGGTTGTTTTTTCTATTTTTGCTATGGCATTCGGATAATACTTAATTTGCTCTGTGACTGGAGGAAAGTGAGGACTTCATCAGGATATTGACTAAGACTATACTGAGTCATTATTGTTAGTTCATAAGAATTCGACCAATGGTTCCTTCCTCAAACTTAAGTTCCCTCATTGTCATGAGCCAGAGCAAAACATGGGCATAATGAGGGTGAACAGACATGATATACGATACCGTGTGTGACTACGTTAGAGAGACCCTCAGGATCAACATAAAGTAACAGTAACACACTTTAGCCAGTCACGTAAGGTACGACACACACCTCTGAAATGGGATACTGTGCATCAGTTTACACCAACGTTGTATAGCACCACCAGAACCAACTCATCTGTGTACACCCGAGATGGTGCTGGATCTGAAAGTTTGCCTGGTAACCGGAGCCCGGCCGATATTGGCCCATCACAGATGTAACAGTATCGGCTTATATGTTATCAATATCGGCCAATATCAAAATGTTTTGTTTTAAAGAACATCGGAGAAAAAAAGGAGGTGATTTGTATTAAATTTCCAGCGAGGGTCACTGTTTCAGTGCACTGTTGTCATTTAAGAAAGTAAAAGTTCATTGTAAAAAATATGCCCTCTCGGTTACAAATCTTTTTAACAAATATTTGACAACCTCATTTGATGGATCGTTGTAAAAAAATTTGTCTATATCAGCCAATAACAGATATCAGAATTTTTTTACTCCCTGATATCAGTATCGGCTCCAAAAAATTCGTGTTTGTCTGTCTTTACTGCTAACACAATGTGGCGACAAAACCTTAAATTAATCATGGTTAATTTTTGGTTAGTTGAGGGTTTCAATGGGAGTTTTTACCTCCACTATGGAGGTTATGTTTTTTCCGGCATTTGTTTGAGTATGTATGTATTTATTTATTTATTTTTTGGTAAACAAGGTAACACAAAAATTTAAGCACCGATTTTGATGGACCCGCCTTAGCCCAATGATCCGACCCTCCAACCCTTCAAAGGATAAGAAGTAGAAAATGGATGGATGGACGGATGACCAAGGCAGAATCCCATCAATATTAAGTTGTTTGCAAAAGAGTTGGGGTGTTGTGTAAAATATAGATTTTTTTTTTTTTTTTTTTGTTAAATTTTAAAACATGTTACTGCCATTGAATTCAAAACTGGCATATAATTTTTAAAGAACACTAACATTTCTCGGTTTCAACATGTGATATATAGTATAAGGTCTGTTTTTTTCCAACTCATCACATTCAGTTTCTATTTGAATTTTACACCCAAACTTTTTTGGGGGAAATTGGGCTCTAAAAGCAATTTGAAAGATGTAATTTTTGACTCTGGGAAACTAATGAGAATTGTGTTTAAAAATAAATCATGAATACAATCGTCAGTTTGATCGATAGTGAAAGTAAGAGGTGGCAGCTCTGTAATGAGTGATAAGGAAAGTTGTGGAAATGAAATGAAAGCTGATGAGAGAAAAAAGGGCGAAGAGCTGTTTGAGATACCAGACCACAAGTGCACAAATAACCTTTAACACAACAGTAATGTAAACTGAAAGTTGGCACAGCCACGCTGGTTCACTTAAGAGCAAGACTGAATCTCACAAGAGGCAGCTAAGTCAAGGAAAACAATGACTTCTGTTGCATGAACAGCTTGAATCTATAGCTCCACAATAATGGAGTCAGCAGCAATGCAGGTTTGCTGCTGGTGTAACATTAAGCAGTTTTCTTGGCATGTGAAGCATGTAAATGCCACTCAACTTGAATAGCTCAGCATACTTTGTGACCTTTAGAATGAAATGCAAGTGTTTACTTTCTCCCAAATGCTGGTGAACCGGCTCTTTCACCACCTTTATTGGTAAAGACTGACAGGGATCTTATTTCACGCAACAAAACAGCCATGTACTCCAAGCTGAACTTGACAAAAAAAAAAGAAAAATGATACCAGTGGAGATATCCTTCAGGCTGGAAATTACTTTTGAAACCCCCATGGCAGTCTACATTTTGTCATTTAATTTTCTACTGTTGTGTTTAAATTGTCAAGTAAACTCATACAATGAGTTAAAAATTCATATAAAAGCCTAAACTTTTAATGACCAACCAATAAAAATGGACCAGTATTAACACACTGTTATTAATTTGTCCAACCCTCTCTGATACAGCCATGAAGACATTATCATGTCGTCATAAAATGATAATAAATTACAATAATAATTGATTTAAAGAGTATGGATATCTGGGACAGGTGATAATTCCAGCAACAGTATAAAAATAGCTTTATTTTGGGACAAGCACATTTAATCTTGTAGGCCTGACCGGCGAATGAATATTAAATTGTTCCCAAATCCCAAATGTGCCAACAGAAATCTGCTTTCGCAAATTGTTCTGACACTTGAAAGTCAGCTTGAGCTAATGTTACTGCCCAGGCTTGACTGCACCTTGCTGGAGCTGCACCATGAAGAATTTAGTGCGTCCCAGAGGCAAAATGCGAGACAAAGCTGTGCACGTCCGACTGAAAGATAGCACTGACACACATAATGAGGTTGTGAAGGGTTTCAGAGTAGAAAAAACATATTATGTGATAGTCAGAACCGTTGAGTGATAGAGGCAACATTCACCACAGCAGCACACTGAGGTGGAGGGAACCGTATTTTAAGGAGAACTCTGCTGTTTTTCAACCTCAACCCTGTTTCTCAGCCTTTTAGGAAATAAAAGGTGTGGAGTTTGGGGGATTAACTTAACATCACTGAGCATGTCAAATGTAAGAAATAAATCATGGCCCTTCAGTCAGTGACAGGAAGCAAAAGCGAAGGCTTTCTACAGTATCTTTTTCAGTCATTGCATCAAAAACACACTCGTGTTTCACTGTATCTACCCCATGTTCCCTCTTGCAATCGCATTTTGAGCATTGTTAGTGGGCAAAAAAATTATCTATTTTCCGAAGGTCTGACTTGCCTATTGTATAGCATTGCTGGGAAAACAGGTAAATGGTTTTCTTGTCTACGCTCCATTCTAAAAGAGAAAAGAATGGAATTTTACAGCCTGATTGAGTGGGAAATTGGGCTTAGGTTGAAAATCGGGGTTGTCCTCAAACATCAGTGAAATGGCTGCTGTGACAATTATCTATTGCAGCTGTTAACATTACAGCATTTTAAAAAAAAATCTTTTTAAGTATAATACGTGAAGTTTTTTATTATAAATGTGCATTGAATGGTCATCAGCGGGTCCGCTGCAGGTCCGCCTGCAAACAGCGAGCACCTTGAGAGGAGCCCCGCCCACATGACCGCAGGACAAGGATTATCAGAAGTCTAGCAGGGATTTGCATTTCTCCCATGGAAAAGGATAAAAAGAGAGCAAAATGTACGCAGGCTGGAGAGCCGAACCCTCGACCGTCTCCGAACAGATCCGTGTGTTAAAAACGAAACTGTTAAAAACCCAACAAACGCCGTTTCACGGGGCGAGCGACCCAACTCGAGACCTTTTCTCACCGTATAACGTTGGAAAAAGTCATCGAAATCAACTTACGCTTGGTGGCATTGATGAGGTTCTTGCCATCTTTGTACAGTTCTTTGATGAACCTGTTGGTCTTGTCCAGCTCCGCTTCGTGCGCCTTTATTTTCTCCCTGAAGCCGGGGCTGTCCAGATAGCACTCGCTGAACTCCAGCGGGTGTAGTCCCATTCCTGCGTCGGGACGGGGAGCTCCGCTCTACGGCGCCACTACTTTCTCTACTACTTTCTAGCTTTAAAATAGATTCAGATTAAAAGAAACTGTCGGGCTCACACAATCAAAATACCGCTGTTTCCGCAGGTACTTTCAGGTCCGGCAGAGATTTCATGACTACGCCGAGCAGCAGCGGCTAACGGCGGCTAGCATGGCAACTTTTGACACGGGCGCATGGGTGGTGTTCCACGCTTGTCAAGTCACGAAAAGAGCGGCGCACAGGTGGGGCGGCCGAAGGGTGAAGCGTTCCCCGGAAGCGGTTCCAACGGGAGCTGTCAGAAAATCGGAGCCGCTGATTTCGTTTTTTCTCCTTGCCCCATCAAACGCGCCCCACCTCGCCAACTGACAGATTGGAAAACTCTGCTGACATCTGTGTGCGTGTAGCGGACTCTTCCCACAGAGTGTGACCTCCGCGAGATGAACCAGCTGCCCTCACTTCCGTCTTCGCTTCCCTGCGCCGTGTGCGGGATGGTTTTTGTCCCCTTGTGTGCGAATGATATACAAACACGTACACTGGCGTAAAAATGTGTATGCGGTTATTCTGTTTCACTGTAAAATATCACAATAGTTGATTTCCGTCAATGATGCGTTAAGGTGTAAGTAGCGTATTACTGAAAAAGCGGTTATTTTAAATACATTACAGACTGCCGGATTCTATTATCAATAATATTTTCTACCATAGAATCTTTTCACGTATTTTGTGGTCAAATCATAACTGGAAAAATTACATTTCCTGGCGAAAATGCGTGTGGATCTGCGAAAATCTGCCGAAAACGTCAATGGATTGCAGAGATGTGAAATAAGGAGCCAGACAGATCATCAGCTATTATATAAAGCGACGATGTTTCTGTCTTCTTTGATGTTCTTTGTTATCCCCAGTTTCTTTATTATTTCCATATTACATAACAGACATTGAAAAACGTTATTATGGTTGCAGCCAGCGTCTGCACCGATTTCAGATTTGAAGGAGTAGCGAGCTAAAGAAAAAGCAGAAAATAATAATAATAAAGAAAAATAGACGATAACATGCTGGTTGTTAACATCCACACTCTAATCCCTTCTTTCCATATTATTATATTTCCATTCAAATATCAATTTTAAGGACGTGCGCTACTTCTATTTTTCGCATTTCTACTTTTGATACTTTTTGAAATATTCACCTTTTCTTTGGATTTTTATTTTTATACTACAGTCTTATTCCCTCATTCTCCTAATTTTGCCTTTCATGGCTCAGCTGTGACCTGTTCATTTCTTTAATGATGGGTTAACCCTTTCATGAATCTTCTTTCAGCTTTCAATCGTTTTAATTTTTTTTTTATTTTTGACAGGATTAAAGTTTAGCTTCTCACCTTTTGAACAATGGATTTCACCTTTTAGCGTCTTCAGTATATTACAGTTACGCTGACTGTGCCGCCACTGTTAAATATCATCTTCCATTGTATTTTGGGCTTAAATTGACTTTGGGGGCCCTAATTTCACATTTTTGCGCTTTTAGCAACGCTTTTAGCAACTTTATCTCAGCAATCTGCAGTCACACAAGTTTTAGCCAGGAAATGCAATTGTTCTAGTTTTTAAAATAACAACTGAGGCTTAATTGTACCCCGGCACAGTATTTCCTGAGCGTATATCCATCACTTCAGGAAAGCAATGATAAAACTAACCTGAATTTGGTTAAAACGGCTTTAGACGTCTCAGTTCCACATACAATTGCTTCAGCGAGATTTAAGAGTAAAATTCTGCTGAACATCTAAAAATAATAATGTTAATCTTTGCTGCATGTCAATCCGGTTTGTGTTGGGCTCGTGTACACAGAAAAAGTACAAAAACAGGGCCACCATCACTGAATGGTGAGAATGAAAGTCAGTTGTAGCAGACAGAATACATATGTGTGTGAAAGAAAGTGGAACGGTGAAGTCACAGGAAGTAGAGGTGAAAAAAGATCATGAGTTTAAAAGTACTTGGGGTCAACTATTCAGAGCAAAGGGGAGTGTGGTAAAGAGATGAAGAAGTGAGACAGAGACTCGGTGTCATGAATAACATATGGTTACAATGTGAAACCAATAAAGGGAGGCAAAACAGGATGCTTGTAACCAAGTAACTTATCTGACACCGTAGCAAACAGACAAGCTAATAAATAAATATAAATGAAATAAAACAAAGAGGCAGGGGCTTTCTGAATGTTAATTCACATCTGCAGTGACCAAAAGATTCAGGTCCTGCATAATCTGAAATCCATGCAGTCAGATCATCACGTACATGGCTACCAGGTACCATCAGCCTCCTGTAGATGTATTAAAAACACAACATAGAGCAACCACAATGGCGTGCGATACAGGAACGGACAAGGGTGAGCAAACAAGTAGCGCTTAAAAGGTTATAATCTTACAGACAGCATATACAGGCACAAGCAAATTGCACAAGCACTCTGTCCGTGAAGGTTCTCAGTCATCCAGGTCATCTTGATCTCGGAGTGTTTTAGTAGGAAACAACTGGACTTCTTATCTTGTTTGAAGACGTTTCGCCTCTCATCCGAAAGGCTTCTTCAGTTCTGAGGTTCAGTGTGGGAAACCCAGGTATTAAACCCCGAGTGGGTAGAGACAATCACCAATCACCAACAACACCCACTCAGGGTTTAATACCTGGGTTTCCCACACTGAACCTCAGAACTGAAGAAGCCTTTCGGATGAGAGGCGAAACGTCTTCAAACAAGATAAGAAGTCCAGTTGTTTCCTACTAAAACACTCCGAGGTGCACAAGCACTCGTTTACAAAAGCAGAGGTTCTTCATTGGTGAGAATTATCTTGATCTCTTGTACTCTTTGAATGTGCTTCAAGATTCGCCTCTGGCTGGTTCCATATGATGTAAAATTGAGGCGGTGATATTTAAAGTGGCTAATGAAAACGGAAATAATTATTCCCCCTTTTTTGTACAATTACTGCGTACTTCTTGTGTGTTTAAAAAGAAAACACTTCCTTACAAGGCGCCGATGGAACCTTGTGCCGCGACATGTTTCTTCACGAACTATTTGGCGCGCGGACACATTTCTTGGTGAACCACGAATGAAGCAGAAATGTGATTTACAGTTTTAACCAACACCTGCCGTGAAAACGTGAATGCAACTGTTATTTTTTCGTGACGCTAATCGATCGTGGTCACTGTTAGAGCTGCTTTTTTCATGTGAGCTACCATCAGACTGCAGCCACTGGGAAGATTGCTCACGATGCTAACGACTGTTATTGAACGCAACGCTAGCCAAAATATTCACACAGTTAGCAGCGACAACTTCAACAAAACAACGGTTGTCACATCGGTAGCACACCGCTGTGTGTAACCTGAAAAAACTCACGGTAAGCCAACTAAATATTTCACTAGTTCTGGTAAAGTACTGAGAAATTGTTTGCTTCGTGTTGGTTAGTTTTGTTTTTATTATATATATATATATGGCATTTCTAATATTGCAGCTATATGGTTAGTAATGATGTCAATGCTAATTGTTAATTGTCAAAGTTATGGAAGTAAAAAATGTTCTGCTAAAGTAAAGCTATGATCCTCAGTCATAGTGTATCATTTATTTGGCATCAATCAAAATATAGACCTTGCAGTAATGTCGTAATATAGCATAAAAATCCAAATCTGAACCTATATTTCAAAATGCTGACAATAAAATAAAATAAAAAAAAACCAACCTATAATAAAAGACATTTAGCAGTATGTCATTAAAAATGTAATTTTTTTTTTTTTAAGTGATATCAACCTGTATTTCCTATTGTTTTCATTTTATTTTTTGACAGAGATGCCAAATACCAGTTCAAGGCGGAAGCATGGCAGGAGGGCTCGAAGACGAGACAGAGAGGATCCTGCCAGGAACGAGTTGGTCTCGAGTTCCTTAGAAAGTGCCCAGCAGTGTCTCCTAAACCAAGATTACGGAACTGCGTTTGTGCACTACCTTCTCGTCCTCAACCTTGCACCTGTTTTTAAGGATTTTGCAAGGGTAATTGGCGCTGACACTACCTTAAAAACCTGCCTGTGTGCCTTCACTACTTAGCACTGTTGTCACTGTTTAGTGATAGAGAGATGTTCAGTATGGAGCTAGATTTTATGATTTCTCTCATTCAGGAATCCTTCAGGTTCACTCTCTTCAAATGGACTGAGGAGCTGGACTCAGTGGGCCGCATTCAGGAACTCTTTGATTG
>KV751317.1:15495836-15524506 GCA_001698575.1 Mola mola
CAACCTCTCCTGTAATTCTATCTATTATCCGCTAACCCTGTTTCTTTTTTTTTTTTTTTCGTTTTATACTGTGGGTTTCCTTTTCATATCCAGAATGGGCTTTAGAGACGAAGCTGCAGGTCATTTCCATAAAGCCTTAAAGCTAAAACCTGACTATTCAGAAGCCAGGGAGAACTTCTACCGCGTGGCCAACTGGCTGGTCGAGCGTTGGCATTTCTTAATGCTCAACGACCATGGGAGAAATCGGAAGTACCAGCAAGCCATACAGAATGCTGTTCAGAGCGGGTGCAGTACTGTACTTGACATAGGTACCGGCACTGGGATCCTTGGGTGAGATATTTATCTGTGACAGTTTGGAAGCTTATTTATTCCTCCAACCCCAAAACACACTGTGTATTCCTTTGTCTGTAGCTAGAAGAGGACATGTATTGCTTATTATTGTTCTGATTTTGTGCTTCTCTCTGCTAAGTATGTGTGCTAAGAAGGCAGGGGCAACTGACGTGTACGCCTGTGAGCTGTCCAAGACAATGTATGAATTAGCCTGTGAGGTGGTGACCGCTAATGGGATGGATGGTAGAATCAAGATCCTCCACATGAAATCTCTGGAGATGGAAGTGCCAAAGGACATCCCGCACAGGTAACGTTGAGTCTGAAACAGTTTCACGTCAATCCAACAAGCACAGTAGCTTTTTTTTTTTTTTACGGTTTTGAAATTCACGTTCCTGTTCAAGAGTTCAGAAGCGTTTCTGGGTGTTTTTCTCAGGGTGTCCTTGGTGGTGACGGAGACGGTGGATGCAGGATTGTTTGGAGAGGGAATCATAGAGAGCCTCATTCACGCCTGGCACCACCTGCTGCTACCTCCACGGGTAACTTGCATTATTAAACACAAGCAGGAAGCAGAGCTTTGTTCTGCAGTGGCAACACTCTAACATCCACATCTCAGTGAGTTCTACAAAAAATGTGTCCCTGTTCGCCTCTAATGTACAGGGTTAAAAGTGTTTCATGTAAAATCTTCAGAAAACCACATGGAATGTTAAATAAGGATGTCACGTAGCTGTGTCGCTCTCAGGGTGTGAGAATGGAGGACTGCAGGCAGACTCCAGAATAAAACTAATTGAAGACTTGAAGGCAGTCATTGTCAATTCATAATATAAACAACGACAAAAACATATGTTACCAGTTTAAAGAGCAACATCAATGGTATAAAAGTGCAAATCTCGTTTGTCCATGATACCTTTAAATTACAAGCTCACACATTTCACAGCCATGTTGAATAATTTTATTAAAAAAAAACCAAAACAAAACATGTGTTTCTTATCCTTAAGAGAGGTGAGAATGAATTCCAGGAACAGTCGGCAACAGGACGAGTCATCCCAGCCGGAGCCACCGTGTTTGGCATGGCTGTTGAATGTCTTGAGATCCGCAGGCACCACAGGTACTTAGGCTCTGTATGTCAGATAAAATGTTTTCGTCTTTTTTTTTTTTTTTTTTGAACAAACACACAAAAAAACCCCACTTTTCAACCAATTGTTTCATTGTCATTTTTTTTTTTTTTTTTTGTACAACTGTTTTTGTGAGTTCAGCTGTGTCTTTAGATGGCTGTTTGTTTGACACACAGGCTTTGTATGTCAGAGGTGGGCAGTCTGTCAATGGCTGCAGCCGGCGAGCTCCGCAGTCCAGTGAGCTCCAGCTCTGAGCCAGATGAGTCCATGGAGCCGTATACCACGGAAAGGCTGAGCAGGCTGCCAGGGGGATATAAATCTCTCACTGAGCCTTTCACAGCCCTCAGTATAGATTTCAACAATGTGCAGGTGAGCTAATACAAGGAAACCATGCTGGTAGGCCATCTGGGCTGCATTCTGCTGCCATACGTGAATGAATTCAGTTGATATCAAAAGACTGTTTTCATTTTGCTTCACTGCATGTGATAGTGCGTATTTATTGCCTTGAGTCGATCTGAATAGCCGAATATTCTGCTGAGTTTGACTACTTTTATTTTTTGCGCCTATTCTTATTTTCCATTGTGCCTACTTTGATTTTTGATTGATTTTTTTTTAGCGAACATCCCTGTAAGCTGTCTCTGCTCGAAGTGTTTGTATTGGTTTGACTAACAAACTCATGATGTACAAAGACAGCGCTACCAGAGACCATCTGCCACCCACAAGCTTAAAGGAGAACTGCGGTATTTTCTCATCCTGAGCCCTATTTCCTGGTCTTTAGACTCTAAAAGACCAAGAAAGAGAACTTGCTTCTCAAGTATTTTATCTGTTACAAATTTAGCTCACAGGCGTTTCCAACATAGCTTCTGAAATAGATTGTCTACCCACTCCCAACCGTGCAGAGCTAAAGAAAAGCATCCACATCTGTGGGGGCAGATATAAAGATCTGAGGTGTGAGTGTTTTTGGTTGAGTTGTCACAGTGTGGTCATGTCTCATGTGCTTTTTGTGGGACAACTAAGTTACTCTACATAATAAGTAATTACTGAGTAATTACTCTAAATTCTCCCTGTAGGAACTGGAGGGTCTGAGCTCTAGGGAGGTTCAGAGGGTCCGCCTGCCTGTCACTCAGGAGGGGGAATTGGACGCTCTGGCTGTGTGGTTCCAGCTCCACCTGGACGAGAAGAACAGTCTATCTACTGGACCCCAGGAGGACACTTGTTGGGAGCAAGCAATCTACCCTGTCCACAGCGCCAAGGGTACGAGTCAGTAGACACACTGGGACACAATATGTTGGGTTTTTGACAGCGTATTTTTTTCACACAGGCAGGCTTTTATCAGATTTAAATTTGGGTTTCATCATCATGGTTTCATTCAGTTAAATTGTCCGATGTTATTTTTTTTCTGTGAATTATTCTTGTTTGGGTAGTAGTAATACATTCTATTTTCTGCTCAGCTTTTGCACTCTGCTCCCACTCTTTATTGTGTATTTCCGGGCTACATCGGATGAGAGCAGAGCTTGTTGAAGGCAGAGGTAGAGAACTTGCAGGTCACAAGGTAGCCTTTAATTGTCACTGCTACTTTACTACAGACTTCAATTTATTCCGGACTAGTAATCCTGACTGATTTTAGTTTACCACCTTCTGATACACTGCATGAAGAAAAATGACATTATTATACATTTGGCTTTTTTATTTAGTGTAAAAGGTTACATTAAAGCAACATTGTTCAGTCGGTGTTGAGTGTCTAAAATAGACTGAAGTAAAAAATTGTTTAAAAATATATGCACTGTAACACTAGCCTCCTTGCAACAACTCGATTGGTATGTTGCTCAGCTGTGATGACAAACAGCAGACACCAGAAAATGCAGTAGTTTCTGAGTCAAACAGTTTGAATGTCTCCTAGTTGCAATCTGATGAGATACATGATCTCACACATTTCCTGGCACCAAACGTGAAACACTGGAGTCATCTACTGGCTTGCAGGCCAGTGGGAAGTTGGAGACCACCATTGGTGTAAACTAAGGCAGTAGTTTGGACAGGGGCTTCCCCAGGTGCAGTTTCACCCAAGAAACAAACAACTGGTCACTTCCGCAGTGTGGACTGGACACAGAATATGCAACCACTGGTCCTCCTCAGAGGACAAAGGCAGGGGGTAAAAGCAGACAACTCTATTGAGTAGCACAGGTCCAGAATCTTTAAGACAAAGGCTAGGCTAAGATCGTGCTTCAGGTTAGGCTGAAGACCCGTTTTCATCGAGTGAAATGGTTTGGTTCGGTACCTACTCTTTTGCGTTTCCATTGTCAAGGTCTGTGAATTATACCCTTAAGTAGCGAACCATACGGTACCAGTTATGTCACCCTTCGCTTGGGGTACCAACCAGTGTGAGCTAGACCCACTGCAGTCCACTGATTGGTCGACAGAATAGTCACTTAGCTGCGACATGTAGACTGTCTTTCTCCTCCCGGCATGCAGCCTTTTCTCAAACAGAGCCTGTCTACTTTGTGTGATAAACAGCCATATGTAAACAAGAAACAACAAAAAAGGTTGCATGTCTTTTATTGTTTCCTTTGTTTGCTGTTGTGTTTTTTTTTTTTTTAATCAACTTTATTGGAGGGATACACTGTTACGTTTTTATGATGTCACATTACTTACGTAGGTGGCGCGGTCAGGCTTGCCTGCCCAGCAGGTAATGGTACGGTCGCTGGTGGAAACGTATGCTTACCTTTCCCAAGTGAGCCTTACCAAACTCAACTGAACTAAACTGTACTTGCTTGGGGGTTTTATGGTTGAGAACAGTGCCACAGAACACCAAAAGGAATAGCTTGCGACTCTGAGCACCAGCTCTCAAACACGCCACTTATGCTCATAGTTGATGAGGCCGTAACACACCAGATAGTGTTGATGACACCATGAGGGAGTCCACTGCATTCAGGTTGAACCACTCATGGTCCACGTCCATAGAACCAGTCTATCTGGGTGGGGGTGAAACATTTCTCCCCGTGTTTTAGTTAGCAAGTTCTTGCATAGCAGCCATGGTGGGCCAGATACAAATTGAAAACTCTCTGGCAGCCAGTGCCTCCCTGGCCAGTATGAGGATACCAGGATTACATAGAGCCCTCTCTGTAGGCGTCGGAGAGATGGCGGCTATTTGGGGAAATGTGTAAAGGAGAGTTCTTGGCCACTTGTGTAACAGTGAGTCCTCCCCAAATGGGGCTCTCTCATGTTGGGAGAAGAATAGGGGACACATAGCATTCTCCACCGAGGCATAACCATTCACATTCACCACAGCGGGGTAAAGCCTCCAATCTGCATACAGAGGGTCGCCTCAGGATAAAAGATTTGCCCTGCAGTGCAGAATGCCTGGCACATGAGGCCTTCAGTCACTTCAGATGCACGTTGCTCCGAACAGTCTCTGTGTAGTCTGTGTAACTGGGAGGACGCAAGCCCTCCCTGCCTGTTGATATAAGCCACGAAAATGGAATTGTGTGTTCTCACTAAAACATGATAACCTTTCAGCCACTGGAGGAAATGTTTTAGTGATAAGAGAAGAGCTAGCATTTCTAAATAATTTGTGTGTAAAACACATGTGAGGGCCCTAAGTTCCACCCCCGCCCACCAGTGAGGGGGTCCATAGTTATTACCTTCCTGTCCTGGATGTTTCCTATAACCACACCCTGAGACAGGATGTCTGGGCTCTTCCACTGGCGAAATGCCAGAGTGCAGTCTGCTGAAACCCACGCTCAATGATGACCGTCGATTCTGAGCCAGAGAGGCCACCTAACACTGGTGTGTTGAAAAGACATCATTTTGCTTCTTTCCACATTTATCTGAAAACCCTGATTCTCTAGGTGCTGTATGAGAAGCTACCTCACAGGTGGGGGCTGCCTCTAGCCAGTTGTCGTTGTATGTGGCCACCCGAATGCCCGGCTCCACTGAGGGGGGGGCTACTGCTGCCTCACCAGGAAGTACTTGAGTAGAAACAGCTGTGGCCTTTTTTGTTAGGGACAACTCCTATAGCTCCTTTTTTCTCTGAGTGGAGAGTTCCCCCAGGAGAAAAATTGGTTGCCTTGACGGAAGCATAAGAATATATAATTCCTGTGTAATATGGTGGAGCGATATTAAAATCAAGCCTGTAGACCTTCTCCGTAGTTCTCAACACCCATCTTGACTGACTACAAGCCACCCAGCTCTCCAGATGTAGAAAAAGAGGACTGACTGGCCACAGGCGCTGAGCTGACACCCTCTTGTGTTTGAGGCACTCAGCACACATTGTCCAAGCGCTCTGTCACCTGAGCACAGCATGGAGACGCCTGGGGTGTCTGTGCTTCCACAGCCATGGAGACACCAGTCTCGTTATTGGAGACAACATTAATTTGTTTTTCCACATGTCATTTTTTCTGCATGTTTTTTTATAGCTCTTGACAGTGTCCTTGACAGTTTTGCCTGCATGCAAATGTCGGGACATTTTCTTTACGAGTGCACGGAAAAGTGCTCGTGTGACACTGGGTGAGTGTCCCAGGAGGATTTTATGTTGCTGCAGGGACAGAGCTTTTGGCCTTTCACAGCTTCAACACTCCAACCCGTTCCCAATAGTTCATTATACAGTTATTACTAATGCATTTCAAAAAGTCGAATATGATTAAAAAGTTCAGGTTCTTTGTCATTTAAGTCAAAAGGTTAAACTTTCACTTATTCTATATTCAGTAAATATATAATGAAATATTTCAAACTTTTATTTATTTAAAATTTGTTGATAATAGTTTATACAGTTACAGTGAAATATTGTATTTCTAATTTTAAATTAAATTTTTGAGATGGTTTTATTCAGCTGTAGGCCATTATGACACATATGTATGTCAGTTATCAAAATTAAAATATTGAAAAACGTGTTTCTAATTATATCAATATGGAAACTCAAACGCATTAACTCGTACCAATAATGGACCACACTGGTATATTAAATAAGTGAAGCACAAATTTTGTGATCTTCAAGGCTTGTAATTATTATTATACAACACTGTATATTCTGCACTGTCCTACTGTGCCAGGCCAGTGTGAGCCTGACAGGTGCTGTCATGAGGTGACACTGCAGTAACATCATCTTTCAGACAGTTCAAAACAGCATTTCACGGTGCCACTAATTGGCGACGGCGGCATCAAGGGAGACACTACCCTTCCTGGTGATCACTGACATCCGTTTCCCGGCCGCTGTGATCGCCTGTGACACTCTTTAGTGTTCATGAAATTCTTATAGGCAATAAATATGCATTTTTCCCCAAATGCCTCTGACAAGTCGTGTGCTGACATGAAGATGTGAACAGATGTTATTCCTCCAGGAATCCTCCCTCCCTCCGTTCGCCCCTGAATCTCATTTCTCTGTTGAGCTTTCACTTTCTACGTTTTTTTCTTTACTTTATGTCCCTGTTTCCCAATTTTTTCTCACAATTTTAAAGGTTTCCACATAAAATCAAGTCTGATTTCATTTATCTAGCCCAAAATCACAACTTAGCTTCGATCTCTACAGTTGACTTACATTGTTAAAATGTTTTTTAATGTGTGTATTTGTCATTTTGAGTGTAAACCGACATCCAGTGCCATTTATTGGTACTCATATTTCAGTTCTGCGGCTTGCACAGTGGCAGTATAGTCAGACTAAATCTCTGGTTCTTCTTTTGCTTCTTTCTAGGTTTTCGTCTCAAACCTCATGACGAGCTGATTGTTGACGTCTCCTGCCGAGATGCCTACCTGAGGCTCTGCAGCGTGGCTGTGCTCAGAGATGGGCGTGAACTCCGTCTGGACACGCATCGAGACTCACAGCACTCGGCAAAGCCAATTTCAAATCAAACCTCAGAGGCAGAACTGTGCAGTGCTCTATCGTGTCTTCAGACTGAGCATACTCATCAGATTAAATACTTCAGCATGCTGGAATGTTCAGAAATAGCGCTCCTGAACAATCACGCTTACCACAGGAGTTTTTGCAGCGCGCTTGCCAAGCTCATCTCCAAGCTGAAGGTGAAATGGCAGAACCAAAAGCAAGGCTCAGGGGTTGACTCAGCGTCCACAGACTTCAGTGACCTCCTCTATGTCCTTGATGTGTCGGAGGGCTTCTCTCTGCTCTCCCTCATTGCTGCCAGCCAGGGTCATGTAAAGGCATACAGCTCGGTAGAAAAGAAGAAGCAACAGGAAGTCTTAAAGAGACTGGCTCGCTCCAATAATATCCCAGAACAGCATCTGGAGTTCTGGCTCAACCATGTGGAGGATGAGCAGGGGATGCTGCAAAGGCCGTCCAGAGAGAAACTGTGGAGCGCTATCATTCTGGATTGTGTGGAGACCTGTGGTCTCATTAGACAGAAGCTGATGGAGAAAGCTTCACTGGCCAGGTATGTGGACACACTTAGGTCCACCTGTAGGGGCGCTGCAGTACTTTCAGATATCCTAAAGTAAATAATGTTTCAATCATCTTTACAAGGTGTCTGCTGGAGGAAGGAGGACATATATTCCCAGAGAAGATTGTGGTGTACGGCATGCTGGTGGAGTCAGACACGCTGCTGCTAGAAAGTGCTGTTCAGGGTCAGGAGCCAACGCTAGGATTCAATATTGCTCCATTCATTAACCAGTTCACTGTGAGTATACCTACCTAAGCTACCTCGTATCTAAGTAAGGTTAATTGATAGGACTTAAATAGCGTTTTTCTAAAGACTCAAAGATACTTTACACAAGGTGTAAGGTGCAAGGTTAATTTATTTATAGTGTTTATTTTGCATGTAAACATATTTATACCAGAAACCAATGCTCACTACTAACTGCCATGGGCACTGATGCCTTTAATATTTTACAGTTTCGTACCTTTTTTTTAAAAATTATTTTGGCTACATTTACTAAAGTAAATGACAAAAAATGCCAGATCTCATTGTGTGCTTACATTTTGAGTAGGGCTGGCAAGCAAAAATAATTTACACTATATATCATTATTGTGATTTTGGATATTGCTAAATTTGTCATAAGTTTTTGTCTTTTCCTGGTTTTAAATTTTGCACTACAGTAAAATGATATAATTTTCTCAACTTCTGAACTGTTGTAATATTTGCTTTCATCCATTTCAGTCATTAAATCTCATTGTGTTGTTTATTCATAGCAATAATAGTCATCCCTACCATATTTTTGCAGTATCAGTATCAAGGCGCACAGTCAAAAATAATTTGATATGTTAATTTGTTGCTAGTCTAGCATTTATGAAAAGCTTTGAAGGAAAAATATCGTAATATATACCGTGTATTGTGATATTATTTTAAGGAGGCAACGCCTTGCTCTAATTTTGACAGGAAAAAGCAAAATGAAAAATGATAGGGTAGAGCATGAAATGCTTGTCATATCATACATATTTATTAAGCATTAAGGGATATATAAGGTAATAAGTTTATAGAGGACACAGGAATGTTCATAGCATGACTATGACTTTAAACAAAAACATAACAAAAAAAACCTACCTCCAGTCACTGAAAATGTGAAATCAAATTTTATAAACTGCGCACTGACAGGCTGGTTAAAAACAAGCATCCTGTCATATTCAGCCTGTAATCTCCTAGTCGTGGGAAGGATACAACATCATGAACGTTACAAAACTATTGATTCATTTTCTGACCTCTGGGCTTTTACCCTTGTTAAAAGCCATTTTTTTTTAACTCTTAGAGGTTGCCAATACAAATACAACTGGCATGGCTGAATGCTGGCTTGTTAAAGATATATTGGTTTTCAGTTTATATGACACTCTTAGTAACACAACATGGTGTGTCAATATAAAAGTGACAAGTCAATAATAAAAGAGTTGCCATTCCATAATTTGTCCACCAGGGGGCAATAAAGTGTGTTACTGTACTGGAAAATGAAAAAGAAAAGCTTTTGTAAATGTCAGACTATCAATATCTTCTATTTTGTCTCCAGCTACTGATGCAAGAGTCAATTTGAAAGTTTTGACACACCCTATGCTATGTTTTTTCAAGCTCACAACCAAAGTTTGCCAATTAGGGTCAAATGTGTTGCCTGTGGGTTTTGTTAGATATGACTGACACATAGTACAATACTATAAAAGCAATCCTTGTAAGTTAATTAGATGCAGTGACTGTGCTTCTAGTTTTTTTTTTCCTTCTGTATCTGTTTTTTGTTTTGATAGACAAGGTTATTTCGCTTAGAATACAGATGTCCAGGACTGCTTTTTTTGAAGACTCTGTGCTACAACTTGGAAAGATACCATGCTTTTAGTGCTGACGAGATATGTACTCTTTTTTTTTTTTTTTTTTTTTTTTAAGTCCACCTGCACAAAAACTTTGGATTCTGTTGAAGAGGAGAGGTGCTAAAGCACTTTTACAGAAATAGTTAAATGACTATTCCTGTGCTCTCTGATGTGCGTGTCAAAATGCTGAGAGACGATGGAAGAAGGACATCCTTCAAGTTTCTTATTAAATGTTAAGTCAGATTTTGTCTGATTATCAGGTGTTCTTTATAGTGTTACTAACTCCCTAACAAATTCTTCCACTTCCTCTCCTATCACACCTTCACATACACCACACCATCACACCAAAATATCTGTCCTCATATCATCCTTAATTGCACTAGCTGACCATGATCCTTCAGCAACTTATATGTGCTGTCCTAGAGCACTTTGAGACAATTTCTCTCTACTCTCTCTGAGGTGGTCCACAATCTACGGCCAATGAAATGCTCCTCAGTCTGCATTCCTTCTAGACTGCGAGACGTCTTTGACCCTGTTGGACCGTGTATTTTTCTCTAATAAACACCTATCTTGTCTCTGGTTCTGCTCCAGCTGCATTTAAACATGCTGTTTTGGAGCCCTTCCTAAAAAAAGAAAACCTGGGCCACTCAGTTCTTTCCAATTTCAGGCCGCTCCTGAAATCTAATTTGCCTTTTTTATTTTAAGGTCCCAGGGAAAGTAGTTTTTACCGAGTTACAGACATTTTTAATTGATTTTGAAATGACATGTTCCAGTCTGGTTCTAGAACTCAGCACAGCACTGAAACTGCTCTTTAAAAAGTTTTTAATGATTTGAGTTTAAAAGTTGATTTAGGAAACTCTGCGTTTCTAATACTTTAAGATCTGATGGTGGCATTTGATGCTGTAGATCACTTAATCCTTTTAACGTGTGTGAGGAAAGATGTGGGTATTGGAAGTACTGCACTCAGGTTGTTTTAGTCCTACCCTGTCAGACAGAGGTTTCCCTGTCTGCCCGGGTAAGTACTACTCTTAAACGGCCCCATTTAAATGTGGTGTCCCTCAAGGTTCTGTTCTGGGTCATGTCCTCTTTTCCTTGTATCTGCTGCCCCTAGGGTCAGTTTTTGAGAAACATAATGTGTCCTTTCACTCTTTTGCAGACACAATCCATATACACTTGCCTCTAAATATAAAAGCTCAGGGTTCACTGCAGCCATTGCTCGCTGTCTAGATGACATTAAATTATGGATGAGCTTAAATTTTCTTACGGTTGATGAAAGTGAGACTGAGGTTATAGTTTTTTGTCAACTTGTTTTTAAATTTGACAAGCAGATTTCCCCTGTTGCCATACCTTGCTGAACTACTTCAGATTTACTCTCCAATTAGAGAGCTGAGGTCAGCCAGTCTGCTGCTCCTTGATGTGCCTGAAACCTAAGTGTTTGCCCCCTCCCTCAAACACTTCAAATCACTGTTAAAGACTCATGTTTTCTGTTTGGCCTTCCTTTCAAGTTAAGAATGTTTTTCCTGACAGATTTTAATTTTATTAGTATTAGTATTAGTGTATGTATGTATCATACCATTTTATTATTTATTTCTTATAGTACTTATTGTACTTGTGAAGCACTTGGGTCAACTTCAGTTGTTTTAAATGTGCTATATAAATTAAGTTGACTTGACTTTTTTATTGTGTATTCTGTGATATATGCCCTCGAAGCTGCAACTTCCTTTAGGTTTTTTTTTTGTTTTATCTCTATTTTTTTTCCTCCCCCCCACTCATCATGTTTGTGCTCTAATTCTACAGGCCCTCCCTCACGGGACGGTCGTTTGTGTTAACAGATGTTGTCTTCGAAGCCCTCAGTGGAGGGCACTTTCTAGCACGACTGTCACACAAGACACAAGTTGGCCCAACATATTCCTATGTGAATCCATCAGTACACACTAGATGAGGCACATCAAACAGCGGCTCCGAGGTCGACACAACTGTGACAGGGCGGAGAAAAGATTCTTTTGTTGTGCAGTAAAGGAAACTGTGACACTTCTGGCTTCCCCCTCGACTTCAAAGTCTGCTGCCCTGCAGCCAAAGCCTGTTTGTCTAGTGTGAGATGGAAGATTATTTTCGTAAACAGTAATTGTTGATTGAGTGCTTATCAACTTAAATACTTCTTAGTATTTATTTGAATCTCATGTGGTAAAATGATGGTTCCTGAGAACGAGTGCTAGCATCCATTGTAAAACTGGTTTTGCATCATTTTTAATAAATTGCAGTAGTGTTTCTATGCATATAAGGTTTGAGCCTATTTTACTGAAGCTTCTAAAAATGATGTGGCTACAATAATAAAATGTTTTCTACTTGTGCAATTGCAGTAGACAAAATTTTGTGCCTTGAGTTTGAGAGAAATTCACTCTACCTCTTGTGGACAGTGGTTCCAAATTCATCACCTATTCTTGGCCCTCTGGGTTTTCTTGATACAGTTTGTAATTATTAAAAGCATCACCAGATAGTCCTTTTTTATCTGATGCAAAGAGAGACTAACATTGTGTTTACCATTTTAGGTACCTGTCCACGTGTTTTTGGACTTTTCCACGCTGGAGTGTAAGCATCTCAGTGAATATGTTGAGCTCTTTGTTCTTGACCTCATGGAAGCGACCGCAAACTACACTCACAGAGACGTAAAGGTAAGATTAGCCTAATGAGTGAGTTCGCAAGTGAGTCTTTAAAAAATGTCATGTGGTAGATCAGCGCTGAGTCACTAAAATTTCTCAATTCATGCATTGACAGTACCCTAAAATTTTAAATGTCCCTTAGCTACTCTCTGGTACAAGAACATTTCGCACTAAAAACCTAGAAATGAGTTGTACATCTCCTTATGACAGATTTAACTTACTAACTTACATAAATGCAGCACAAAACTGCACTTTGAATTTTGAGATGTAAAACTTTGCTGGTTTAAATAGTTAAGTTTTGGAATAGGGAAAAAAAAAATGACATTATTTCCCCAAAGCTGATAATAAATGGAAAAACTTACTGGTAAGATTTAAAATGAAAAGATCTCAATTGTATTTTGTTTTGAAATGACCAGTTTGGTGGCACAGCATATTGATAGATAATCATTTCCCAGGTCCAGGCTACATCTGCAGGAAGAGTAACTGCAATTCCCTTCTGGTACCACATCTGCCTGGACCAGGACATCAGTGTCAGCACCCTCAGCCAGAACTCTCACTGGAAGCAGGCGGCCGTCGTGCTGCAGCAGCCCCTGGAGGTACGAGCTGGAGACTGGGTCCGTCTTGCTGTAAAGCTTCACAAGAGCACCATCTCCATATCGGTCCGCCAAGAGGATTCCCCCGGGCCAATGGAACAATAATCGATCATATTGTAGTTTTGTTTCATATTTAAAATAAGTTTGTACACAGATTAAAATCCAATCCTCATCTAAATGTATAGCTTGGCTGGTGTAGTTCAAGTCTCCAGAGGCCCTAAGGTCCCAATTTCATTTGAAAAGATACTGGGAAGATATTGAATATTATTAAGCAGCATTAAGATAGATCTAAGATTTCTGGTGCAATTAATTATTTTTTTTAAAATCCCAAATCAGTACAGGACCTAGGGGCTCCAAGAAACTTGGATTATGGCACACACACAGTTGAAAGTTAATTTGACTTTTATTAGCTTGGGGTTGAGGAGACTTTCATTGAATTATCAGATCTGGGTGAATTATTCCAATAATTACAATATTCCAATTATTTGGAATAATTATTGGAGTCCAATAATTTTAGGTATAATTTAAAGATTAACAGTGTTGTTTATTTAAAAAAAAAAAGAGACCATTAAAATTTCCAGGATTCTCAGGCACACTGGATCTCTCGTTTTCTCAGTCTCACTCCTAAGTACCAGTTGGAAGCTGGGTAGTCCCAACAATAGAGAATTTGTAACTGAACCTTTAAATTTCGCTTTTACTTCTGGATTGTGTTAAAGGATATTAGAATTAATAATTTTGTACTATTTAAAGGTTTATAGTAGTTGTCCCTTGATTATGGATGCAGTTGTTTTGTAAAGATTGTACTGTATCATTAAAACATTTCTAATAAAATTTGTCACATTTTCTAAATATATGCAAAAAAGACCCCAAAACAAGAACTCTGATGAAATGTAGTTAATCTGATTTATTGGAGAGACTGCCAGCGATTAAAATGTTGAAATATTTATAACATTTCCGAAAACCCTGTCGGTTTCATATAGAAAAATTAAAAAATCCTGTAAGGCAGTGCAACATTCTGTAGCTGGACGTGATGCAGACTTTGCTCTCGATTTGATATGTATACACATGGTCGGACGTTCACTGCTATCCTACACTGTACATTAAATGTGAGTATCCCTGCATGGACCCACTCCAGCCAAGGACAAGGAGAACCTACAACGAGAAATGGCTTAGTTGCAGTAATTGCAACTTGTTATTCCGCCGTAAAGAATGGAAACAATGAGGAACATCTGATCAAATAAGATGAATCTTAAAGCTAATACTAAAAACTATTCCTTGTATAGAAAGTGATAACATAATAAAGGCATCTGAGACTAGTGAATAAACTCTTATTGAGCACTACAGAGTGAGCTGTATGCTGCAGACAATAGACATAATAAAGGCATCTGAGACTAGTGAATAAACTTATTGAGCACTACAGAGTGAGCTGTATGCTGCAGACAATAGATTCAAGTAGAATGTGCCGATTATATAGTTTGAGAATGAAAGAAAAAGAATAATCTTCTGTATCTACTAAAATCCTTAAGAAATGCAGATTAATTCTGCAGTGATGTCACTGTCAGTTTGACTATATCTTTTGAGTAGAAACAGCTTAAACATACTCTTAACTGTGTCCCAAAAAAATGCTGTGTGCCTCTGCTCTTTTAAACCCATTTTCACATCAAGAACGCTTTAGTGTGACATTCTCATTTAACTGATGTCCTTGGACATGACTATAAACAAAGATACAAATTGCATATTTCTCATCTGAGATATGTCAAAAAAAAAAAAAAAAACGTTCAGAGTTGTCAGACGTGCATGATTTGCTCCAGTACAGGTGACTGATTTTCAGCACAGATTGACTGATACCAACAAACAAACAATTCTGTCTCCTTAGTGATAAAGCTTACTAGCGGGACCAAAACGTCATTGAACATTCCTGGAGCTGTCACTGGCAGGGAGGTTCATCTGCTTTTGCATTTGTTGGCAAACTGGGTTCTTACGTGTTGACTTTCAAACAACAGTTTTGTTTAATGCTGCGTCTATACAGTAATGTGTGAAGCAACACAGCAGGGCGATCACTGGGTCCTGCCCAACAGTGTCTGGTAGTATCCGTCTGTGAACATTAACGACAGGCTAGGTGATCACAGTGAGATCTGCCTCTGTTGGTTCTTTGGTCTGGTTGGTCCTTTCTTCAGGTCTAGCCTCATGTTCCTCATCCCATGCGGCCAGGCTGAGGCCAGCAGGGGCTGACAAAGAGTGCGGTGTGAGGGTCGTCCCCAGGCCCTCGTACTGGCCGTCGGGTGACAAAGGGTTGGACGCCGCCTCTTTAATGGCATCCTGGGAGTCGGAAGAGAGCAGGCCAGATCGCTCACCGGCGTTTCCGTCGTCGCCCAAGTAAGACTTTCTTGGATGACCCATAACTGTTCTCCCTGTCAATGAGGACCACAAAAGGAAAGGATTAACTGGAGAACATGTCACATATATCAATACACTACACCAGTAAGCAGGAGGTACCTACCGACATTGCGGACTTGTTCAGAAATGTCTGCTCTGACATCAGAGATGTCCCACATCGCCATGAAAGACTCAAAACAAGAAATCTCATCAGACTCTCGGATGTAAGGTTTGTATGAGAAGCTGAAGTGATGGGCGATGGCTGCCAGGAACATCTCCACGCAGATGATGAAATCCTGAGGGAAACAAGAGGGTTTGGTGTGTTGAAATGTCCCAAAATCCATACAATTAGGATTCCCTCCTAATCTAATCACACTTTATTTTACCTGTAATCCGGTAGCTACTGCCTCCACGGTCTGCCAGTCCCATAGGTGTCTGTCTGAAATGACCCCCACTTTCACCAGCAAAGCAATGACCACAGCTTGCCTGGAACAGTTTCATAAATGAGCAATCTCAGAGAACATTGTTACATGTACTGTATCAGGAGACTATAAGCACGTTATCAACATGGACACTGTATGCAAGCATGGAAATTAAATGTTTGTCATTAAATTTGGACAATTACCAGAAAGAGACGAACACCACCATTTTGACACACAGGAATTTGCCCACTGGTTTGATTGGACTTAGTTCTTCTCTCAGGGTCCTGTAGAACAGCACCAGGCAGTACATGGCAAACTAGACCATGCAAGGACAGAGAGAAATCCAATCAAAATTGTCCCCTATGTATCATCAGGCCTTACATTAGGAAAATTACATCTAAGTTAAGAAAGGACAATAAAAAAGTATTTGGCAGTTTTACCAGCTGTGACATATTGTTGACGATGACCAGGTACGTCCATGCATTTGTTGATTTGAAATTGCCTTCGTCATAAACGTCACAGAGCTGACAGATCCTAGAATGAAGGGGGGTCGACAGCCACAACAGACATCAACATAAACAGTGACCAACAAAGCTGCAGCTGGTGTCAAATCATAACATGACGTGCATAAAGAGAGGAGTTCACTTACAGGGCAATCACAGTTGTGACAGGTCTTACTACTGTGTACTGCAGCACTCCCAGTTTGCATCTCCACAGTAAAACCCTGCAGAAGAAGGTCATGATTTGAATTGGTTAAAAAGGTTTATTGTATCAGTAAAATATATTGTGTCATGTTAAATGTGATGAGTGGATTCTTTCTAGTATTTTATTTTTAATCTCTCACTCAGGAAAAAGTCAATTTGTTTTGAAGGAAAACCATAAAAACTGATGGAAAAAGAAAAAAAAGCATTAAGGTCAATGACAAAAAAAAAAAAAAACAACTTCCAAAAAGGTCATTTTAAAAAGTAATTTCAAAATAGATGGAATATGGTATATTTTTGTGGTTGGAACAATGTGTTGTTAAATACATTTCAAGGTGTTTAATGAATTTTTTACTTGTATTTCTCACTTCACCACCCAAAGACAAAAAAACCCCACCATAAACAACAGGGTAACTATGGAATTAGTTACGTGTGCCTGCAGTGTTGTGGGAAAAGGTGCATAACATGTAACGGGGTGTGAAGACCTATGTTGGGTCCATGAGGGAGGCTATAATCAGACAGAATGCAGACCTTTCAATACCCAGCTTCAGAGTGATTTGGTGGAATAGCAGTCTAGCAGAATAATGATGTAAGCTGCTCTAGCAGTGTGAATTTCCTTTGTGACGTCAAGAAAGGCAGTCACTGTTGAGTGTCCTGCCCTAAATCCACACCTGTGGGGGTCAAGTGCATTGATCTGGTATATTGTAGACAAGAAGGTGACCAAAGACAGCATGTTCCGCTGAAGACGGACAAAACTCATAGCCTCATCCTCCACACAGAAACATGTTCATGAGAACTGAAAAAAAAACCCAAAAAAACAAACAAACCCTGAAATGTCTGACTACTACTAAGTATTAAAAGTAATGAAGTAGACCATCTTGTCTTGCAACCAGACAATTTTCAGTGTGTTCCACTTTTACTGGACTGTGGCATCAACATGTTCAGACATGTTAGAAATGTAGTAAAAAATGTTCAAGGTTTAAATAAAATTGTTTTTCTCATGTAGGGACATATCTTTTAGCTGCCTCACATGATAAACTGGTTGCACTGGTTGACATTATTGACTTTTACTATGCAAGTCAACAATGAAAGTATAAGGACACCCATATTCACCTTTGCCCTTACTATCAAACTCATACATATAATTCTCAAATGCAGTAAAGAGTTTTCATAAAGTAGCATTTGTCTAGTTACTGACACGCAAAGTGTACCAGCCTACTTATAACTTGAAATCACTATCTGTAAGAACAATACAAACTTTTCCATCAGCCGAAAGGGTCACGTGGTTTCTTTTCATGATGCAGCGTCATGATACTACTTCACTTGATAATAAAAGTCCCAGGTTGACAGTTGTGTCACCCTGACGCTTGATCACATTTACAAACAAAAGTTCAACTACAGCCATTTGTACGATTTAATCGTAACACATTTGTGAATTTATTATCACTAGAAAACATTTACTTTATTTTTTGTTTTTTTAAGTCCGTGAAATTTTCCTGGATGTTTCACACGCCAAAACAGTAAAGAATTAATTTACATTTACATGACATTTATAGAATTGGGTGATATATGTCATTAATTGATCCATTGTATGGAACACTGATAATTGAATTGATCAATAGAATACTATTGAGAAGTCAGATTTTTAATTGCAGGCAACATAGGAAGATGGATATGATGATGAAGGGCAATCCCTGACCTGGTTGGATGCAGACCATGTATTTGGGATACATGGATTGTATGTATAGAGTTAGTTATTGCAAAAGTGGTACAATTCTAAAGGAAACTTACTCTCCCATTGGCCAGGGTGGGCAGCAGCAGAGAGGGGGCAGGTGTTTCTGCTGCTCCTGGACCTCGAGCATCAACACCAGGCTGGGATACTGATTGCCCAGGTAGTTAAGTAGGAAGGTCATGAAATTGTAAATGACAAAGGCCTCGTAGCACTCTCTGCATGTGTCCACGTATATAGCTATATCGGGGTACTTTAATGCAATCCACTGCAAGACATAAAAAAAGAGAAAGATAAACAAAAAGTGAGGATAATTAAAAGAAAAAAAAAAACATTAAAGCATTGTTTCTGTTGTATGTGTGTATACAGTAATATTTATCCAGTGGCAGTGATTAAAGAATATACAACTCACACTGTCCAAGCTGTAAATTGGGACCATCCACAATATCCTACAAAAAAACAAAAACATAATAACCCAGGCAATGAGAAACTGCTTCCAGATTTTTGTTCATGAATGCCATGACTGTTGATATTGTTACCTAATGATGGGTTTCTGAAGGTCCGGCTGAGTGTAGTGAACCAGATGCTGAAGGATGTCCCACAATGATATGGGTATAGTCATGAAGACAAATATCCCAGCAATGAACCACGCTTTCTTATGAGGACTTGCCTGTCATTACATGGAAAGAAACAGTCAACACAGCAAACATTGAAGTTATTTAGGCATTTACTATACATCTGGGGAAACTAACAGCTTGGCTACCTACCTTTCTACCCTTACTATACAAACCGTTCACTCAAATAAAATATTAAAACAACCAATTGACACAAAAGGATGATTTCAAAAGTCCATGTTTTAAGTAAAAACACGACAGGGTCTTCATGCAGGGTGATTGTTTTCATAGTTACATCAAAATTATCTTAGCATTGTGTAACTGTTAGGGGTGTGACAATACATCATGAATAGCAATAGTCGTATCATGAGGCCTCAATCACATCGTATTGTATTTATATTGTGTATCGTTAATGATACCATTAAAAATCGCCCAGTTCCAATGTAAAAACGACTTGTATAACAAGAAACTGCATTAATGATTTACAGTGTGCGCAGGGACGTAACAATAAAAACTTGCCAAACGGATATTATGGTCAAAATTTCATCTTTATGCGATCTGAAACATCCGCATCATTCAATATACTGCTGTTCAAAGAGCAAGCAAGAATGTTGGTATATTAATATATCGTGACACATCTTGAATTGTGATTTGTATCGAATCAGGGATGTAGTGTGTCATCACACCCTAGTAATCGTATTTGTAATTGTGTAAAAGAATCTCTGAATGTGCACTACGCTTTGCGAAGAAGTAAATGCCAATGTGTATTAAGACTATTTATCTGTGTGTATCATTTAAAAAATCTGCTAATCTGTATTCAAATTTGCAAGTGTGTTGAGATTTGTTAATATGTAGCTAGTCTGTAAATGAGTATATAAACCTATACATCTGTACACAGATTTTCATCTAACAATTATGCTCCCAGAGCCGGTAATACAGTACATACAATTGACTGTCTTTGTACACATGACTTTTGATGATACTTCTGCTTGGGGAGATCTGCAAATTTGTGGGGATTTTTGTCTTTACTTCAGTAGCTATAATGACTACATACCACCATACTTACATAAGAACATTGTGGCAGTTGCATTTATTATCTGTACAGGTACAGATGTGTGTATTTAGTTTTTTGAGCAAAATACTTATCAACCATGTATGTCTATATACACATTTACAGAGACATGCACTTACAGTATGTGGAGGTTTGACACACTTGAAAATATACATATTCAAAGGGACTGCATAAAATGGTAAATGGTTCATGTTTTGCTAAAAGATGGGATTCATCTGCTCCTCTTAAGGAAATAGAGACTCTTTCAATTTCTAGATTGAACATTTAACAGACCTGTGTCTTCGTGTACATCTAACTCATTATATTCCATGTATGTTGCACAATTCTTTACTCAAGGTTTCCTCAGATACTCATACCTATTCTACAAAACATTAAAAGGACTTCTATATTCCATATTGTTGGACTTTCCTTAACCAATAAATATAACAGTGGCAAAACCATCAGTTGAGCTGCAATACTTAAGAAGCTAAAAGGTGAAATCCATTGTTCAAATGTCTTTAATTTTGTTACATAAAAGACTTAACCCATTATCAAAACAACTCAGAATAGCAGGGCTGCAGAAGGCAACATCAGCAGAAAAGGGAAGAATATAAAGCTGAACATTTCTAAAACTATAAATGGTAGAAATGAGAAAAAAAAAACAACCAAGCAACACATGTCCACAAAAAGCTGAACATTTGTATATTTGAATGGGTTCAATAAGTGAAACATGTAGAAGGAGGTGTGTGCAGGGAAAGTGGAAAAATAATATTAAGGAACATAATAACAATGATATGGATGGACTAAGTTTATATGACTCAATAACAGCGTCGAGTACCTGATGCTGAGAGATAATACAGCGATAATAGTAAAACATTAATTTGATTGCCTAAAATTGTATAAAATGACTGTACTTGGGGACCAAGCGTGCTTCCTAAGAATTAGTTTCGCGCTTATCAAACGGGGCTGCCAGAATCAGAATAAAGCAACACACCAATCAGTTTAATCAACTGTATGAACTCACCTCTGACTTTTGCAGTTCCCAGATGCAAACGGGCAGGACGACCAATAGCAACAGTATATACAGCACAACGACCAGCGGACGAATCCACCGCCTCCAGTTCCCACAGGAACACGACATCTTGACACAAGGACGCGGTGAGGCCTCGGAAACAGGCCGCAGGGTCACTGACCACCCGTCTCACAAACAAACGCTCGAGAACATTTGCGTTCGGCTTTGCATGGTTAAAACACTCTCAGACACCCCCTGAGACTGAACCAGCGTGTTCCCTTTCGATACTGTTACCTTTTAGGTGCCCAATAATTACCAGCTCACATGACTCCAATTTTGCTAGGCTACATTGCTAAGGTTCGCTTGTCGTCTCTCTCACTATGTAAACATTCAAAGAAATAACTCCGCTCTCAGCCGCTGAAAGTGTCTAAATATCTAACGCAAGAAGAAAAAAAACTTCCGACAGATATATCAATCGCCCCCTCGGTAAATTAACATTTAAACATCTGAAAAGTTGGTTTACGTTGGCAAAACTTTCCGAAAAGTACCCTAATTGTTGTTGAGCACGTTACTTCCTGTTTGTTTTTGTCTTATCGTGAAGTCCCGCCCACAATGTGGAATATGATTGGTGAAGAGGGGAATATTAGCCAATGGATAAGCAGAGTTTGTGTGACGTGTTGGGGGCCGGTTTGGTTGCTCTGCATTGTTATAGTCTGCGCTTTGGCCAGCAGATGGCAATGTGAATTAACAATTAACAAGGTACGCGACCCACTATTGAATGCACATGTGCACTATTGAAACACTGGCTGGTCGTAATGTTTTTTCGTCAACAATCTATAGATCTCATTTTCGCCAACTAAATCAAATGAAAGTGTGCCTTATGTTGGAGGAATTTATGAAAGGCTGGTAGTGGCGTTAAAATTCTATCGTGCAGGTAAATCATCTAAGTTGAAATGACAGATATAAAGAGGAATCCTTGCATCCATACAGCAAGGTCCTGAAAATTAAAAAGGGACAATTTGATATTGTTAAATACACATTCCTTTGTAGTATACACAGTGTATACTACAAAAGAATGTGTAAATATATACAGTGTATAATACACTGTATATATTTTATCATTATTTATATAAAATGATTATATATTAAGACACTTTAATAATTATGATAGTAAAATAAGTAAAAGAATGTTCCCTTTTATAAAAGATGAGTTAGATTAATCTAATAAACTCTTATGACAAGAAGTTGATGATATTTTACACAAAATAGGGACCAGTAATCATCAGATTTACTGCATGGTGAAGCAAAACTAACCATCATCTGTTGTTCACCCTCTGTTAAAAAGTACTTTTTGTTTACTTTAAATTTGGGAGTAGCAAATGAATTAAAATACCCGTCAAACTTTGCTCTGGTGTGCGTGTGTACGTGCATATACCCCCGTGTTTGTGTGTGTTCCAGTAAAATGAGTGGAGGCAGAACTTTCCTCTCTGTTGCACCATGTCTCCACTGCCCCACAGTGACAGAAATCACTGGTTGTAGCAGGACAGATTGTTCATGAATTTTGAATTGATCCTTTTGGCTTTTATGAATTAGAAATAGTCTTTGCCACAAGTCGCACAAACGGGTGCCATGGTGGATAGCTTGGAGGTATCGCCATGCAAAGTGGCATACAGGGTACAGCAGTGAAAGGGCAGGGTAGATAAACATGTGCTGTGTTTGATCAGGCCCCAAACATATTCCAGCATAAAGGATGTGGCGTCCATTATGTCTGCGTGAATTACGGCCTTAACTATGTGTGTGAGGCAAGCTGTACAGTTAAGCAGAATGGAACGATCTGAGGAGTAATGATAATCAATGCACGTCTCATTCCTGAGATATAATGTCTCAGCCAAAGTGCACTTCCTTTGTCAGCGGAATACACAAGTCTGCAATTGCTCAACAATTACTTATTTATCTTAATATGTCTGCCAAAGGCCTTTGTATCAGGAAATGTTAACACTCACTGAGGGTGTTAATCTCTTTCTGAAGAACAACGACTGATCATAGTTCACCAACAGTGGTTCTTCAAAAACAGGAGCTGTTTTTTGACAAATAAAATGGAAAGTCTAAAATCGAATGTATGGCCAATGTAATCCAGCCCCGGTGAAATCAACCTCACTTGCCACACTGTAGGTCATAGATTACACGCCGATCATTCATTATGGGACAGCAACAGCGAGACAGTGTACATCCAAACAATCCGTAGGTCACTGGACTCACAGTCTCCATTATATTTGTATGGGCCGATTGCTTAACACTGCATTTGATTTGGGACTTGGGAATTTTCAGACAGAATTCACATTCCTAAATAGCCTGACTCAGAATCTATCATTTTGACAGCTTGAAAATATTGAAGGTTATCTATGTTTTAGCAGCAATTACAGTCACTTAAAATTGTTTATAATGCTTCTACTACTACTACTGCTAACAATAATAAACAGTTAAACTCGTGCTTTCTGTTGTTTCCTAGCAGAGAATGAGAGGTTCTTTCCATTACCGTTCACTGGTCTTGAACAGCAGCAACCAAATCTGAATAAGCCTCGTGTGAAGGAGAACTTTGGGCCCTTTGAGACTTTTTATTTGTTTTTTGTCTTCATTCAATTCACAGCTGGCAAGTCAAGGTTCCCATTAAATTCCAGTGAGTGCCAACTTTTTCTTTCTCTCTGTCACTTCCCACAAAGTCATAATGCAGTATTCTTCTCTTTCTCTGTTGTTCTCAACTTCATTACACTGCGAGGTCCTACATGTTAGCAATCAAAGTTTTGAGGAATTGGGTTTATTTTGGGTCACTGGAGCCTTATTATCACATGATTTCATACGAGGAATATGGAGCGACATCATAAAGTTTATGACTTGGCCGAGACTTATCATGAACCCGTTGACACAAGTAAACAGGCCAATGTCCGATAAAGCCGCTGCACCAGTGTTCAGTTGGTCTTGGCTGTATGTCAGCGTTGCACAGGCTGTGGGATTACATGGCTCTGGTAATTGTCTCATTTAAGAGGTGGCTAGTTAGCTAATCCTGAGTTAATGAGATTTTTGGTCCTGGCAAAGTAGACCCCGGATACATGCTTTATTAAAGGGACAGACAAACATATTGGTCGCATTAAAGAAACAGTTTGTGTGTTTATCAAATCGAGTGCAACTTATGTTACTGCAGTTCCGCTTTCAGCTAATCCTTCTTATTTATGTCAATGCCATTCTTTTAAGGCTAATCCTAGCACAGATAAGTAGTGGGCAAACTTTGCTTTCCTCAGTCCCCTTTCGGCAACATAGATGAGAAGTGAGTTTTATGGATCAAATTCCCACCGTCCGTTCACATCCTCTCCGCTGACACCAGCTACCCTCAGGGCTCAGCTGCCAAGCAGGTCACAATGTGCTTCAAATCACTCCCAGACGCCTCTTTCTCACGGACGCAGATGAAAAACAGAAGGGGCCCCTTTGACTTCCTTGAGAAACCAATATTAGTGTGATGGTGAAACAAACCCCCTAGTTGATTACAGTGGAGATGGAAATTGATTTATTGAAGCAGCAGCAGCAGCATTCACATGAGGTTAACATGTCAAGTCCGTTATAAGAAACTGAAAATTACACTGTCTTACTGGTTATTATCGCTTCAAAGAATAGTGGTAAAATAATACTGTGCAGAAACCTTCAAAAGTGTGCAACACATATTAGGACATGCGAGTAATGCTGCACCCATCACTGGCACACACGCCAACACTCGGTCAAACACACACAAGTTTACAAGTATTTACAAATCAAACATAAGACATCTTAGTTGTTTGTTAGATGAATATGGTGTCCACATAAAAAGGACAGTCTAAAAAGCCGAAATGTATTTTCTAGACCGAGAAAATAAACTGGTCTCTCATGTCTGTCCTTTAAATATGAAGCTACAGCTGGCAGGTTATGTTAGTGTAGCATGCCGAAACAGCTGGATGTAACATGTAACACGCAAACATTTAGTTACAACCAGCAGCCAGATATCACGTATATACGAATATGAATATGAACATACATATGAAGATACAGTATTTTCCTCAGCTTGTTGCACACTCTAGTTCATTGTATCTTGAAAACAGAAACTGTTATGATATTAATCAACTGCTAGCCACTTTAATATTCCTATTTTTGTATGACGAACTAGAAAATGTAGCATGTTGCTACGTGCTGGCAGGTGGATTTTGTCACCTTCAGACAGGCAGCCTAAATCCTGTTTCCAGTCTAAGCTAAATTAAGCTGGCTCCTCCGGGTGTAGCTAAATATTGATTGTACAGACACGAGAAAGGTGTCAGTCTCACCTCGAACAATTTCAGAAGAACCAATAAATGTGTGCGTCAAAATGTGTAACTATTCCTTTAATAACTGGAGCGTTTACCACCACTATTAAAAACTCATTTGCCTCTGTCATCATTACACAGGCAACGTAGTCTGAGTAAAGTAATTATTATTACTGCAATATAACACTTTATAAAAGTGGACACTATACACATATGAATATATATAAAGGATGTATCAATGGGTTATATGAGCATAGAAGTCACACTTATTGTATGGTATAACTGGTAAAATTCACAGCGTTTCAAATGAAAGATTCCTGCCCATAACTGTATGTCTATGGTAAAATCACACGCGATAGAATGCAGTTATCATTTTTGTGACATTAGATATGAAAAACCAGGGTTGCTCTAAAACCTGCAACTCTGTACGTGGGTTTGTGCCAGTGGGCTGTAGCTTGTTCTGACACCGGTCGAGAGTCTGTTGTGCAGTTTCTTTTTTGGATCATCAACCAGAAATTTGGCAGTAACATGCTTTCCTGTTTTCCACCGTCAGTGAGTGGTGAACTCCTGAGGACAGCGCACACTCGTCTCTCATCATTCCTTCTGACAGCAGGCAGTCTGCTTTTTCCTTCCTGTAGATTTGTGTATCCTTCTCAGTAGTGATGTCCTTTGCAGGAATAGCATGCTCAGCTACTGATTGAGAGTACTTTAAAGTCCCTGTTCAGCTGCATCCTGTAAAACGAGAACTCCTCCTTTCCCCTTTCTTTTATCCCACTACAGCGTCACTGTCTGTGGGTGTGGGAATATAAGAAGCTTGTTTTAGGAAGTTTCTCCTGTGGACAGGATCTGGCGCTTTCAACTCCACTTCTTAATCCATCTCTGCTGGGATAATTGTTTGTTTTAGTGGTCCAGTAAGAATGAGCATTTAATGTCTGAATATGTACAATTTTGATGTATATGGTGTGCAAGCTGCTGGGTTATATAGAAGAACTTGGAAACGTTACTCCGGTGGGCAATCAGTTGCTGTCTTTCCTGATGCTGCGATCTGTGTGGACATTGTCGGGCTCAGGGCTTTTACACTTGATACTGGTTCCGTTCATGGGTCCAATGCTGCTCAGTTGATAGTCAGAGTAGCACCAGCAGCACAAACATGACTGAAAGAAAAAAAGAGAGAAAAATTAAATTCCAAAGAATAGTGCAATATTTTGTTTGGGTGAAAATTGATACGCTCCTTATGTCTGTTGAATATGAAGTCACAGCCAGGATATTGTACAAAATGTGATAAAGGCCATAGACCACCATTAAATACCAAGACATATAACTGTAGATATATGGACATATTAGAGATTCAGATATATGCCACACACATATATTTAGACTAATGTTTGGAACTATGCAACAGATGTATTTGAAACATCTCATATAAAGGGACGTGTGTTTCCAGTATATCTCCAATGGATACATGAACATTTATGCATTAAGCATACAATTTACACATATGTGTATATCTGGGAAAATACATGTAACTTATTGAAATATATTTGACATGTATGTACTTATTTGTTAACTACTGTATATGTACCACAAATGTGAGGCAAATACAATGATATATGCAATATATATATATTTGGCCAGATATGCATATGGGCCACCTATCTGCACCTCTATAAGCAGACAAATGCATATATTACTCCTAATTTTAATCTTTACAAAAGCCAAGGTTTAAATTTGACAGGATATCAATTTATGGCTGTATTCATTTCATTAACAGAAATTATGATGAAAAACGGTCATTGACCTTTTTATTTCGTTGGCTGAGACAAGGACAGGAGGACGAGGTAAATAATAGCTAATGAAATGGATGTTTTCGTTTCATTAACGAGGCTCTACTTATAATTTGGCTGTAAGGAAATCCAGTGCACTGTAAAAACAGGAGACGAAGAGACTTCTTGTGTCTACAGATTAGGTGTCAGAAATATGAATAATGTGATGAGACACTTGAAGGCACACCACCGTTCAGTTCATGCCATACAAAATTAGCGAGTTAACTGTAACATTAAATGATGAAGTCCCAATGCTAGTTATCTCCTTTAGATGTAGTCCTATCGGAGCGCCACAGCTAGAGGTTAAATATATGCATATATTACACACATTAACGTGTTAAGCGTTGACAACAAAGTGTCACATTAATTGGAATTTCTGATATTTTTATTGAATTTAGTAAAAGAGAGACAATATATTGACTAAAATATTACCATTATTTGTTGTCTAAAACTAGACTAAAACCTGACGAACTAGACTGTGAGTCCACGATAGTGCCAGACAGAAACACTGATTTATGGGGGTTTGCTATTTTACTCTCTAGAAAGGGTGTTTTTCTTGTTCTTTTTTTTTCCCCTACACTTTTTCTGCTGTACAGCTATTTTCCTGCACCTCCCTCCCACATCTCGTGCAAGCTTGAGGCATGTTTTATCTCCAGCTGCAGGGTCCCTTTGACAGACGTTTGTAGTGTGTGACCTCATCCGTAAGAAGTGAATACGTAAGTCACTGGGCTGCTTTTACATGTTGCTCATGGAATGTCATTACCATGACAGCGCCGTTGTGGACAAAGACACATGTTCACTGTTCAATTTACTGACTGGGCTAATAATAGTGAGCCGTTAATCCGTCTTTTGTACACTGCAGTACTATACCTTGAAGCAGTTTTTAAACTTCTTGCTGACGAAGTAGAGGATAATGGGGTTTATGCAGGAGTTGATTGTTGCAAAGTTGATGCTGAGATAATCCAGGACCAACAGGAAACTGAAAATCAAAAAAAAAAAAAAAGGCTGATAATCATTGCTTTATTTTGGACCACTGGGACAATTTATCTTTCATAGATGCTGTTTAATATTAAACATTCCAGATGAGAAACAGATGTGTTAAATGTTGACCGGATGCATTTTTTTAAAAAAATAAAAAAAAAATCTTTTGTGTAAGGAGCTTGTTCTAATGACTCACTTTAACAGCTCGCAGCGGGAGGTATCATTCTGGGAGTATACCGTCTTCTTGAGGATCCTGCCGAGGTGCAGTGGGAACCAGCAGAGGGCAAAGATGAGGACGAGGCAGAAGACGGCTTTGGCCAACTCCCTCCTCTGGAGAGAGAAAACGCAGATTTTGTCAGAGAGGAGATGATAGAATTTGTGTAATGGAGGGTAAGATGTTAAAATCATGCAATGAACATTGTCGACTGAGTTGATATGTGTTTAACATGAACATAAAGTAGGTTTATGAGATTAGAAGAAATAATGTCCAACCTGTTTGAGGTGCTCACTGAGGGCTATCCGAAGGCTGCCTTTCCTGTGGTTGAGCATCTCACATGTCATTAGCGTGTAGAAAAAAGCTGTGCATGCCAGTGGGACACAGAAGTAAAAGCCAAACAGCCACCAGTCCTTTGCATCTCTATAGAACTATAAGAGAATACACACATGTTAGATAGTCAATTTAATACTTAATTTTATCACTTTTTTATGCACAAATCG
>KV751317.1:15524582-15552919 GCA_001698575.1 Mola mola
GGTATGACTGGAAAAGAATTCTGCATGTTCGTAAAGAAACCTGATCCACTACCAAACCACCATCGCAATCCACTTCTTGGCAATTTGGAAATGTAGCCTCTTAAAAAATACGATACGCATGCTCTTTAAAAAAAAAACACATTCACAATCCTGCAAACTTGACTCAACCTTGCTGTGCAATTTCCACTAGAAAGAAAAAAGAAAAAAAAATATTTTTTTAACTTTGATCTTGTGTGCTAAGAAGAAAAGGTGCTTTACAGCCACCCAAAAGTACAGATCAGAACTATGTTGCTGATATTTGGGAGGGATTACTGTGGTTTTGAACATATGGAATAGTTGTGCACATGTGGCTCAGCTTGAGGCCAAAGACTTCAGGTCTGAGTAATTGCACCTGGCCTGCAATTAATTATGTGTGCCCAGGATGCAAAAAGGCCACAGAGGGAAGAGCAAGTTTATTTTTTAAAAGTGCTACTCCACTCAAAATCGTTTCATGATGACCAGGCTCGAAAAATGTTTCATAATGATCAGCATCCTAAAGTATCAGTGGGTTGGAATTCAAATTCTGATTTTAATTATTCAATACCCAAGCAGGAAATGATGTAGGTGATTTGTTTTATTCTGGTATTAATGCTCTAAAAATGTCCCAATATGTAAAACAGCAAAACAGTGTGCCAACCTGCCTTTAAAAGCCCCCATTAACTCCAATCAAACAACACGCACTTTTGAAATAAGGGTAACTACTAATCTGAAGTTTCATTTAAGTACTGCTCCTGCAGGTGGGTTTCCTATCTCTGCGGTCCATTAATGTTTTGTCCCTTTAATGGACAAAGTGGTTTCCTTTCTGCTTGAGGATGTCGACATAATGTACCAAACAGCACATTCTGGCCTCAGCACTGGCACACAAAAGCATTTTAACGTCACTTTTCTTATCCAGAAATGATGAGAAACAGATGACCGTGTACCAGCATGAAGTCACTCTTGGGGTTAAGCATGCAGGTGCGGATGGTCTGGTTCCTGTAGTTGAAGGTGACAATGTCGAAGCCGATGGCCTCTGGTACTGCGAGGAAGAGTGACAGCAGCCAGATGGACACGATCTCAATGACTGTCAGCAGAGGGATGCCCACTCCCTGAACTCTGCTCCAGGAGGCCACGGCCCTGTACCTGTGAGGGGCGCTCAGTCATTAACATGATAACAGGCCAGTGAGTTATAGTATAGCACTTTTGGAATGCAAATTTTAAAAATGTAATTATGAAGTATAACAAAAATATCAAAATAAAAAGAAAAAACCCAAACAAAAGTTTAATCAATTAAAACTGGACTGGCGCAGTTCATTCAATCTCAGTCACTGCTCCTTTATTAAATACAACTCATTAAAGTCACCGTTTTCTTTGTCTCTCCTGACTGAAAAAGCTAACAGCCGTTTCTTTATGCATGGCAGCACACCAAAAACAACAAACTGCTCAGTCAGCAAAGAATATCAAAATGTTAAGAATTCATGAGGAGAGATGATCAATTGTTTATTTTAAATATCTAATATTTATATTTTTGTGAAGCCTCCAAACAGACTGGCCCATGTTGGCAGGAGAGGTCTGTCTGCTGGCTTGCGTTTTCCATGCACTGAATACTTGTTTACTTGTTTGTTTCATTAATGGAAACCACTTGTCGAAATGTTTTAGTAAAATCCTGCATCAAGATTTTATGGCAAAAACAATATATTTTTCATGACACATTTGAATTTCTCTGTTGAACAACATGGCGGCATTTATATTTTACTAAGTGGTAATGTATCCACCTTTTTCTCGCCTCAAACATATCTTGAAAAGATACAAAAGAGGCTGTTCAACAATGCAGCCGATCCGTGTTTTATTTTGTTTTTTTTCCCTTTTTTTTTAAATAATCGAGGTCATTTAACATCACTACTGTTTATCTCTAAGGTTGAGCCTGGTGGGCCAAAAGTGAGAAGACACTGAGCTCTAGCACTTCATGATCATCATTAATTCATAGGGAATTTCTGTTAAAGCACTATCGTTGCTTGCCATAACGATAAAGTTTTTAATATTAAGAGAGAGATGAGAGTGCATCATGCACTTAAAGTTTCATGTAAAATAAATAGCTCCAAATTGTTTCATTAAAGAAGTAAAAGCATATTATGTAAGATCTGAAAGCCACAAAAGCGTTTGAACACTGAGGCACCAGAACACTTCCCTGAAAGCACAACTAAGCAAAGTCAGGTCACTAAACTGGAATCAGATCAAAACATATTTTTGAAAAACTGAATTTGTACAATATTTGCTCCAAATATTTGCCTGCCTCTTCAAATGTTGTGCAACAGTGTCTGCTAGACAGAGAACAGGAATGAGAATTAAGTCAGATGCTTTGGGGAATCAATTGTTATGGTACCTTAAACCAGCAATACCATTCATATTTAATCAAAGATCACATCATAAAACTTAAGCACTAAAGCACTGAAACTTTATGTGGTCACTCTGCTTTGAATAACTGTTATTTTTTATGTTTTATTTTTATGTCTGCTGGTCTGCTGAAACCTGACCATCTCATGCTGCAAAGATGTGATTTAACAAAGTGGTGTGGGGTTGGAAAGGACTGACCTGTCCACACTGAGGGCGCACAGGTTGAGCACGGTGATGCCCACAGAGGCTTTCTGCAGGAAGGGCACCAGCTTACACAAACAGAGGCCAATGATGTTGTAGTCAAAGGGCCAGTTGGAAGCCAGGAGCTGGTGGGAAAAAAAACCCCCAGCATATCCAACCACAGTCACATGGACAATAAAGAGAATGGAAACACAGTTTTAGCATGTGTTGTTGAACATTCATCACATGCACATCATTTATCATGAAATCACTCTTTGCTCTAGTTAATGCACTGGTGCAAAGTTAATGTTTGTAAGTAACTTGTCTTATGAGTCATAGGGAAACTATTAATCTCACTTTTGTGACTGAATTAAGGCTGGCCTAATGAAAAGATTAAGATATCGAGATCATTTTAAGCCATGTCCCAATACATGGTAGATATATCGCAATATCTATGACCACAGATCTTGGTGATGATTATGCAACAATGCTGTAGTGATGAATATTGATACTTTGACAAAATATTAACACGTTGAGATTTTTGGATTTGGAAATTATTAGTTGTTTGGATTTACTGATAGAAGTGGGTGAACACAGTTAGAACAGCTTGATGGGTTCAGATAATTACATCATTTTACTGTAATGCAACCTATTAAGAGAAAAGACACTTGAAAAAGAGATAAAAAGATATACATATGTTGTATATAATTCCCAGCCCTAGATGGAATTATTACTGACCATCTTTAAAATCTATGTCAGGTATATTTACTGCAGGTAAATGTTAGTTTTGAGTTGAGTTTTGTTTTTTTTTGAGATAGAGGTCAACAGCTGATAGCAATTTTCACAGCTATAGCAAAACTTCTCATGCAAACAGAGAAAAAAAGAAAAAAATCATTATGTCATCACTATCTCAGAGTCACTTCCACAACCTGTTCCAATATTCGTTCCTCTGGGAAAGTAAGTCAGGGTCATGTTAGTACTATTTTAACTTGCTCTGAACAAGTTTTTAAAGCTATGGGGAGAACTTCACAGTGCATCCTGGCCCTATTGTTTTCTTGTGCAGTTCAAGTTTCCCAGGAGCACAGAAGAGCAGCAAAGAGGAAAGGAGGCCATGTCACTGTTTTTAGTGTATAAGTGGCTGATTATTTTTGAAACACTCGGTCTCACAGAACGGGCTTCAGCATGGCTCCAACACTGCAGATGTGGCTCCTTCTTTGTTGTCCGCAAACTGTTTCCCCTCATAAGGATTCTGTTTCCGTTTGGCACGCGAAGAAAACAAAATCGCTGAGCTTTCGAAGTCCCGAGTTAATTTTAATCAGGTGGCTTCCTTATTTTTCTCATGTAAAACAGCATCCCATAAAACACCAGAAGGTCAGAGTGACTGATCACGCCATTTTGCTATCATTCTTGATTATTGCACACAGTATGAGAATATTTATGGATGTAAATCAACCCAAGACATGAGGCTCAAACATCATCTATCATCATAACTTTAAGGCATGAAAATCAAAGCACAAAACCTGAAACCAGCTATTCATTTTGACCATTATTAAAATGTCTGCTGTGCACACTGAAAATCATTAAACTACAAATCAGTGTTTGCTTTTAATAATTTATGATTGAAAGTTTTATGTCAGCACTGTTAACAGACACAGGAGGTAAATAAAACTTGCTGTTTTAAACATGACCACATGAGAAACATAAAAATTTGGGTTTTTATTTACACTGCACTATGCGTGAAATATTGCATGCTCGTATTTGTTTGGATAAAACATTATAGATGGGACTTTTATGAGGAAATAAGTCCAAATCTCCAAAAGTGATTAATCACTCGAGTTACACAGGACTTTTTTGGGTAAAAAAATATAAAACTGCGCGATAAGGGTCGGTGACTAATGTTTCAGGTCACAAGCATGTGTGACGAGAGCCGGATTCCTGTGTTTACTTAAGTCAGCCATATCCCTGCTCCTCTCATCACTAATCTGCCCACTCTAGGCAGATAATGACATCCAACTGATTAAACTTTCCCGACTATATGCACACTCCCCTACAACCCCCCCAACCCCGCCTTCTTCCTGTCTATAATATTAGATTTTATCTCTGCGTGTCACCTCCATTGTTGTTACATTTCATCATATCAGCACAAACATGTCACCCAGGTCCTGGGCTTTGAAAATAAAACGAAACATGCACCAACTGAAAGAAAAATGTACCTTGTATGCATTGATTGGTATATCAATGATAATGTAGATAAGGTCTCCCAGTGCCAGACTGGCAATGAGGGCGTTTGGCCCGTTCCTCATGCACTTGTGCTGGTATATAATCCTCAGTAAGGCGGCGTTGCCGACCAGACCGACCGCAAACACTAAAATGGCAATCATAATGTTGATGTACTTAAAGTAGGTCTTAATGGAGGTAGGCACAAGGCACATTGGAGGTGGGACTGGCCTCTTCATGACACTTCGATTTGCAGAACCCACAGCCTGTGCATCTGGGAGCCCCAGGTGGTGGCCAGGTTCCGCACTGGGGCTGATGGTGCTGTAGAAATCCGGAGACTGGAGGGTGGATTGGACGAGCATATCGTGGAGAAAGTTCGCTTGTGCTTCAGCTCGGTTTGTCTGGCACATTCCTCTGGCTGCCATACAGGCCATTAGCACCAGCATATGCACAGCTTGGGTGCCCATTATTGAACACGTCGGGCGCTTTGATTTCACTGATTGAGAGGCTGTCCCAGAATTCTGATGGTGAGAAGAGGAAACACTCAAACATAAAAAAATTGGAAGATTTCTCACACATCACAGTGAGAACAAAGACACAAGCGAGTATGTTGTTTTTCTTTTTTGTCTCCACCTTATATCAGACCAAAGTGCACCAGCACGTGTTAGTTAAACCACAGTCAAACAGCATTGTTGTCCTTTCAAAAGTTGTGAGGGAATTAAACCAGTTCTTCAGGACTTCAAAAAGGTTTTGCTAAGATGGCACAGATGGGAGATGCCAAGAATAGTTACAGTCAGACAGTTATGGATGGGGCATCAGCAGAGCGTATTGGGCATCTCATTTGCTCTCAGTCGTTCTTGGAAGAAGTAGCTGTCGGTTATCTTTGTGTCAATAACGTTGCAGCTATGCAGCAAGGGTTATATGTCGGCTTGTGTAGGCCTGCAGTTGCATGATTTCATCAAGTTTGCATTCTCACAGTCTCTAATTTAGGTTCAAACACGTGGTAACAAAATAAAGAGCTTTTTGGTAAACACAGGAGAAGAGCTTTGTGGCTGATTTTTAGCCACTTTTCAGAGCATGCATGAGCAACAAAAAGCAAACAAGACAAAAAACATTGTTATGTCTTGGATTCCCCTCTGGATCCTCTGTTCTTTACTAAATTTACTATTTTAAGTACAGATGTCTTCACCTTTGCAGAGCTCCTCACAGGATCAAAATCCTAGCAAACCGTTCCCTTAAAACTCCTGGTAAAGAGCAGATAAAGTTTCAAACTGTCATATCGATAGTGAAGTCCTTTTCATCATGTCACAGCACAGGCAACTCTTATAGCCCAGAGTTCTTCCTGTTCAAAGTCCCAGCTGTCACCAAGTACACAAAGAACTATTTAGCAGCCAGCCCTTCAGGTAGCATCACAGTTTAGCATCAGCATGACACTGCTGGGATCTGTGACAGCACACAAACTGATCCATCCATAAATAATAAATACGTTTGGTTTTCACCTACCTCTTCTAAAATGTCTGCCTGGCCCCCTTGGAAACCGTCAGGCAAACTTGCGGCTGAAGCCCCCAGACATCTGTATCACATCACATGAGTAATTAACACACTATCAAAGCTGTACCGTATCCCACTTGGTTTGAGCAATGCACCCGTCTGCTCTGAGGTGCCTTCGCATTATGGCTCAGAGTTTCCTGTGGAGAGTTTGCAGTATGTGTGAGTGAGTGTGTGTGTGTGTGTGTGTGTGTGTGTGTGTGTGTGTGTCAGCACACCAGTGAAACACTTTGACTGGGTGGGCTAGTAAATCTCCACCTCCCTATGGTAACAGACTGGGCCCCCCTTTTGGAAACATCCCCCCCTCTCTCCTCTCTCTCAGAGGCACCGCCCGCTGACAGCCATCTCCAAGGCACAGCAGCGCACACGCACAGGGGCAGGGACAGGGGCATTCTGGGAACCCAACACCCCTCCAATATGCCTCTCACCTTCAATCCCTCCTACCTTCTCTTTCAAGCCCTCTCTGCCTCACATTATGTCTTGTATACATAACATGCAACTATTTCCTCAGACGAGAGGCGGCAGAGATTGCATGAGAGTTAGAGTTGGCACAAGGAAGTTAGATGCTGCCTTTCCTTAATTTCAGACAGGGAAATGGAGACGGGAAAGAGGAGATAATTGTCAGGGTGCCTATACTTGTACAGACTAACCACAGATTGGGTGGCCAAACCACATCACATCATTGTCTGGCTCTTACCAAACGTGAACTTAAGATGAAGTGTTACCTTGTATTAGCAATAAAATCTGGATATAAAATGCAGATAATTACCGTGCTGTAAATTGTAAGGAGGGGGAAAGTCTGGATGAGTACGTCCTTCACTTACATATCTAAATTACAAAAGTCAAAATCGCACACAATCCAATAATTCCTCGCAACAAAACAAACACCTCAACAGGGCATCTGCGACGTGAGACACGTAAATGCCTGAACAATGCGAGGAGACAAGTGCTTCTACATCAAAGTCCATTATGGATTGCAAAATGGACCATTTATCATGATGTGCGCTGACAGCAGGAAGAGAGCTATCGAAGTCAACAGACTTTTTCCCTACTGCTAAAATGCTGACAAAGCAGCAGCTCAAAGGGCAAAACCACACAATTAACAAAACCATCATCATATTCCTTTTGCTCGGCAGAATTTAGTACACATTTGTTAAATACTGGCGTAATCTCCACTGAATACACTAGGCATAGGAAAGTATAGATGGTGTCAATTGACGATATGTGAAATTAGCCAGATTTCAAAAAAATTGCTTCACAATTATTATTTTAGCCAGGCACATTCACAAGCTACTTAAGAGACCATGTCCAGTTAATATTCAGTGAGCGGGTACACTGGCATGAATATTTGCGGATGTTGAGTGTATTAATATATGTGCTAGTGACTTTCAAAAAATTAATTAATTGACTTATTCCCTGATAAAGACCCAATATTCTCCCATGAGGAAGCACAACAGAACAACTTCCTTTTAAAGGGCAGAAAGCTCAGAGCAGGTCCCAGCTCTGGGCGGGCGGCCATCTGCCTGGATGACGACAACAACAAGTCAGAAATGCATCTCCAACTAACAACACTGTATGATGAAAGCCAGAGAAACCTGGGTGAAGGTAGGATCATATACATGCATACTTTGAACGCACACACATATGCAGACACTCTGGCTGCTGTTTCCCTGACACGTCAAGTGTCAAAAGGTCCTTATTGAACGTTTTAACCAGAGAGATACGTTTTTGTTTTTCAAATTTTTACTGCTGTTGTCGTTTTCTGGCCCTCTGTTACCGGTCGCTTTCTTCACCACTAAGAAATCCAAACTAAATTACAAGACATGCAGTTTTAGTCAGCTTTTCAAAAACAATGCAACACATTGTGATAAATTAACATGATAAATTGTCACTGTTTTCTCTCCTATTCTGGAACAGTTTGGTGACACTAAAGTGGCTTAAGACTTGCGACAACAGATGTCAAACCGACATCTGTGTGCACTTTTTCTATTCAAGATTTTTTCCCCTTTATGGACCATGTCATGCAAATCACGCAAACTGCCCTTGATTTTAATACAGGGCTTGTAGAAACAATACCGCTTGAACCACAAGACCGTAATTACATGATAAGGAAGGAATTATTCTGTTTTCATTTTTCAATTTGAATTCAAGTCCCTGAGGAAACATTTTGAGAGCAAAAAATATTTGACATATTGTATATACATGTCTAGGGAAATGTATGAACTATAAAATGTAACAGTTAGAATCTTTCTCATAAAAGAAAACAAAACTTTTGAGTTTTCTCCCAGAACACATAGAACGAGTGTTCACAGTCCATTTGCAGATACTTTTCCCACAGTTAAATGTGACTTAATTGGGTAAAGCCAATATTTACAGCCATTTAAAATTAAAGGAATCATGTTTTCTTTAATTGTAGGCATGAATTTTTCATGGCTTCTGAATTAGTTATGGTCAGCAGTGGCGAATATTTAATTTATTGGAACGTGATTCGCTGATAGCATCTGATTTCCTACCGCCCCCCCCTTTTTTTTTTTTTTTTTTTCCAAAGTCCCTTGATTGTTGGCAGCCTCTATAACATTTTAACTTTTGAGGGGGTATTCAAGTCTTTGTTAGTAAATCCATTAATATATAAATGAGGAAACCTTTACCTGCTCCCAGTTGCTTTGGCTTTCATGTTGTTGTTGTGTTGTTGTTTGGATCGTAATCAGGTATTAATGCCATTCTGTCTGAACTCAAAGATGGCAGGCTGCCTGGTAATTCATATGCTTGTTCTCTGATGGCATCTGTCGAAGTGTGCTCTCTGCATATTGGTACATACCCTATGGGAAATTTTGATCCAGCCCCAGCCTGAGTGGGATGTAAGCAATTTCTTAACTGGGACACTTGCGCAAAAACAGAATGAACACAGAGTGAGAGAGAGAGAGATACAGGGAGAGAGAGGGCGAAAGAGAATAAGTTTGATGCCAAATATTGTGTCAAGCAGTGACAGAGTGGAGAGGGTTCACTATTTCCCCGCCTGGCATTATTAATTTGGGACATATGGTTCACACGCATACCAAAAGATATGGCTCGCAAGAGAGATAAAAATAAAACGTGAATCTTGATAGAACACCTTTCATAATAGCCTGATTAGTGCCAGTGCTTGACTTCATCTGAAATTAATCAATATAATATTAGCAGATCTTAATTAGAAGGAGGGAAGCTTTGTCAAAGCAGAGATGATGAGATCTGGTGAGAAAAAGAGACTCCTGTGGAGAGGTCTGTGCTCTCGAGACTAATTTGTCTGTTGTAAAGTTCCTGTGACTTTCTTTGCTGTTGGCTGTAAGCTATCTGGAGGTGTGCCCTTAATGGTAACTGACAGGAGGTTATCTTCTGCACGACTTCACCACAGGTAAGGTCCGCAAAAAACAACTAATTTGGGGGTCTTGGAGCTCTCAGCTGATTACCTTTGGATCACATTTCCTGAAGACGTGCCATTAAACATAATACATATCAGAACGGTTGGTGGTTATAAATTTCCCAGTTCTTTCTCATCCAATTAATAATGCACGTTTTGTTCGGCACGTAAATCTGTGAAATCTTTGCTCCGTCATGTCTCAGAACTGCATTCCAGTCAGCAACCTCACAATTCCCAAACTTGACGAGTTCCAAAGGATGAATTGGTCTTGCTGGCATGAGCAACTAAGATCAGGGAGGGAGTCTGCTAGGAAAAAGTAGGGGAATGTGTGATCGTCAGTTTGAGCAACATTGTTAAGGAGCAATTGCACAAGATTAAAATGGTGTGTGTTGCAATGAAACAGGGCTCATTCTGCCCTGTATCGTGTGAAGAGCCAGACGCGCTAGCAAGCCACAACAACAATTGTGTTTCACCTCAGGAAACTTGATTATTTTTTTTTAGAGTTCGGCGGTTGTTGAGTCTGGCTGCTCACTCATGCAGCTGTAAACATTTATGGCTGGCTGTGGATCAGGTGGTAGCACGGTCATTGGTGGGATTGGTGCTTAGATCCCCAGCCTGTGTGTCAAATTATACTTTAGCAAGTTACCTAAACTCCCAAGCGGCTTTTGGTATCAGTGCTTCTCATAAGCAGGAGTCACCTTGGTATGTATGTCTCGCCACCAGTTTATGAACGCGTGTGCGAATGGGTGAATGTGTGTAGGGTTTCAGGAGTCAGTGGACTTTTGAAAGACAGTAATTTGATATTAAACAGCCTGATCTCAAGGAACATGACAGTACGACAACCAATTTTAGGCCAATTGTGGTTTCACGGACGGTCAAATTTAATTTAATGTAAATTTTCAGCAATGCATTGATCAAAAGAATAGTTTCACTTATGTCAAATTGTATTCAGTAAACAAAATAACTATTTTACATGAACAGAAATCAGAGAGAAGTGTGCAGTGTTGTTATTGAGAGATGACTGCAATTACATTTTGGAAAATTTGCTTATTTGCCTTTTTACTGGGAAGTTTGTTTGTCATGTGTTAATTGTTTAGCCTAACAATTGCTGGAAGCAGACTCAGCTTGAAGCCTGTCAAGCTTGTCCTTAAAGCTTCCACATTCCCTTTTCCACTGTGTGTATCAATGTGGTAGAGACATAAATCAATTATCAGAGGCATGTATTGTTACTATGCGTGAATTTTGCTGTTTTGTTGGAGGCTAACTGTTCCCTGCGCTCAATGTTAGGCTAAATGCCTGATGGATCAGACTCTGACTGAGATGAAATTAAATGCTGATCTTTTCATCTAAACCTGGATTAGGAAGCTAGTATTTCTTCCAAAAATATTCTACTATTTTTAATATTACCTGATTATCGATGACATTCAGATCAGTGTTATAGTAACTTAAATTCTTTATATGTATCAGCCTAAGCAATGTATTAGAAGTGAACCATATTTTGCTAAATTATATTGTGTAAAACTGTTGGAAGAACCCCATCGTGTTCTAATGGAAAAAATGATGTAAAACCCAACCAACCCGACTGTTATTTTAAAACTATGCAGACCCAGTGCTTGTAACATGCACACGCTAAACACAGAGCTCTTAGATGACAGGGTAACTGATAGTACAGACTTAAACATGATACTTACACACTGGACACATTCCTGCCTACTGTCTGGCTCTTGTCGAACAGAACCTCAACGTGCTGATAAACACAAGCGTCCATTGCACTTTCTTTTCTCCAATCAGGAAGCCCATGAGTGCATGCTCCAAATTTCTGGGACAGATACATAACTCCATGTTTAGCAAAAATCCGCAGTTCTAATCAAGTCACGTCTCACAAAAATATCGACTTTGCCTTCCAGTAAGTTACATTTGAAAAGCATCTGTAGGCAATTTTGACATGGCGAGCCACTTTTAAACACAGATGTGAAGCTCGAGCAGACCAAACTGAGGATAACAAACCTCAGCCAAGCGAGACTGATTGGGTTCTCCACGTTTAACTTCCAGATGTTGCTCAGTTTGAGTTTACTACCTGATGAAGATATGGTGTGCCCATCAGGCAACGATTCTAATTTATACTAACACATTATAGTCATTGCGTTCATGTTCCTACAATGGGCTATCATTGTAGGGAACAGTTTTTCAGCAGAATAGCCGTGAATGTTGAACAAATGAGCCACCAATGTTGATGTGAGTAGCATGTGATGGCAGTCTGTCAAGAGGCATGCTTTCCCTTTCAGTTGGTTCCCAACTGACCTTTATATCCAGTTGCTATTTTTATTGGTCCAACCTCCATCTTGACCTGCCCCACACCCTTCAGAGCCTTAATCCCTCAATTTATTTCCCTTGATTGCCAGCAGTGTTTTGTTCTGCTTTGATGTTTGGGCATTTGGCCCATTTGTATTCATCTCTCAGACGGTCCTGGGATACAACTGAGTGTGAATCCTTACCATTTTGAAAAGCTAATGAGCTGCAGTTTGTGTGCAGAGGTCAAAACATTTTAACATGAGAGGTAAAAGAGTTAAATGTAATAATTGGGCAACAGTTTTTTGCGTCATGAGTACATTGTAATCCGGGAAACGTCTGGGACCTCAAGTTCTGATGACCTAACTTTTGAAGCAGAACTGACAGTGCTGAGGTAGATTCCTCATCAGCCATGATAATGATCTCTGTCGAAGATCTCCATACAAAGGATGCATCAGTCAGTGACACATTATAGTGCATAACTGCTATTGTCCCACACAAAAGTATGTACATTTCTATTTTCGTGTCAAATTGAGTTTGACAATTAAGCTCATTTAGGAAAAGTCTATTTGCAGCACATGCACAGGCGTGCTTGTTCCATGGCTTGCACCTGTCAGGCACATGATTGGCAGCTGCACTACATGTTTGCATGCTATTTTTACTTTATTTTATGTTTTGAGAAAGATCCCCAGTGCAAATTTGTTGCAATTACAGTTTTATTGTTTCACTCGCAGAGAGCACATGTTACATTTTAAACATTCAAATGTAAGGCCGGGGATATTCTATGGTATATTTCCTAAACAGACCATTTTCACAGCAACCATTTTGGCAGGAACTAGCAGGGTAAACACAGATGTTCACAGTGCTACTAATTAAAATTCCGTTCAATTCAGGTCAAATACAGTCAAAGTGCTGCTTTTGTGCTTGTTGGCTCACTGGTTTTACTCTACAGAACAAAATAGATGTTGTGTTTACCTGCAAAAAACACCAAAAACCACCAATGAATTGATGCCACCAGCAAGTACTGACTTTGTTCCAGGAGCCACTTTGTTTTCTAAAAACACATCTTTGAGCCACGTGATTTCAACGAGTGACATTTTCTGATACAAAAAACCCCCAAAAACCTGACCAACATAAGCAACATATACATATGGAGTGGAGTTGCCAAAAGTGAGTTATTTACTCCTGTTTGGAAAATAAGCACTAAATTATAGATTTTTACCTGTAGTTAAACTAATAATTTTTATTTTGAGTGCCGCAGACAAAGCAGAGAAATCAGAGAAATCAGACAGTACTGATACATGTAAAAGTGTTTTGTAGCATAGCTAAGCCATCTGAATTTATCTGCTAAAAACACAAGAAATGAGTGCACATACTTATGCTGATAACTCAGTGTTTTTAAATGTTAGTTTATGTTTCTTGTCATTGTGTTGCCATGCAGCTGCAGTGTTTCAGACTCATGAGACGCCCGACAAGTTACCTTTCATGGTTTCATTTTATTTGTAATCTGTAGTGATTAACAGACCAGAGGGGTTTCTTGGCCTCATCTGGCCCTTCATACTGTATGACCTCCTTCTGAGTTTTTCTCCTCCAGCAGGCCGAGCAGCTACTCCCCAGACCTTATCGTTGTCCCCTGTGTATATGAGTAAGAGACAAAGAGAAGGGGTTGTCAAAGGTTAGAGGGGAGAAGACACCATCTGGCAGTGATTACGTCTCTAAGGTCAGGCTGACATAACATACGTGATGTGCCCAGAATGTATATTATTTTAATGCTTCTTTTTTCATTTTGAGAATTAACAGCTTAGTCTAAGGTAAATGTCATTCAGCTCGACCAGTTGAGACTCAGAAAAGTGACTGTCGTAGTTTTAATACGCTGCACTTTAAAGCACAAGCATGAAACAGTAAGTCAGTAAATCTCTACAAAAGTAAAGCAATGATAATACCTTCGATAGACAATTGGTGATTTACTGGGATTACTGTGATTCATGGGATAAGCACATGTGAGCACCACTCAGATCACCTAGCCTCAAGCACTAAACTGACCTTTGGCATGTATAATGGGACCCTTATTCAGCCCTGAGGGTCAAAGGATACTAAGAAGCCCACCTGTGTAGACAATTAAAACAGAAAGTCTATTTTCAAAGTGAAACACTGAAAAGATTACAAGATGCAGTAAGAGCTGCTGGGAAACATTTGTTTTTAAAAATAGATATTTACACAAGTCAGTGGGAATACTTGGAAATATAATACTTTGAAATATTGCAATAGTCCATTCATGTTTATTACTATTATTATGATTGCATTGCCAGATTATGAGATCACATTTTAAATTGCAAAGCCTCAGTTCCCACTAACCTTAAAATATGTGAATATTCATACCAAACCTTTTGCAACCCTGTAGTGTGTTGTTGTTTCAGTGTGCTAACTTCTTTTGTCAGCAGTTCGGTGTTCTTTATAAATGGGTTGTATGTTCGCTACTGCCACTTTACAAAAAGGCATCAAGAAGTGTTTTTTGATGTGGATAATGAACAATAGGTCCAATGTTCAGTTTAACCTACTTTTGTTTTGTTTTTTTTGTTTTTTTTTGTAATTCCCCAAGGAAGACGTTGAACTCCTTAGCTGCTGATTTCTCACCTATGTCTACTCATTATCTTTGCTTTGCTGCAGTTTGGGCGTGTAATGCACAGGTTTATCAGAATTGTTTCCCTGAAAACATCTGTGTGTAAGTATTAGAGTTGATGATGTTGAGAGAACGATAACATTTACGGGCAGAATACGGGCTGGAAAACCGACAAAATGAGCTGAAAAACGTGGGTTTCTTTGGGAACTGTTCCGCACTGTGTGCATCTCCTCTCAAATTTTGCAGTCATTTGTTCCATTGTGAGCCATTTACATATTTTTAAACCCTTCCGCACTGTGTGCATCTCCTCTCAAATTTTGCATAGTCATTTGTTCCATTGTGAGCCATTTACATATTTTTAAACCATTCATATGAGCAGACTAACACTACTAACCAGTGGACTTTCCCCTGCTCCTGAGAAATGGACTCAAAGTATGGCAACCCAGTCATGCATTATAAAGGCTTCTTATGATTATTCTGTGTTGAATTTATATATGTGTATGTGTATACACTATTTTCATGCCCTACCAGAAGAGTTGTTGCCTTCTTATCACTTGTGCAATCACTTTCAGTATAGAGTACTTCTCTCACACTGACTTGTGTTTCCTGTGTTTTATGATGAAAGCTGAGGAAATGGGCACTGCCAGGCGTGCCAGGGCAGGGCTACCGAGTTACTGGGTGTAAGCTTGGAGAGATGAGCTGTTAAGCGCAGACTCCCTGTTTAAAAGGCTTTGTTGTTTTTGCTGGATTTTTTTCTCCGAGAGATGTTTGTTGAAATCCCTGGGTTGAAAAAGACTGATGGACGAATGAGTGTATGCAGCCTAACCGCATAAGCAGAGGACATTTTGAGAGAATGTGATATCAGTAGATGATCATCTCACATTACTTCATATCATATCTTCAAATGCATCACCATTTTATTATCTTGATGGCATTTAAATGAAATTGGATGATGGGGTATTTTTCTAAGAAGTTACATAACGATATGATAGTGTGGTCCAAGCATCATTTCCAAAGTTACACAATAGTCTGACTGTGCCAAGCTTGAGAAATCGTTCTTTTTAAATGAAAACCATGCATGTTCTGCCATGGTTATCATTTCCTGTGCTTGTTTATACTAAGTGTCCTTCCAGAAAATAGGGCTGTTGTTAGTGAAGCCATGATTATCTAAAAAGACTTTCAAAAATCTCTTGTTAATATCTTATCCATGCTGTTTATCCAGACCATTTATTTATCCCTCATCTACAGTTAATTAGGCATACTAGTGACTTTGTGTTCTTTACATCTAACCCAAGCCTGAGAGTACCTGGACAAAGCAGTCACTTAATGACTTCCCTTTTGAGCAAATTGTTCTCTATACAGTAGCTCGATTTACAATTGAGATCACATACCACAAAGATACTGATGTCATAATAGAGCTCTCATGTTACATATTTTCTCTGGAGACAATCTGATTATATCTATTTTCGTTGAGCTAACAACATCAAAAAATCCATACACTGACTCTAGTCTTTCATATTGAAGAAACAACACAGACATCATAAAAAGCAAGAAGCCAAGCCAGATCAATGCTTTGGAGGCCATTTCAACACGTTCAATGCCATATACAGTATGATGTCATATATCTATTTGTTTATTGGTGGAGCCAGGTGAAACATACAAAGGTCCGCGGGGCCATGGAGTAGAGATCAGTGGTACAGAATGCGAGGCTTCCTGTGGTTAGAGACCCTCAGAGGAGAGTAAATTATATGTTTAGAAGACTGGGATCACAATACAGCCTGCAGCCATACCGTCGCTTCCATCTGGTGTTGTAGCCACGGTGTCCAAGCTGCGGCCCTCTGCTCAAATGGACAAGACATCAATACGTTCTACCATAATGATGAACCTCAAGTGACAAAACAGCAAGAGGTCGGCTGATCTTCAAGACCATTTTCAGATAATTTCACACTATAGATAGTAGAACAATCGGGTCACTATCACCTTTTATAAAAGGTTATTTTATGAATAAGGCTAGCCCCTTTTAAAGGTTTGCATGATGCCCATTCTTAAAAACGTGTTGGTGTATTTTAAAGAAATCTACATTTAATAATGAAATGGTGGAGCTACTCTGGTTTGTTAAATGTCTTGTTATGTGCTTAGGTTTTGATTGCACAAATTAATCATCCACAGTCATTGGACTCAAATATCCGTAACAATGAAAGTTTTTGCTCCTTACTCTCTTTGGGTGTTCCTCAGAGGTCTGTTCCAGGTCATCCATTATTTTCAGTTTACCTGTTATTCTAAACACAACATTAATTTATCTGTATGTGGCTTTGCCTTTTTTCCCCCCCAATTTTACAAATGTTAAAAAGTTTCTTTCAAAATGCAATCCCCCAGCTCCAAGCACATCTGCACATTTTGCCTACACTTCTTGTCTTTAATTTAAACTCTTTAATTGTCAAGTTGTTTTTGTACTCATATATTGTGTTTTATTCAGATGAAAAGCCGCATTCTTTGAACAACTGGTAACGCCTTTCCTCTCACTCAAATTTAAACCTCCCCAGAAGTAAAATGAACTGTGTCAGAGACCATACTGATATAAAAAACAACTTAATCCATGATTATATTATGATTGCCATAATCTGCTTTCTTCTGCTTCTTTTTTTAAATTGTTATTAACATAAATTATTATAATAAAGGACGGCACAGTGGTTAGCACTGTCGCCTCACAGCAAGAAGGTCCTGGGTTCGATTCCGGGTCAGGGCGTTTCTGTGCGGAGTTTGCATGTTCTCCTTGTGCCTGCGTGGGTTCTCTCCGGGTGCTCCGGCTTCCTCCCACAGTCCAAAAACATGCAAACTGGGGCTTAGGTTAATTGGTCACTCTAAATTGCCCGTAGGTGTGAATGTGAGTGTGGATGATTGTTTGTCTCTATATGTCAGCCCTAAGATGAACTGGCGACTTGTCCAGGGTTACCCCGCCTTCGCTCGAAGATGCTGAGATAGACTCCAGCCCCCCTCATGACCCCTAACAGGATAAGCGGTAGAAAATGGATGGATGGATATTATAATAAACAAAGTAGTATAGAATAGCCTACATGTCGTATACCAAAACACTAAATAGACAAGACATACTTGTAGGTGCAAGAGGAAATATTACTTTTTATCTATCTGGCACGTATTTAAAAAAAAAAAGATTTTTCTACATTTACTTAGACTCTCATTTGATCTTAAATAAACAGGGACATCCTTCGTGCATTGCCCATCCTTTGCCCTCCTGAAACACACACAGGGAGTTAGAGGTACACAAACTCAACAAGTCAACTAATACAAAACTCCCTGTCTCTTGTGAAAATTGCTGTTGTAAATCTCTCGATAAAACTTAAACAAAGCAAACACGAGAAGATCTGAGATGACCTCTTGCTTATTTGCAAAGTGAAGCCACCCACTGCAACACCAGAAGCAACACACAATCAAAGCCTGAGGGTGGCTCAGGGTGTTAACTTGATGCAGGACTGGAATCAGCCTGTGTGCAAAGATTGCTCTGATGTCCACAAGCATCATCTCTGCTGGCTTTTTTCTAAAGGACCCAATTCCCAAGGAGAACACATGCAGTCTCATGGAACACGTCCAAGGACAACAACCACCCTGGTGACCTGCAGGGACTGATGATGTGGGCCTCCAGATCCTCAAGGGAGACTGCTGGGGCAGAGCACCGGGTGATTTAATTACACTAGGAAAACATTGTGTGTGCGCTTGTATGTGTAGCCATCATCTTCCTCTCTCTCTCTCGATTGAACTGTCTGTGTAGATCATGATATCTGGGACTTTTTGTACTACAAGATTTTTTTTTCATGTGTTTTGTGATTTCCAGGCAGTCCACTGAAATATTTATATGTATATTTATATGATGGGAACAGGAGGAGGTTTGGCGTGAATCAAAGAGGGAGTGTAGAAAGAAACAAAAAGAAGGACTGCGTGTTTTAGGGTATGTAGCTGGCCCATGGAGTGCATTTACACGGAATTAGAAATGTTTTGTTAGAAATGTTTTTTTAGAGACGGGGGTGGGAACAGATGAGACTACAGCTGGTTTTGGTCTGGTTAAGAACTGGGCCCTTTATGAGTCTTGTGTTTCCTCTGCTCGTTCTTTGAAAACAAATTGTGGAAATATCTCACACCGACAGCGAAAGGCAAAAAGGCATGAGGAAGAGATTTATTTCCACACAGATATACACCCAGTATCTCAGGTACACTGTCAGAAAAATGCATATTGTTTTAATTATTAATGTTGACTGTGATAAATCAGCAGTCTATCAGCTATCCCATAATTTCTTGGAAATGCACCTATTAAAATGTGTGCCATAGAGTGTCCTGCATGGAGCCACCAATAAGATTTCTAAAACAACTGGGACACTTTTGCTCCCAAAGTAATCTCCACACTACGATTTCAAACAATCCTTTCATGAACAAAAACTCAAGACATAACTAAACATATTAAAACAGCAAACAGAGAACAAGGGGGTATACTGTTAAGAAGAAAAAAAAAACAAAAAACAAAGGAAAAAAAAGTTGGGTTTCTGGAAAAAACTGAACTTAGCAAACAAACAGCCCCACAGAAATGGCTGAAAGAATCTACACTGAGCAGTGTGATGAGACACAGAGTGATTCAGGTGACTCTTTTTATTTATCTACATACAGTGAGCCTCAGAGTTTATGAAAAATGAAAACGGGCGGCTGCAGTGGGACGGACATGTTGAAAAGTGCAGACACTGGTAAACAGATCATGTCGCTTACGTGACGCTCTCACCATTTTACCCTGGACCCAGTGTTAGGAACAAATTTTCACATGCTCTCAGCATAAAACGTTTTGTTTTCTTAACATTTCGCTTTTTTTTTTTTTTTTTTTTCCAAACGCTGCAATATAACTGAAACGTTAATGCCATTTGTGAGTGCTTCTGTAGACCTTAATCGCTAACATGTGACGGCTTCAATGGAGTTCCCAACACTCCATATGGTAACGCTTATTTGATGGGAGGCTTGAAAGCTGGAAGGGCTCCTCGGCGGATGGATGGAGCAATGGAGCTTGGTCACACAGCATAGGATCAGAAATCAAAAGGTCAAATGGGAAGCGAATGCTAAACACTGACTCGACTTGATGCGAACAAATAGAAGCATAAATCATTCTGCTCTCGGAAGTGAGCTTTCACTTCCACTTTGAGCAGGTATCACCAAAACATTCTCTGATTAAAATGGCTGTAAAAAATTGTAACTTTAGGGAGGATGACCTTCTCTGCTAAATATTTGGTTTGGTCGCTATTGGTTTATTTTGTTATTTACAGAGGGTGTTGAACTCTTGCGAATTAAATTAAATAAATACAACATTTGTTCGTTGATGTTTTGTTAGCTATTTTGAAAACAAACAGTTGAACTTAATTTAGTCCAATGAGGACTGTATCCCACCGTCTGTAAGGCATGATGTGCCCCCAAAAGAGCTAATATAAGAAATCCAAGATTAACAGCGAGTTAAACTGAGCCATCCGAAACTAATTTTCCACACCCACTAAAACTCCTTTGAGAGAAGGGGATACACAGGGTCAAATCCCAGTCCATATCGTCTAGCAGCTGGACACTCTCTGTCTTTATGTTGTGCTGAGGAGTAATAAAACGGCTCCATAAGTTTCTCAGTAAACCAGCTTGATTAAAAAGAGATTACTACTGGGACTGAGTCAATGTCCATATGACTGCTATTTAATATCCAAACTCCTTTGATGCCGTTCATTGGAGATGAACAGCTGATGTGTAAGGACACTATAGTGGCGACAAACACACAGGTACACCAGATCGACCAGTTGTCTGTGTGTTAAAGGACAGAAATGTATAGAGTGTATTTATGTCACGTCCATCATCAAGCTTGTTAAAGTGATATCATGGCAGCCAGTCATGTAACCACACTTGGGGAAAATCCTTTCCGACCATCTTAAACTTTGAACAGCCTTGAACTTCTAGTACTACAACATATACACTGTTCTGAGCATGCATTTGTCTTGCATATGGTTCCCTACTGTAGTGCAGACTCACGCTTAGAAGCCAGCTTGAGACATGCATGAGAATTCTCTAACCTTTCTCAGGGTTCAGTGGGCTTTGGCTCTCTGCCCAGATTGTCAGACTCTGGATTTGGATTTCTAGAACAGAAATAAAGCAAATTAGAGAAATGGTGAGGTGATACAGCCATTCACATTCAAAACTGCTTCTTGAAAACTAATAATAAAATATAAATGTCTAAACCAGTGGCTCTGAATCTTTTCAGGCTTTTCTATAAAGAAAAGTGATGGCATCATATTGAGTAATTATGAAATGAGCACTTAAAGATAAGAGCTAACAAGTCAGAGGAGCTAAATCCATAGTTGTCAAATAGTTACAAAGACAAAATGGAGACTTTTGCACCTTTCTTGTCTTGTTCAACATCACATTACGACTTCAGATTTCTTGGGGGATATGCTGAGCCCCAGCTTTGTAACCAATCCCCTAAATTACAGATGTTTGTGGATCACCACTCGGATATAAACTTTATCTCAACATTTTTCATTTCGTACCGTTTGATGAATAGAGAACATACGAAGCATTTTGTCTATTTACTTCGCCAGGCTTAAAAGAGCATATATTCATATTCATATTCATATTCATATGCTGCAGTATTTAAACCAACTTTTGCCAGTTTCAGTGTGAACAGCAAGGACAGACATAAGTATTGTATTAACAGGGAATGAGGCTAAATTTGTATATAATATATAATTGGTAATAATCAAGCACGCAAGAATTGCAATCTTGCAATTTGTCAAGCGTCACAAGAGAAGCATCATTTGTTTACAGTCTCATCATTTGAAGCTTCATATTTGTCGAGGCGTTCAGTGTTGTGTTTTAAGGAAGCCGCCACTAGATGACACAGTTGCCTGGTTTTCAGCTCTCTCAACCCTGCAGACCCTCCGCTCTGCTGAGAGCAGCACTGAGAAGAACAGACACTTGTTTTCATGGCCGTTTTGTTCTTTTGTGAACACGTTTTTGTACATACAAATACATTTTTACACATCTGGAAGTGTGTTTTCTGAGACCCATTTACAGTTGATGTCAACTCTTCTTAATTATGTTTAGTAGAATTAAAAAAGGCCACAAAGTCAACATCTTTTCATGTTAAAACATATTCATATATATCATTAATTGTACCTTAGAGTTTTTATTTAAAAAGAAATCAAAAGCATTAACATTTACCATCATGGAATAGGAATAAGGAATAAGAAATAAGAAGGCGATTTTGAAAATGTACTTACAATTCTACAAAAGTAGATTTCATGCTAATGAGCAATTGTACAATGTCCTGCATTAACACTGAACATAAACACTTTCACTTCCCTGTGCACAGTCAGAACAAAAGGAGGGTATCAGCCCCCACGCGACATTCTCCTTTGCCCCCTCCTCCTCCTCCACTGTCTTGCCTCTTCAATTTCTCCACTGTCTAAATTTCTCTCGCTGTGCATCTCTCCATCTTCCCAATTCAAGTCAGACAGATGCCTCTCCGGAACTTCAGAGCTGCGGAGTGGAAGTGATGAAAGCCACAAGCCGGGTCCCACTGCAAGACCCCAGCTCCTCGTCTGCCAGCACAAACTCCCTCATTTAGAAGCACATCCTGGAACTGGGGCTGCTTTTTAATTAAAGCCTTGGTGGATTGGGCGAGATTTAGTGGAGGTTGCGAGGGAAACTTTAAAGTTGCACTTGACAGGTATATTTAAGTTCACCAAGTTTGACCAGATGGAGCATGTATATTGTATAAGTCTTTGAATGCGGTGGTGCTGGGGCGGATAGAAATGTATCAAACAAGCAAAAAAGAGGAAAAATAATAACGGGGGGGTTGGAGAGGAAGAGAAAAAGAAGAGTGTGAGGGTGGGTGCCAGTTGAGGGGGTGCAAAGGGAGCCCAGAGCAGAGCGCAGCCTTTTGGGTGAGTCTTAGATGTTTCAGCAAGGAGCAATTCAGGATTTAATTCACTAAGAGCAGCAGTCTTTATCTGGCGCCACCTAAAGTAAGACGTTTGAAAGACTTTATTGTTAATATTCATCCATGTGTCTAATTATGCAGTGAAGAGTGAAAAATGCATCGCGAGCCTCTGTGCAGATGAAATGACGCATCCCTCAGAGCAGACACTTCTAACGGGCCCTTTTATGATTCATTTATTCAGCTCCACTAATCAGCGGCATCACAGCGTCGGACAAACAAATTTGGCGAAGTGAACTGATGAAGAAGGAGCCTCGGCATGAAGAAGTGACTCATCCCCGACAAACGCGCAGCGGCTTTGCTTTGAGTCAAAAACAAACAAACTTGTAACCCCCCCGACCCCGTCCTTCTGACTGTTCTCCATCCAAAATGGGAAGTTTTCAGAGTCACCGCTTCTCACACAAATCATTTTGTGTAAGGGATTAAAAGATAAAAGAAAAAGAAAAAGAAAGCTAAGGAAAGCTGTCATGTAAACCCTCCTTTCTACATTACCCAGAGTTTTAAATGTACAAGACATGGATAATAAAAGAATCAACAACCTGCGACCCCACTTACCCACTTCAGTGTTTGGAGCCGGCAGGACTGAAGAGCTTTGTGTTTGCTCCCTCTAGTGAATCATTTCAGAAATTACAAACTGGACATCAGATCAGCAAAAGAGAGCGGGAAGTGTGAGTGTGACGTCAGAAAAAAAAAAACACCTGACACATTCTCTTACATACTTTGTCACTTTGTCAGTTTCACAGGTTGTCGTCCGACAAAATAAGGAGCTTAATCTACAGTACCAATGGATATGATACTCTGGATAAGAAAACCCGTTCAAATCAGCCCTCGGCCAAAGAAAATCAGAATTCCCAGGTTGTCCGCAATTTCCCAGCACCCAGTATGTCTCACGCTTTGGTCATAACCCAGCACTTTCACTTTGATTTCATCATCGGACTGGACTTAGGTCATTGGGAAACTGTTGAGGAAAATTTTTTTTTTCACTGCTGATACACCATACAGACATAGAATTTGACTCAATGTGTCCTTTAATTAACGTTGGTTATTTTATATTAGTTATGTCATAACGTCTTTTTTAATGAAATATGACAAGTCAAACCTGGGAAAATCCTCTCAGACTGCTGTAATTGCGTCTCTTTTGACTATTATTTTAAATCAGTAATTGTACATTTAGGCGATGTACGTTTGCTGATGAACCCCTACCTGCAGAGCTTATGGTCAGTTTGTAAGTGTAGCGATAAGGGCCCAGTGACTTGATTCACTATTTATTCACTATTGTTGGATCATGATTGGAATACTGATTTTTTAAAATTCAACATTAACATTAGATTAACATCCCTCAACATAACTTCCCAAAATGTAACGCAGTAACATTTATATTAATTGGTTGACTTTTCTGTTGCATCTGAGGACATTTTTTTACTACCTCAGAAAGAAACGGTCTTATCTAACACTTCTATATGGTATATTCACTGTGGCGCACATCTTCAGTGAGCCATTAAGATTTAAAAGCACTGGACAGTAGTTCTCTTTTGCTTCTGTGAATTAATAATCACAGAAAAAGTAGAAAAAGGAATGAGGCCTTCAAAAATCAATGGATCCATCAACAAGACTTGGTGGTGATGTGAGCCTTCCCTCACCTGAGTGACCATTTACGTGCACATGCATGCCTTTGCTCAACAGAGCGCTCAGAGTGGCGACGTTCATTCCAGCAGCTGCATATCCGCATCAGTGGTGAGTGGAGAGCAGAGCTAACTTGTGTAGAGGTGCAACACTCTTTTGGGTTTGCTCCTTCTAAACACCAGTTGTCTCCTCCAATCAGTGTGGTCAGGCCCGTATTGTTGATACAGAGACAGCCTGAGGGGCCCAGGCTCAGATGGTGCACAGGCTCTCAATATTCTCCCGCGTGCGTGCAGAGAGTCTCGTTTGTTGTGAGAGCTGCAGAGGGAAGCTTGGACAAAACTGAAATTAGGCCCAAAGCTGAAAACCTGAGCTGACTTATTGTGATTTGACTGGAAATAAATGGCGGCAAGGCCTCTCGTGGGAAAGCTGATGCTCAGGAGATTGCACACAGGGGAGGGACGACGACGGAAAGGACAGCATAGTGTGTGAAAACAAGACAAATAAAACAGTTCTAGTTTTTTAAACTTCCAAATGAAAGCAAATGAATTATAAATTGATGACATTTAATCAATAAGCCAATTAATATTGTGATCACTAAAAACCTACCAATCTGAGGATGCATGGATATTACTAACGCTTTATGAATACAAAAAAAAATTGATTAACTGAATAAATAATAAGCATATAAATATACAATGGTAGTTGTTACTCGCAGCAACTTATGTTAAGTCCTCAATCTAATTTGCTAAATTGAATGTGTTTTACTAAATTAGCAGACCTGTAAATCTCTAAACTCAGGTTATGCACATTATATCTATTGGGCTTGAGAGACTTGACGTTTTTTGTTTTATTTTTCAACGGCCTTCGGGGCTGTATATTAGTTGAAGATGAGTCCTGTGAAACGCATGATTAATTAGAAGCAGCATAAGTGACTGGTTAAATGCTCTTGGAGCGTAGCTTTTTGTTCTGGCGTAGCACTGTCTGATTTTTTTCTCTCTCTGGTCCGGGTTAATGTGATGGACTGTAATTGACTCAAAAGGCAGGCTGGGTCACAGTTAATCTGCCATTTGCCTTTTGCATACAGCCTAAAATAAATTGCCTGAAATGAAATAATAAGTGTCACATGTCATTGGACATCATGTCTGAAGGGGGGGGGGGGGGGGGAGTGAGACATTAAAAAAATATGGATTACATTACAAATAAACAAGTTGTCAATAAAATATTGTGGTGGTGTGATTTTGTATGAGAGATATTGATTCAACAACAAAGCATAAGAAAAACATAAGCCAAATTAACGCATAAAAAGCATGGTGGAAACACACATATTTATTACTCACAAAAAATGTAGTTCCATAAATACATTAATTCTTTCTTCAAATACCAGACAGGTTCAAACAGGATTTTTATATCGGTTGATAGCGTTTGTTGGATCAATTATAAAGGATTTCACCACCTTTAATTAGTATTAACCAGCGCGTACTGTTTGTGGCATAAAGACCTAATCAAAGCTGGAGTAAAGGTACTCAACATTCCATGGTGCACATGTTCATGCAAGCTAAGTTTGGGTTTTAATATTTCAGGTTATGGAGCAATATTTATTCACATCTGTCATAAAGGAATTGGGAGTGTGGTTTACCTTGATGTGTTTTGATTTATTCTGCAGGCCCTGAGGTTATACCCGTGAATTAGAAAGCATCAATAAGGAAAGACCATCTCCCGTATCCCAAAAGTGATAATTACCAACATCACTATTGATCTGACTATCGATGCATTGCTAATTGTTTCTTGCAGTTATTTATTTAATTCCATCTCTGGCCATGTGAACGTGTTGACCTTGTGCAAGAGGAAATATAAGGGGTTGCTCGGAAAAGGAAAATTGCACATTAAGATTCCACTAAAAGCCTTAAAACAGCAAGGACTTTCACTCTTTTCCATCTAAAGGAGAAAAGTTAGTTGTGGCCTGTTCATGTATTTTAAAAAGCATGAACAGAAGGCCAATTTGAGGTTGAGACGACATCGACTGAAACTTTAGTTTCCTCTTCACTGCAGCCTTGAAGATCGATGTTCTTGAAAGTCTCTGCAGACATTACTGACGGTACAACATCATATTGACAAATTCTGACAGTATTTCATCCAGCATATATATAATAATAATGAAGATTATTCATCATTAAGGCTGTATCGGATTTAACAAAAATGTATTCGTGTTTCTTGAATCAGTTCCCCTACACATCCCAACAAAAACCCAAGGTCTAATTTCATGAGAATATAAATTATTTTTGTGATAAATGTGAAAGAGGAGATTCAGAAGTTGTTTCATAATTTAATACTCACCCAGTCTGAGTTTGTTATACGGTTATGGACAGAATCTATACACTAAGTGAAAAATCTGTACAGGTGTTACAGTTGATTCGGCCTTTATGTTTACATACATTCTTGAGTTTTACTAGTTTTACTACAGCATAATGAACATCTCATGTTTTATTCAGAAAAATCAAACATTTTTCATGCCTACGAAATGACCATGACCTTTCATCTTTTTCAGATGCTTAAAGAATACTAACTTGCTTTGAGATGTATCATTAATATGTTTCTGCATATGAGACTTGAAACGGTGAGGAAAAATACAGTGAATGAAAACACCATTATGTGAGGGGGCATGAGAAAGGGAAGGTATCAGCAAGAGTTAAGCATGATCACAACTGGCTTCCATGTTAAAAAGATGGCATCACTCTGAGTTTCAAGGCTCTATTATTGTTTTTGTCAAGATGTCATTAAAAATACACAATTGTAGAAGACTTTGGGGATGATATTATTTTATTCTTCTATTATACTATTTTTCTGGTTTCTAATGAAGCTAAATGTGTGTAGAAGGATATTAGTGAGAAAGCAGAATGGACAGTCTGCCAACTGTTTGTCAGATTGAAGGTACGGCCAACGCACTCTGTATCCCTGCATGTGCCTCGGTGAGTATGTGGGAAGAGGCTGTCTGGGGAGACGTTTGGCCTTTTCTAGGACACCTGGTGCCTGTCACTACACTTGTGAACATGTGTGAGCACTTCATTGGTGTGCCCTGGCCAGTTGTGCCCACTCATCAGGCGCCTGGTGAGACCTTTAGTTAGAGCTGTAGCAGAACATCGGCGTGGGCCATGTAGGTGTCTAATGCACGGCGCGTGTCAGGCCCGTGTCCCAGCGTGGTAGCAGGAAGTCCTTGAAGGGCGGTGCGGTCTCTCCATGCGCCACACGCTGAGTGTTTTTGGATTCCGTCCAGGAGAGAGGAGATGATGTGAATAGATTTTGACGTTGCTGGCTCGAGGATGAGCCTGCCTGCCTGTTTGGTGACCCGAGCACCTTTGCCGCACAGAATCTGAGCCTCATCTAATGAGCTCTTGTTTTGAAGCGGGGAGATGTGTCGTGGCTTTCGCTGGATGGTGTGCACACACACACTGCGCACTTTTACAATGGATGTCAGTGGTCGATGATTTGAGGATAATTACAGCGTATTTATTTTCTCCTGCTCTTCCCTCTGTCTCTCCCTCCAACTCCCGCCCCTCCAGATTGTGAAGCCAACCCTCTAGCAGTGTAGTGCTGAAGGTGTGTTTGTGCTGTTATGCCCTCTGGCTTGGCTGCCAGCTTACTCCCACTGATCTGAGCCAGAAGGCAGACTGCCGAGGAATACCGATCACCTTGCCCAGACCGAATCCTTTGAGCTCTCTCTGGCATCTTTCCCCCTTCTGCCAGTTTCCTCCTCTGCTCCTCTCTTCCCCCTTCTGAAGTTGACAACAAAGACATCCTCAGGGTCCTCCTTGATGTGAGACCCACTCTTGATCTTTTCTCCCTATGTTTTGCTACCTTATAGTTGCACTACTTTCATATTCCGCAAGCACAATATTTACTCACCAGAAGACAAAGAAACAGGGGTCTTTTCATGTAGGAACCCCTGCCAACATGTTAATCACCTGAAGACCTGCAGTGGTCATATCGGCCCGGCAGAGGCAGGACATTAGTGAGACACCTCTGTGCCTTATTCT
>KV751317.1:15554737-15567485 GCA_001698575.1 Mola mola
TCTTCTTAACATGTGGAGACTGCTGCATAACATTTATGTGGGCGAAACATTTTGGAATGGACCTAGAGCTCAGTGTATTTTTGTCTGAGAAAATAAGTTTGGGCTGCTGAAGTCACACCCAGTTCAAAGTAGGAGAAAAATGTTATCGATTCAGTCTCACAACATCCAATTTTGTACCATAAAAACACCACAATGATTACCTGAACAATCAAGCCAAGGTCAACTTGGCAACTTATAATTGCCAAGAAGCTTGACTACGATTCAGATGTAGCCGATATTCCCCTACAAACTCTATGTATTTGTATAAAAGGGGCCAACTTCAACTGTTAGCAATAGCATCTAAACTGGGGTTCAGAGGGAAGTTATCAGGCCTCATTCATGAAATGTGAATGAGGAGCAAAAGTGTACTTACGAACCTCCTACAAATGTGTTGGCGTTCCGTTTTTTTTCTCTTTCTTAATTTCATAAAACACAGATGCAAGAATGGGGATTTTTTTATTACCTCAAATACCTCATCACATTTTTGCATCACACTAGTGGGAAACAGCTTTTAATGAACTAGTGCACACAGCCCCATTATGAAAAAAGTAAGAATAGAACTTTTTTCTTCAGTTCTTAATGTTTAAAGTAGTATTACTCATTAAATTTGGCCTTATCCTAAAAACAGTGTTGATGTGTGTAGGGTGGTTAGGTTCTACCCTACTTAGAGGGTGTCTTGTATATTTATCTTATCTTACCTCTGTCAACAATCATCAAAGATAGAAAAATTAAAAATTAAGAAGCATCGGGCAAACTTTGAGTGAGGAACACACACACGGTTTTATCTGGCAGCTATCGAGAACAGTTTAAGAGTATAAAAGTACCTAACACAAGAACAAAACATTTTAACAATGTTTGCTTGATTATACCTTTGCTAACATGGCCTGAGTGTGGGGAAAGGTCAGACAGGTGGCATTACACTTTTATGATGATCACTTATTTATTTTGTCAAGCATATCCAATCACAATGCCTGGAAGCTACCCAGATAGCAAACAAGGATAATTAGCATCACTGGGATAGGTGGCGTCTCCTCACACTCTGGCCCTGCAGAAGAGCTGAGGTTGCGCTGAAGATAAATATTGATGAATCCGTCCATACGCAGTGAAACTCAAACACTGTTCAGCTTTGTTAAGGGCCGTGTTTCAATGCAGGACTCTCTAGTCACATACACTAGGGACGACAAACTTTTTTATTCTTTTTTTTTTTCTCTTGCCAACAAATACTTAGCCTTTAATTACTTTGTCACTCTCAAATTTATTTATCTAACAAATTAGACTATCAGGCATGCAGCTCGGTTCCCTCGGTAAAGATGAAAGAAAATGAAACATTCACTTCTCTCAGACTTATTCCAAATGAGCCAGAGTGGTAAACTTAACATCACATGAACTGAATTGCAATACTGAATATTATCAATATTGATCAATGTCAATATTTATCACGATATACAATTTATGTTAGTTTGAAGAATATTCGGTTTTTGAGTGAAGCCTAAAGAATTCCAATGGCTGATTATGTAAACATTAGAATATAGATTTAGAAATTGGACTAAAATAAATAAAAACTATTACCACTATTTTGTGACTTTTCTGTGAAGTTTTACATAGATTGATATGACTGTTCTCTAGACTGAGAACAGTGTTGCGATAACACAAATTGAGGATGAGTCATCTTCTAAAACAGCCTGACACCACCTTTCCTCTGTTGCCTTATAATAACAGCTAATTAGCTTTCAAGCTCTGACTTTTTCTCATCATTTAAAATGAAGAATATTATTATGCCTCTCTGCTGAGGTTTACACCAGGGACAGTTGGCAGACGATCCTGTGTGTGTTCAAACTCACCACCTCTGGAATGTCCTCTCTGTGATTTCCCAACAGAGTGAAGTTGCATGCTAATTAAATGTAGTGGGTTTTTTTTTTTTTAAAGGATTTACTGATTAAAAAATACATGAGATGTAGAATTATCTGTCCAAATAAGCCACCCATGAGACACGTGTTACAATACTGTGCTGGCTTGACTTGACTTGGTTTCACTTGGCGTGTCGTCCGAGCGCAGCAGAGATTTGTATCTCCATGACAGCAGAGTTACCAGCGAGGACAAACTGTAGTTGCTTGTTGAGTCTCAGACCCAGGTCGTCTTCATGGACTTGTTTTTCCAGACTGAGTCACAGGGATGGTGGCCCAAAATGAGACTCAACAGTCAAATACGTGTCAGCTTGTCATCTTTAAGGAAGGGCAATTTCAGTCATTTGAATATTTGAGTACTTGCATTATCTTCTGAACGAGTTTATTACTCACAAATAATATAAATATATTAGTACCATAAAAATGCTGTTTCCAGTCATACACTGACCTCCCCAACCTAGCTTACTATTTATCAAATATTAATACTATATATAGTACTAAATGTGAAATACTATTTGCTAAAAAGTAGGCTTTATTGCTGTAAGAAAACATTACTAGTCTGAGGGACAGTGGTTTTCAAATCCCGCTTGTGAATGAAATAACAAGTGACACGACTCTGTAGTGATGGCTGTCCATGAACAGGTAGTAACAGCCACCTTGTTGAAATGTTGAAAATCCATCTTATGTTCTGCAATGCCGTCCTCGTGTATCCTTTCCACCACTCTCGTCGTGATTGTTCCCCGTGATGCTGTCTTGTACGCTGAGTGTGACAAACTTCTTCTTCCACAAAACTCAATGGGAGCATAAATCGAAATCACCATTCTTGCTATCAGCAGGGTAATCGTCTCCGCACGGCATCGTGTGCTAACAGGACTAGCAGAGTATGTGAGGCGAGACTTTCTGTTCTCTGTCTCCTCTTGGCCTCCTTGTGCCTTAATGCATGTACTTAAACATTGAACTTGTATCTTGCACTGCTCATCTTTATCTTTTATTTCAAAGTACTTCCAGATATCACATTTTCCTTGTTGCCAAAAACAACACACTCGCACTGCACATGCACATGAGCATTGAAACATAACTGGGAAAATGACAACCAGTTTTACTAATGCATCCAACCTTTCTCACTGCTCTCCTCTGTTGTCCTGTATGCAATGACTCAGAGAAAAAAGTGCTATATTTCCACTCATACTTTGAGGTTTGGACGTGCATGATGTAAATACATTGAAATATATGTCCTTTATCCTTCTGTTGCAGTATTCTCATGATTACTAATCATAATGCCTATTAGACCCTGAGGGCATTTCAAAAGGCACATAGTGCTGATATTGATTCGAGATTGTCTCCTGAGGTCTGGACGTCAATTTGAATTGCTGAAGTCTGTTCACCTCTATTTGGATTATTACTGTTTGTAACTGAAAAGACCAAAATAAGAAAAGGACAGCAGATGGACAAACCAAGGAAGTATTTTGTCTTCCAAACAAGGATCAATGGTTGTCCAAATTAGCATAACTGGCAAGCAAATGTCCTTCATTTTGGCTACTGGGGGATATATATTGTCCTGTTTTTAGTTGTGCTCAAGACCTTGGGGGGGTTGCTGAATAATTAATGTGTTCCTAATGACAGTCCTAGATATAATGACGACCTTAAAAACATTGATCTTTTTTTGATGATCACTTTGAACCCCACATTTGACCCTGGTAGACTGATCTAGAGCCAGCATCTGAAGTGAAAAGCCAAACTGGTGCCAATGTATCACAGTCAAGCTTTCTTTGGCTTCTGTTATTTATAGCTCCATTAATCAATACGTCTTTAATAAAAATGCCTCCATGTAATGTAAAAAGATTTCCTCCACCATCTATGGAGGTCTACAATTAAACTTTTAATCTTGTGACTCAGTGCTGTTTTAACAGCCTGCTTCCCTCTGGACATTCTTGGTAAACTTATTTCTACTAACAGGCAGCAATTTCATAGCAAAAAAGCTCATTGTCGATCTTTTATGTTATACTATTTAAATCCTTTAAGATTATCTTAAAATCTTCAGTTAGATTGCTTTTCCAGCGTAATTCAACAAGACCTCAATTTGGAATTACATTTTTCAAAAGTTATATTATACCCTTGAAGTATGGGGGGATAATTGAGGTTCAGTTGGCAGAAAAGGGTCTGGCCTTTACAAACCTCTGACATCACTTCCTTCTCCTTCACTTACCAACACAATAATGGTGGCAACATTTCCCCCACATGCACCAGGTGCGCTACAGCTTTTTATTTCTTGTTTAAAATTAATATTACTTAGCTTGCCTCCCTGCCAGAGAGAATGTATGTGTGTGTGTGAGGTACTGTACATTATGATACAGTATTTTACGAATAGGAAATGTTATTTAGCACAAGGTTTTTGGGTTAGTGTGACTAAAAATAGTGACTAATAGCTACATTGGTGCTAGATTTGTTAAAACAAGCTGCCAGCATTTTTGTGTGTGTCTGTGTAGTATGGCTGATAAACACTCTTTAAAGATCGCAGCGGCACTTATTGGAATGTTCTCAGTGAGGACTCGGATTTGTTTGGCTGGCAGTTGCTAAGGAATTTGGATGAGGAAAAGAAACTACACCTGCAGAAGAAGGCAAATTGAAATCCGTACCGTAGTGCCCAGACTTCGTAAAGAGACAGTTATGCAGTTATCTTATTAAACTGAAATGTTAATGAACTGAACATACTTGTACAATTCGCAGTATTTTTTATACTTTTTTTTAATGTAAAAAATGGGTTTGAAATTAATAATTTAAAATTGTGTACAGAGATAACAATAATTGTCAAGTTTTGAAAAAGAACCCAAAGGTATGTAATTTATCTTCCACACAGAAATACAAATAAAGACCCTTTTGCAAAGAACTATAGAAAATGGAGTTTAGTTTTGAAAGGGCCGTGGCGTGAGCAGTGGGCATGTTGTGAGCATCGGAAGCTCCAGGCTGCAGCCAGACTCTGTGGGTTAAACTTTTTCGAGATGTTCGAGAAGCTAGCAGGAGCAGGATAGATTTTGAATGCAGCCATATGCAAACACCCCCCCTCCCTTCTGCCCCCAAAAGACATGAATGCACACAGTCTACTGCTGAAAGGGCTACACTCTCACTTTACTAACTCAGAACTTGAAACGTTAAATGTTGGCTGCGCTCTCTCTGCCATTCTTACACGACTGATTTGTTAGCTTCAACTGTCTCTGCCTGTCCAGTTTGTCTTAGAAACCAGGCGTCCACAGTGAGTGCATGGGCAGGGTGTGTGCAAATAGGTTGGTATGGTTGTAGATGGGCGAGACAGGCCATTCATTTCCTTCGTCTGCTTTTATTATAGTCCTGTGAAAGTCACAGAACACGCACATTTTCTTTTATGTAATTTACTGATTGCTATTGGGAAGAGAATTTCAATAAATATGATAAAAAGTGTTAAAAAACCACATTTCATGACTGACTTGGATGGATTAAAATGGGTGACATCTGACTGGTGTCATTTTTGAGTTTCTGTCTCTTATACTGTCAGAAGAATGAATGGAGAGGGGTCTCAGCTGAATAGTCACAGTTCACTACTGAAGTTGGCGGAGATATAGGCAAAGCCACGTGAAAGGACAGCGAAGAAACAGGACACTATTGGAATGACAATAATAATTTACTAAAGTGACTTGGAATTACAAGGACACAGATTTTTGTTTTACACCAATAATTATCAAGGTGTTAAGATATGAGTTATGATAGGTTGCCTTACGCTTCTGATCAGTGTCCCTTTTATGTCAGAAAATATCGGAGTAATTAATTTTCACACCTACAAGAAATGTGTTGTTCATTAATGAGTCATTTTGAGGTGTGATTCATTGATGACCCCCCTCACATTCATGTGCGTTATTATGGTCATAAGAAAGTAGAAATAAGGAAAGTTTTGAACGTTTAACGGGTGTCAGGACTGCATTTAAGTGGATGATAGTGTGTGTCTTAGACCACCACCCCTGTTTAATGAAGGTCTTTTCATTTTGACATGGATGGCCTGTCTTGTCTGTCAACAATGTGTACATTGTTCTGAGTTTTCTAACAAAGTCTAACAAAGCCTTCCTGTTCTTGAATGTTACCAGTGGCTTGCACCTTGTTGCAAACTCTGTGTTTAGAATCAGGAAGGTGTCTCTTGATAGTAGACTTTAACAATGATATGCCTACCTTCTCCAGGATATTCTTGACTTGACATGTAAAGGATTTTATTTCCACCTAGGAAAGGATTCTATGATCATCTACTTTAGTTGTCTTCCAGGGTCTTCCAGGCCTTTTGATGTTGTTGAGCTCACCACATATTTTTTAAAGAATGGACCAAATTGTTCATTCAGCCAATCCTAAAGTGTTTGCTAGATTTATTTATTTTTTTCACGCTAATGATGGCCTCCTTCACTTGCATTGATATTTTACTTCATATTGATGCTCCAGTCAAACAGCTGCTAGAATGTCAATTCAAAATCTGAAATCACCTCCAGACATTTAATCTGCTTCATTTGTCTTGAAGTGACGAGGGAACAGACCACACCTGGCCATTAAACGGCGTGTCAGTCAGTTGTCTAAATACTTTTGAGCCTCTGAAAATGGAGGTACACTATAAAATGGCTGTAATTGCTAAACAGTAAATGCCTTATTTTTGTGAAACCTCTTAAATTAAAGCTGAAAGTCTGCACTTCAAAAACGTCTTGATTGTTTTATTTTAAAACCATTGTTGTGGTTTATAGAGGAAAAAATGCTAAAAACTGTGACACTGTCCTATCAAGTACAGATTCAGGCTGGACTCAAAATGCGGATGCGGAGCCAATGAAAAAGTTGATATCATTTAATCAGAATACTGAGGTCGGTACATTTAAGGAAGTCAGAACAGGCAAAAGGATCCAAATACTCGGGGCAAAAAATACACAAACTGTTCGGGTACGAGGAACAAACAAACACTGGGAGTTGTTGGAACGCTGTCACAAGGGAACATGACAATCTGGCACAAGAGGGTGTGGGAAAACTGTTTATATACACAAGGGATTGATTACAAATGACACACAAGGCGAAAAACACTTGACAGGACGACGGCGATGAGATAAAGACACTATCAAAATAAAACCAGAAGCAGAACTAACTAGACATAGACATGACTAACTAACTACTTCTGGACCAAACTGTATGCTGCAACACCCCTAGTTAGATCCATCGCTTTGACAAAACTGTAACATGAGGGCATGAGGTAAATTAAGTAATGTGGAGATCATTTGCAAGAGAAAAGTCAATGTTATTGCTAGTGTTATCCATGAATTGATGTGGCTATAGATATCAGAGCTTTATATTTATCCTCATTGTGGCTCTTCTAAAAAAACTGCCAACAGTCAGTCAAGCATCAAGTAGTGAATGACTGATTTGAAGAGATATCATAAAACCATGGTCTACTGCTTTACAAGAGAGCTTTACTGAGTTACAAGAGCTTTACTCAGAGTCGTGTGAAAAAACTGCAGGCTTTTTGCATTTGTATCTGTTTTCTGTGCTGCCTTTAAAAACACATACAGTGAACATCCTCTGAGCCTGAGGAAAATTTATACCAGATGTGCACAAGAATGGGAATGAAAAGACTTCATCATTAGCCGCTTGAGTCACTGTTATGTTTTAGTGTGCAGGCCTATCACCAGCAAATATGTATTGATATAAAAATGCTGAAGACTTGTAAAACTTATAAAATGTAGAATATTGAAAACTCCAATTAAAGAATATAGTAATGTTACCCTTAATTGTCAAACATGAGTATGACAACAATAGCAAAACAAACAAAATCCCACCCACTTAGTAGTCATTTGTCTTTTTGATGTCTTATGAATAAACTATAATGTCATTTGCCATGTTATATTTATATCATAGCTCTATTGTGAATATATAGCATGTAGATGGTGAAAAGGTTAGGAGGAAGCTACAGGGACATGTCTGTTGCATTGCTTGAGGTGACAGCATTCAAACATAGTGACCTTGTGAGGGGGTACCAGTGACGGGCTTCCCTCTCAGCGAGGGAACATTACTGGAGGCACCCTGCAAGGCTTTTTGGTTTGCGAGGGCTTATCATCAAGGGACCTAGCATGTCAACAATAAGAGTGAATTTTTAAAAATGTTTTACTTTTTGTACGGGCAGCCAACAGCATGACATCAACGAACTCACTTCAGCTACACAAGCGGCTCTTTTTTGAAGGCTTTGATAGACATGGGAGAAAAGAAGCATGTGAAAGAAAATATATTTGTATGTTAAACACATATTTCTTCTAAAAAGTGGATTGAATGTATTGATTTTAGGAAGTTGTACTCCATAAAACATAATGTTTGTTGAAAGAAATATGCGAGCTTGCAGATTAGGAGCTACACTAAGGTGGAACACTTTTATTCACCCTTGGAGCAGTGATTATTAACAAGATTATACACAGTCGATACTTCACAAATGACTTCAAATTCATAAAATGCTAACTATATACAGGCTCGGGAAAGCGTGTAGAGGACTGTCAAGGTTTTTAAAGGTTTACTTAGCAACTGCAGTAGATGAGAGATGTCAGTTTCACAGTTTATAAGCCCTTTATGTCCCCAGTGGGCTGCCATAGCCTCTGGCAATTCTCTCCTTACCGTAGGCATCACCTGGAAAAAAAACAAACAACTGATGCTTCTCATTCGGTATCCCTGCATCTCTCTGAAAATAATTGGTCAGGAACCTCCTCTCCAAAAAGAGGCCATGAAAGAGTAATAGCTTGCAGCAAAAACATGCATGTCTGACAAGTCACATTTGAAACTGAAAGTGTCGAGACCTACATTGTGTACCTCATAGCTGGTTTAAACAAAGTTTCCTCTACTTAATCAGCAATTGAAAAAGACACAACTGCATGGTCAGTATAGGTGAATGTACCTCTCTGCAGAGAGCAGAGTATCTAATGCGCACTCTACTAGAGTTGATTTATGATTAAATCGCTCGTGAGCTTGTTCAAAAATGTCCACTAATTGAATAAGTAACGATTCAGTCAATTAAAAGAAGAAAAATGTTACCTTATTGTTACAGGAAAACATTGTCGTAGCTGGTATCATGAGTAACTGAGTAATGAAGCTTAGTGAAAGTTCAGACAGGAAGACTATCTGCTTGCATGCCCTTTAAGTCACTTTTATTTCCTTAGCTCCACCGAATCATCCTCCTCTTCATCCTACACAAATCACAAATTGAAACATTTTCCTGTAGCCAATCAACCGTATGCTGCCAAACTTGGAAAAGTTCTCTCTCTGCTGTCTCCCAGCTGTCATTACTGATCGGCATAGTTTTGTATACAGACCTGTGTGGAATTCTTGTTTTTTCTTCTTTGCTTTTGCGTCCTCTTTGCTCGCCCAGACATGTCGGATTCCACTTCCGATCCTCTTTTAGAGGATTTTAATCTGAGTGGCACGCTCTTGTTGGAAGCAACTGAGTCTACAGCTGTCTAGCGCAAAAGCACCTGAATGTTTTCTAGATCACCTGCGGATTGTGTTTCTCCAGCTCCAGGCCTCATCTCTCCCATCTCCGTGAGCTGTTAAGCCTGACAGCAGTCGGCGAGTCACCCACGACTTCACCTCCTCCTGTAGAGGAAACTCAGCGCGTCCGCAAATGGACCAAGAAATCAGCTTCATAGCAGCCAACAAGGTCATCCGCATCCCGGCCTTCTTCATTCCACACTATCTCTGATGATCCACCTGCCAGTTGGACCAGTTGGTCCAGCAACCCTTGCCACTTCAGCAGCTCTGGTAACCCCTGTTGCTGCAGCCACCTGTGCAGGACCTGGAGTTTCAGCCGCATCAGCTTCAACAAGCCAAGACGAGCTGCCTTCCTCCATGCAGGCATTGGCCCGTTCTGTGCAAGTGATCGACACACCTCTGAAGACGCTCGAGAACGCTTCAGCTTCGGCATCAACAGCTCTGGCAGTGCCGCAGCCCAGCCTCCTCCCTGACCCAGCATCAGGTGCACCCGAGACCTTACATACTCTGGCATCTGCTGGCTGGTAACATCTTGACTCCTTCTTGATCTTTGGCTCCGAAACCTGCCTACTTCCTGGCAGCTTGCTTCCTCCAGTTACCAGCCCATATAGCGCAAGTAATGTAGCAGTGGTCGCACTATTGGCATGGGAGTGTCTCGCAGCGTTGTATTGTTAATTAGCAGTTTGCCTGGTTTTAGCTGCACAGTTCGTTCCTTCTCAGTCAGTGCGACCGGCCTTTGGACGGATCCCCTGACTCTGTGGACGGGTTGCTACCTGCATTCTGATCGGTATATACGCACCCCACGGTGACTTAAATCCATCTAGCTCTCATTCTCTGCACTAAGATCTTTTTGATTAATTCAGTTATATTTTTGTGACAGAGGAAGCTTCTGCGCTACAGATTTTCTGAGTAGGCGCCTGCTAAAAGCGTTAAAAGGAACACTGCTGCTTTGTCTTTGTTCGGCCTTCCTTAGGTTTCGCCTCAACATTTCCCGCTTGCTTTGGTGTTGCGCACTGTTTTGACCATATGTATGTAGGCTGAACTGAGTGGTTGAATCCCTCATTTTGTTGTTTTTGAATTATGATTAATTACTCTGAGTTGAAGACATGGCTTATTTGAATCACTTGCCTAGTTATTACTTAGTTATTTTTGTTTGGCCATTTCCTTTGGCTATTTCGAGCTAGATGCAGATTCATTATAATTAATTCTTATTTAATAAGTTATTCATTTTTCTTTACTTTGATTTTTGGTTATTTATTTTGTTAATTCTGAACTCTGGCAGCTTGTTATGTTGCTTTGTGGGTAATTTGCAACTTTTTGGCCGCCAATCTTAACTAATTATTTATTTTGATAGTTGTACATTTGGTTATTTTCTTTTGTTAGGTAAGCCTCAGGTCGTGAGAAGGTTCCTTTTTCCCTAAAGCCCCTGTATGAATGTGTGGTTACAAGTTTTTAATAACATTTTCAATGATTTTAACTGGAACCACATCTCCTGCCTAGTGTGGTGAACCTGAGTGCCTTATCAATATCGCAATCCAAATATTTGTGAAATTACCAGGGTGATATTGTCTGTCTTTCCTGGCATTTGTGAATATAATTTCTTCCACACAAGTGTATTCCTTTATTTTCCCTTGTGCTGCCACACTTACATGGCTTCAGCAGTAAACATTTCCCACAGATTAAGAGCAAAAATACTCCAAGGCGAAAAACATGAATTTAATCATCTTAATTCTGTCTTCCCCTGAGTGTGACAAAAAAGTTTCAAATATTGAAAACTTTACTGCCACAATAAAATCTGACGATCCCTGCTTAACCAAAGACATGACTATCGGTGAATTCCTGTTTGCTTCCGGCATTAACAGAAACGGAAATTGCTCTGTTTAACCCTAAAAAATATAAAAGAGGGTAAGTTTTTATCAGCTCTGCTTTTTGGGTTCCCTAGCCAGCGTCAACAGTCTCAATTCTCCCATCCCGTTTTCTCTCCAATATTCAACACAATTAGACTAATACACAATAACAATTAGTGGTTTGCCAGTCACTGGCCAACCTCGTTCACAGAGTTAGAATTTTCCTCTGCCCCCTATGAGATATATTTCATTGTAGTCACCTGCCATGTGTGGGAACACAATTGGCATTGGGACAAATAGCTGTAGTTTGTGACAAAAAATCGATAGTCAGTATTATTAATAAAGGGCGTTCCTCTGATAACATCATTATGATATTCATGAGATGCATCACCTATTTAGTTGTCACTCACAACTCCATGATTACCGCCCCCATGTGCCCGGTCATTTCAACACCATTTCTGATTCTATTTAATTTTGAGGTCTTTTGGAGTCTTTGTGTGGATGCCAGCTCAAGTCCTAAGCCTGTCCCTCTTCTCTCAGACCTAGCCTGCTATTTAATAGAAAAACCTCTGGAGAATGATTTAGTGTCAGCCAGGTCTTGCAAGTCTTGCAGGAGGAATGTTTCTACCCTAAAATCTTACAAGTTTGCTTGGGTCACTTTTGCTACTTTTGCCTATTGTCACCATTCATGCATTTATTACTTATTGTCTTGATATTATTTTAAACCTCAGTACATTTGCGCCTTGCTGGCAGGAATTCAGTTTAATCTTGGACGTTTTGGTCCGTCTTTTCCCTTTTTGTTTGGAAACCCATCAATAAAACTACTTGCAAAAGGAATTTCCAAAAGTTTGCCAGTTGTATTTGATGACAGGAGCCCAATCACATTTTCCATTCTGCAAAAAATAATAAATGTTCTCCTTGATGGCCTGTTTTTCTAGCCTTTTATGGATTTTTATGGATCAGCTAATTTACTTGCCCCTCTAATTCTTTTAATCCAACTAATGATATCTGTTTTCGTGATCTGGCTTTCCAAGCTACCCATTACAGTTTGTTTCTTAAACACTCTAAGGCCAAAGGTGCTTGTTCTATTCTTATTGCACGCTTCGATTCAACTATCTGCCCCTTTAAGGCTATGAATCAAATATATTTATGTCAGACTTCACATTATATTCTCTTCACCTCTTTTCCTGACTCCCGATAATAATCCTACGTCAAAGACCTGGTTTAACCATTATTTTAAACAAGTGCAATCTGTCTCCTCATCATTACTCAGGTCATTCATTTAGAATAGATGCAGCTGGGTTGTTGGTCATCTGCAGCCTAAGTAACCTACATTTGTCCTGACTCTGCCTCTATTCTGGCTGCCCAAAGGTCTTTGAAACTTTATAACCTTATATATAATATGGAATATTATATGTCATGCATATCTGGTGGGGGTGTCAC
>KV751317.1:15581528-15595185 GCA_001698575.1 Mola mola
GCCATATCTCCCTCCAAAATGTGCTTCCCCTTCAGCGTTTCTGATTGCAAGGCCTTTGTGCTTTTGCTGCTCCCTTGTGGGACTGTAAGCGGTGTCAGCACAGAAACACCACGGATCATGAGAAAATCATGTTTAACATGCTTGTTTTTTATAGCATCAACATGAAGAGCCAAAGTCGAATATAAACACTATGGTCCTCCTGGTCGTTTCCTAAATACTTGTAACACTGCATTATGGGGTCATGATCACTTCTGATTCTAGTTGTTTAAAATGCACGAAAATTGTGGTGAAGCATGCATTGCTGTAGATGTATCCCTGATTACATATACTGTATGGATTATTAACGTATTTAATCCCACAGATGTTTGTTGATGCATTATGCCAATATAGGCGATTTTCAACGGAGGACATACTGTGGGCAGGAAACACTTTATCTACTTGAAACTACGTTGTATTTTCCCCCTTGAGACTGAAAGGCCAGTCGAGGTGAAAACTGCAGCAAAGGACACAAATGCACTTCTCGGTCAGACACCTCACCAGGACAACATCATAAGAACGATGCATTTCTGATGAATCCAAATCAGTCCAAATGACCTCAGGAAAAAAAAAAAAAGTTTTGGTGACATCAAAACAGAAAACACCATAGCTAAGGTTTGCTTATGCTGATGCAAAGATGATGGATTACGTTAAAGTTACTACAAGAACAAAAAATTCTACACAGAGCATTTGGTTGGATTATAATAAAACCTGCAATTAGAAACACACATATCCCAAAATCTGTAGGCTCACAGATTGTGGTAGCATTTATAGCTATGATGGGACTTCCTACTTTCCCCATAATAAATCAAATACATTTTAAAAATATAGCCTGAGGCAGACGATTTGGTATGCTGTGTGTCTTCAGCTTCAGCAACATTAATGAGAATTCATGCTAGTTACTCCTCCTATGGACATAGGTAACCCCAGACTGCACACCTTTACCTGGCTAAATAATTGAGAGTTTTTGCTGTTAAACTGAGTATTAGCTAACACCATGGTTGCTCAGGCTAAATTCACAACTACAACAATGCTTGATCTGTTTTTTCATTTACTAATTACATCATCAAAATGACTTTACAAGCCTGACACACTAAACACCTGTTCTCTCCCCAGTATAGATAGATTAGCTGCAATTTACCACCAGTGTCTCAAAAGAGACAACTCTGTCCTCTGAGAAAAGCGCTGTCGAGAAGTTTTCACTCGTCGCCAAGTTTCTGAGCCAGAGCATGCCATTTTCATTTTGTTTGCCATTTTTGAGACGTCTGAGGGAGTTGGTGTGCACTTTAAGAGATGCTGACATGTTGTTGTCTTAGTGCCGTTTGGTCTTCATCTCTAATAGAGAATGTCTTGCCTTTTGTATTTATAATGCATGCTCTCTTTGAGGTTCATACGGGTGCCACAGAGAGACTTCTTATCAGTCTCTCCTGGTTGATATTCGCACCAACATAATTGTTTTGCCTTCCTAACTATATATTCTGAGGAGTGCACGTAACATATCAGCTAATTAAAGATTCTCTCAGCAGTGGGGCCTTACCCTGCCTCATCTGGTTTCTAATTAATTAGCTATGTTTATCCTAGTCATTATAACCTTGACAGCTAGTTACCTTCATCCCAGGAAAGGGTTCTTTCATGACACATTACAAGGCTGGATGTGTGACACGTCTCTGACTTGCCTGTGGTCTCCCGTGCTGGGGACAAAAGCCCAGATGACTCTAACTGAGATATGTCTTGAAGATATGAAATATTCAAATGAGATGCTAACAGAGAGGGACTTTGCGATGGCGGATGTCTAATGTTAATGTTCTCATTAGAATATAAAAGAATCGTTGCCATTTTATCTGGATCAAAAAGTTGCGAATAAGAGATGGGAATGTGAGTTCTTCAGGCATGACTGACAAGACAATGGCAAATTTTTACAGGCCGCTTTCGTTAAACTGGTATTTAACAAGCACACAAGTCAAATAAATCATGGGTTTAAATGCAGGGGAAGTCATGGAAAATGAAAAATATTATTATTTTTCAGCATAAAAGAAATTGATTACCAAATTAGTTGCTACTGTACTTCTCAGAAGGACCCTGGCCGGCACTTATGTGATAATTTGTATATGTTAACCGTCCACTCCATAACAAACAATTTGTTTATTGTATATAAAAACACAGCACTTTGTTTTTTTCTCCAAATTTTCATGAAGTTAAACAAAATATCTAAGATCTTTTATACTCTCTATTCACCTTATTTTTTCCCTCAAAGTTTCTCCATAAATCTGTTTTTAGTTCAATTTCAGTGCCCTGACAGGTCTGGCATATTGAAGTGATTATAAAGCACAGTGACTGTCGATGAAAGGTCAAGCTAAAATGTACAGTTTTATCACAAAACACACGTTGCAAGGTTTGAGAGAGTGTGGAACTGGCATATGGATGCAGGTGATTACAGTCCGTCAAAGCTCATCCCCGAGAACTGGATGTTGCGTTTTTATTTCCGAGAATTTGTGCGGCACATTCACACAGTCTCAGACGCGCAACTGTGGGCTTCTCGTAACCACAGCAGCACGCTATCTCCACATCCAACTTTTTCCCCTGCCAGAACAGACACCCAGACAGCTGATGCAACACTTGGTTTGCACTGCCAAAGAGTTTCTGCAAAAAATGTCAAAAAACCATCTCAGTGAAGCAGGGTCTCAGTCCTGACTGCACTTCTGTCATCATATCTGACTTGAGTGGTCAAATTCTCAACGTTGATGACATCTGTATATCCTAGTCACAAATGAATGGTTTTCACTGAAAGTGTAGATAGTTGTGCATGGGCAAGCAATTTGCTAAAATCAGAAATGCGGACAGAATGCGCCATGGTGGCGTAGCTAGCCATAAGCTATGTGCAATTAAGAAAGTAAAATTTTACCAATCAGAATCTACCCATTCACTGTTAGAATTCTGTAGTTTGGCGTGTAATACATTTGAAGACTAAATTCCTCTGTCCCACTATGTGGGCGCTTTTAGTTGTGGCAAAGAAATGGCAAGAAAACGGGGCCATACAACCTCAAAAGTTTCCTCTATAGAACATTGATTTATGTGAAATTGGTGACACTAACTGATGTTGCTCATAGCTAACTTTCACTTTCAAACTTAAGAGGGTCAAAGGTTAATCAAAATCTTACTGTCACTGTGGTGCGTTTAAAGACAATCTATTCAAAATAATATTATTAACACAAAAAAAATAAATTTATATAACAATATAAATTAAACACAATACATAGGCTTGGAACACTTCTTGGTTATCAGACAACTGAATATCGTTTTCAAGTCCAGTCACACTAGAAATGTTGAGATGTATTGTTATATTTCGCGGCTTTCTGATGCCACTGTTAATCTTCATGCTTAATTTCTTCTGTTGAAAAATCGCAAAAGTCCAGTTCAGGAGAGGGTTTACGTGGGAAATGCACTGATGCAATAGATGTGGTTTGTCAACATAGATAAAGTTTTGGAAAAAGAGAGACAGCGAGGCTGAGCTTGTCAAAGAAGATGTGAGGATGCAAATGCAGAGGACAACAAATGAAAATAAGGAGAGAACGGATCGGCTCTTCTCTCTGCTGGAGAGCTTAGTTGACAATAATACATAAAGCCATTAAAGTCTGAAAAGTTTTTACATATATTATCGGTTTCATTTAGAATATTATTCAAACTATGTACAGCAACATTACATTTCAGAAATATTAGGTGTATTTATTTTATTTAATTATTATTTTTTTTCTTGGGGGTGACCGAGACCTGTTGTATTCTTGTCAGTCTCCTGTGTCTGTCTGGGTAAGCATCTCTCCACTGCTTGTCCATTAATTGTGTTTGCAGGACTGATTCATTCAGCAGCTGCCACATCACTTTAAAGTTTTCAGAAAAAACGAGCAGAGCACTTTCAAAATTTTACTTAACAAACTTGTTTTAAAGATAAAATCTTAACAACAAAATATGTTCACACAAAAATTTTAATAGGAAACAAAAATAGTCATGTTCACAGAGAGCTTTCCTGGGATGAGGGTAGAGTAAATACCCTTACATAACACAGCACTGTTGCATTACGGAATGACCCGAAAAATGAACTAAGTAGCCTTGATGGTCGCAATCAGCTTGCAGGATGATGGATGGGAACAGTTTGCTCTTCCAGCGGCACTAACCATCGGTGTGCCCAGGTAGTTTTCATTGAACCATGGCAGCCATGGGTTGCTCCAGCTGCTTTCATCCATGCAAACCCCCTGGATACCTTGTCCAGGTTTTCCTGGGTCTTCGGGAGGTGTAACGTTCTACACGTTTGTTGAAGTGAACCTGATCCTGACCAGGTTAGGTTCACGGACTCTGTTGCTCCAGCAACTGAGTCTGAGTTTAAGTTACCTCCCTTCCTGAAACTAGCTGGAGTTGCTACTCTTTCTTGGGTTTGACTTAACTCCCTTCATGAAAAGGAAAAAACCCAGAGTTGCCCTCATTTCAGGGTTAAAAAACTCTGGGTTTTCACCAAACCTGCTTTTTGACATGGGTCCCAGGTCTTCTAGATAGAAAACCAAAACAGTCTAGACAAATTGTGGGGTTGGGGTTTTAAAAACTAAACTTACCATTCAGATGCATCAACATGTAGGCAACCTTGTACAAGTACCTCGTCTTCGTCTTTTTGGGAATCCATGTCAATGTATGGCTGAATAACTCCAATGTTAGAACTTGCCGCTGTGCAGTTTGTACTAGACTAGTTTAAACATTGGCTTCGCTCAGGCTATTGGTGAGGGACAGCAGAGGATCATATGTAGATTCCCGCAGCCTAGATGAGGCAAACGAGTACAATTGCATCCAAGCAATTTTAAGGCCACAATTATAAAAAAAAAAATCTAAAAATGTATAATTTTTCAAAATAGAAATCTGTTTTTAAGGGGTTTAACAAATGACTTGAAATGGACTTTAATGATTTTTATTTTTAAATAATTCAGAAAGGTTGACATTGTGTGCACTGTGTGTAAACCCCCACACCCCCTGGGTGATTTGATTCCTTAACACTGAACAATAATCTTCCGGTGAACAATTTCAAAATGCGAATGTTTGCAATCAAAGACCGTAGTCACTATTCCTTGGGAGTAAATTTTAAAACAAATGTGTCGAACAAACATAAATCAGACATCATTATGAGCAGGATTGTGCCCAAATTTCTTTTAGATTGTTTCTTCAACTCATGCAGTTTTCGCACACTTTGATTTAAAAGTACCACTGAAAATATTGAAATTCCTCTACATGTCCACAGAAAGCAATTACAGCTCACTCAGACAAATAGGTCTATTCGGAAGGGGTCCATGATTTCCCTGAGCCCAACAGAGTGTCCTTCAGTGAGACAGTGATAATAATTCATGCTCAGGGGCTCAAGGTATGCCAACAGGTCTTAGCTTGTACTCCTTATTTACCATCACCACTTTTCAAGATATTGTATTGTCGAAGGCAAATTGAGGATGTATAATTCAATAAGTGCTGTGCTAAAGAATTAATCTATTCAAGTTGATTATGCCACTGTGTGAGGGAACCGGTGTACATCGGATTACCAAAATGATTTTTATTTTTGACCTTGGTCTCTGCCGATCAGTCTCATTATGAGGTTTAAGTTATAGCTTAACATTTTTAAAACAATTGGCATGAAGCGGCCCTTTATTTGTGATTCAAGGATTGATGTCTTTTGTTTAAATAAAATATAATTGAGGGGTGAGGAGTGTGAATGAATCTTTTCAAGCGAGCAATTAGGAATGGGTAATTTATTTATTCATGTTTATGTTCATTAGGTTTTGCTATTCTTAAGACAGCTGCTCGACAGAGGGGCAAAGCTACAGAGGAGATGTAAAGGAACTGGCTGGTGCAGCACATTGATAGAGGAGCCAATGTTATCTGAAGGTTTTAATGAGACATTCTGCTTCTCGCAACCTTCAGAGTGCAAACCACCCTGCAGGTCCTGTACCTGCTCAGAGCTGAACAACTTGTTCAGTGGAAAAAGAATGGCCTCATTGTGTATCTTCCCAAGCCTCACAACTTTGACAGCTGGGAGATGCCTAAGGCTCATCCTGAAGCTACTACCTCACTTTTTGAGAGCAGAGCAGACAACAGAAATAACGTGATGGATTTTAGCAATCTTCCATTGTTTGCAATGCATTGTCAGTGATGCTGCTTTTCATGGTCCTATATGCCATTATAGTTATGGTTGAAACATGAATTTTGAAATGGAAGTACACGGCAGAAAATTATTGTGAGTTCTTCTTCATTGGCCCATTGGCATCATGAAATTGATGACTTTAGAAAGAGAAAAGGTCATTTTTGGTATGAAATCTCGTCAGCTTCACAGCATCACGGTAACTTCTGTAAATTGCATTAACTTTTTACGATGTAGGCTAGGTTCTCTGTGGCTGGTAGCCTCATCTAATTGAATTTTCCAATTATTATTCCTTTTCACTGTGTTACTACTGGGCAGAAATGCACACCCTTGACACAGTAAAAATAATTAGCTGCTCCCAATAACAGCAGCTGTGTGTTTGGAGCAAAGTGAGGTCTCAGGGTTGTTTTCTTTTTTATGTAAGAGAACATGACACTGTGAATTACCTGAAGACTACCTGGAGCAGTCCATGAACCTAATTAACTTCCCAGAGAGATCAGATCAACACATCATTTTCAAATATATGATATTAAAAATAAAAATCTGCTAAGGTCTTGGTATCTGTCCCATTCTCTCCTTTCTGTCTTGCAAATTCTGCTCTTTCTGGGACGTACTGCACATAAAGAGAGCTGAGGAATGACGGAGGAATGTGGTGGGAAGGGCCAATTTATTCTGTCAAGTAATCAATGTGCAATTTTAATTCATTTGAATGCACTCAATCATGCCCCTAATGTTGATGGCTCACGGGTGCGAGCATCAGTTATGCAGGAGTGTTATATAGCTTTGGTTTGGATCCATTTCATCAAACATTTATGGGGCAAAAAAGGAGAAAGTGCATCAAAATAGGAGTGAACAGAATTACACTTAAGTTTCTGATGCTTGACTAGTATTGTTCTGAATACTGAGAGTTCTTTTTTCCAGGTTCCTTTGTCTTTTGGGTCTAAGAGGGTGTGGGAGGAATCAGACATGTCATGAAACTTTTTCCTCTCTTTTTTTTTTTGCTTATTTACTTAGATGAACTCATCAATCCTTTACTTTCATGCCATAAAAGGCTCGTGTCTGAATGGACATATAGCACAAAAGCAAGTGATGCAAAAAGGTGAAATCTGGGTATCTCTCCAGCTCAATTGAGCCTGCCTTTCTCCTCACTCTTCATCAGCCTTGCCTGCTTCGCCTCTGTCTGCCTGTGTGTTTTGCTTTTAGATGTGATGTGAGTGGAGTATTCTCTCAGACCCAGGCTGTTACTTTGTGAACAGCCGCTGCTTGCACACTGATGGTATTTCATTGCTGCATCCCCCAAGTTATATTAAATTTGCAACTGGCCCTCTTTAAGTCTATTTCATGAGATGTATGTTTTAAAGAGTGTGTCAATTCTTAAAGATGCCCTTGGCTTTTATCAGCCGTTTTTAAGAAAGCTTTCAATAAAGAGTGAGGCGGGAGCTCAATGTGGCGGTGGCCCATTTTGCTTGCATAAACTGCATATAAAACCTTAAACTCAGATCTTAAAGGCTGATGAGATCTGACTTAAAGCCATCTCAACAAAGCCGAGGCTTCAATATTAATGAATTTAACTTAACATCGTTTTAACAATGATTCAATGGTTGCTTTTTTCAGTTTAAAGCACTTTTCTTGTTTTTAAGCTGTAGCTATGCATTCCTTTTCACGCATCGCTTCAGCTGCAGGGTCCTCCCACAATTTGACATTTAAAGCAATGACTTCTTATGTGAAGACCCCCACTTACAGCCTTGCAATAAATCAACTATGCTTTTTATTTCATGTTGCAGCGGATCTACAAATAATCCCAAAGCGACTGACTCATCTGTGTTTGTTTTTAACATTCTCTAAGTTCCAGCTGCTCTGTTGACCCTATCCCTGTAGGCTTCCATGGTAAACCGAGGGTGCAATTGTTTCTTATTAGACCTCTGACTCTTGATACGCCTCTATTAGGTGGACGAGCCATCAATTTTAGACATGTTAAACGTCTTGCAGCGGAAGATAGGGGAGCCCACCAAATGGGAGTTTATGTCTATGATGATATGATAGTGGAGTCAGTGGTAGTGTCCTGCTGAGTTCCTGCACGGATCAGAGATCACAGATCCACAGTGAGCGCTCCTGAGACTCAGGCCTTCGCCAACATTTACTTAGTACACAGGCTCCTCGAGCTGCCATTCCCACGCTGTGCATACACACACATGCCAGCACACACACGGGGCAGAAATTGCTGTATGTCTTAATTATGTACAGGTCAGCCTGCAACAAATCAGGACTTTTGACAGTTCTACATTAAGAAGTTATTAAATGTTTACTTAGTAGTGTGAATTAATCATGTCTTGTTTTGCATTTTTGCCAATGTTTTTATTTCGTTTGATTGATTACTTTTTCCGAGAAAAAGCACACTTTTTTAAATCAGAAAAAAATGTGATTAATTTCATGTGAAGGTAAAGCTGCGAGACTGTCTGCCTGTGTGTTGGATGAGGAAGGTCCCTTTACTTCCCTGAGAACTTCCTGCCATCCCAATCGTATATAGGTGCTACCTAGAAATATATTAATTTCCATGACCCTTGAAGGGGCCACAAGAAAAATGGATTCATTTGGTGATTAACAGCATCTTCAGAAGAAAGACAAACCATATATCTGCCATAAAAACAGTTTCTGATCCCCCTTTACAATATACTTTGAAAATTGCAAACATATATTATAATACGATCTCAAATTTTTCGCTTTTAATCAGCGTGAAAATAATGAATATATAAATGCTGTTTATACACAGCACAAAAATATATTGATCTCCTTTCATTTAATGATAGTCTATCTGAATTCTTCAAAGCTTTTCAAGCTTGACCTGCACTTGACTTATCCCATTGATCCACGCACAGTCTATACTGACCAGAGGAGTGAGAGGCCAAGACAATCGAAAGAGGGTCCCTGTTGATTTTGCCAAGAGCTAATTATGCTTAAACTCTCATATTGACCAATTAGCAGGCTAAAAAAAACTGTCAAGGATCGACTTTTTTTTCTTGTAATCTAGACTAACTAATAGCTACTAAGTATCTTAATCCTTCTGTGATCTGTCCCTCCAAAACAAAACAAACCACAGAGAAAATATGAAGCACAAACATCATTTATAGCATCATATATATCATGTATACCATGTATACCAAACCATATACCATACCATGATGAGGCCTAAGCTTTTTAGATATTTCATATCAAATGTCTCTTGATAATGTACAGACCTATTTTTACTTATGTGGCATTTAAAAAAATAATAATTTTCCTTCTGCATTACAAAAAAGGGGTGAGTGAGACTTTTGTAAAGCGTTTATGGGAAAATACTCAACTCATTACTGATACATGTTGCAACTGTGCTGTCTGGTGTTTGTGCAAAACAGAATTATTATTTTTTTCAAATTACAATTTGATTTATCAACGTTATAAAAGGTTATAAAGGGTGGGTTCTTAGTTGGTTAGCATGCCACACCAATATTAAAAAAATAAAAAGAAAATAGTTTCATCTTTAACATCATACTGTATGAGTTATCTATTAGCACTAGCTCATTTTCAGATCTGGAACCTATACCGATATACGGTGGCTGATTTAATGCTCAAGGATCTGATTGCCTCAGGCAAGTTATTCTAAGAGCCCCCTGATGTCAGTGGGACTGTCTGGCAGAATAAAAGGCAAGGCAATAAACTGGGGGAAAAAGTAGCACACGCGCATTGAAATCGGGGCCTCCCCGAGGCGATGGCCCAACTGGCCCGTGGTTAAATCCTCCACTGAAAGTGTAATAATCACACCAGAGCACCACAGAGGGAGAGGAAGAGAAAGATTGGGGGAAGACACAGAGGTACCAAAACAAAAGCCACCATGCTCTGTCCTTTTCTCTTTGTGCCTTCCATCTAAAGGAAAAATCTTGGTGCTAAGAAAAGGAATTACAGAGGCTGTGATGACAACTGATGAGAAAGCGGAACGACATCTGATACAGATCACAGGGGTTTGTTGGAGCTGTGGCAGCCATTCTGATGTGTTTGCACATATAAGCATTAGATTTGTACTCTAATCCTGCCCGTAGTCTGTCGTAATCACACCCTGGCTGCGGATAAATGGTTAACAGCACTTTGAATACACTAAGCAGCGTGTTTTGCAGATGTAAGATTACTTATCACATATTGTCCAGCATCCAAACAGAGTGCATGAGTGATGGTTGTATTATCTTTTATAAGAAAAGAGATGCATTGCTTTAGTAAAATTAAGCCATTTTACTTACTTGAATGGTTCTTAATTTTTTTTCTGCTTTAAGGGTGCCCAGCAGCAACTCTTACTATAAATCACATTTAGTACATTTGACACGTATGAACTGATATCGCCACCAGAGCTGAAATTGTCCTACCCTGCATGTCTCGTCTTTGTGCTCCTGTCTTACATTTCACATGCCCAAGTAGACTACTCCGCTGTGTGTATGTGTGTGTGTGTGTGTGTTTAAGATCTGTGTCCATCCTAAGAATTGTGCAAATGAGGGGCATGCCAAGCAAAAAACAGTGTCATGTATTGTTTGAAAACATGATTTGGGCGCGTGTTTTCCATTTAGAAACTTGCTTGGGTGTTAGCCATTTGTTCTCGCTGGTAAATTGCGGGAGGCTGACGGGGCTTGCTGATCATGACAGCAAAGGTCAAACTAATTAGCGCTCCCTTTGAACTCGCCTTTGGAAGTTCCAGATATCCATGCAAACTTAACAGGGTTCAAATGAAGCAGGAGTTGTCCTACATGCAAAAAAGGATGTGAAAAAAAGATGTGAACTGAGCAGGTTTGTATTTGGAGAGGCTTTGGTAACGACATTCACATGTACAATGGACCTCTTTATCAAGTGGAAAGGGAACACTTTGTGCACCATTAAACCTGCTCAATGCTGTAATGGTCTTTGTTTAGATATGTTAAATAAAGCATATCATTATGCTCTACTGGGTGCTAAGTGGTATTTAAAGGACCATAAATTCAATTAGACAATGTTTAGTGCTGCCCCTAGACCATGTTAGTGCAGTGACACACGTGATCCAGGGGAGGGTCACATCGGCCATTTTTAGGAATTATTACTTAGAATTTACATTTATATTGTCATTTTAATAGCACGACCCTCTTCAACCGATAGGGGCCTCAGATGCTTCCAGAGCCCCACCTCATCCCCCCTCCCTGAGGAACACATCTCATTTGTCATTATACATAGCTAGTAAGAAATCTCTTCTCAGTCTCGCTCTGTCATTAGAGCGGCTCTGTTAGCCTGGTGCTAATGTGCAGTTTAGCAGCCGTCGCGGAAATGCTAAAGAGGTCCTGACAACTCCTGGGGGTTGGCTAAGTGTGGGCCAAGGGCTTCTGTGTGTGCAAGTGCGCACTCACATTAGTGTTTGAAAGGAGGGAGGGGGGGTCCCCAGCGGTTGTTTGCCTGTTTTCCATCAAGAGCCCTCATCTCCTTTATCCCCTTTGTGGCAGAGGCCCTCCTTGGGCAGTTCCCTCCGAGGGGGATCTAAAAAGAGCAGCTGCCGGGGAATGAGTGCCATTTCCTCCTGCTGTCACCAGCACACTGGCAACCCTTAGTCCTCCTGTCCCCCTCCACCCACAAACCCACTATTAATATGCATATGAACTTGTTTCTCTTAGTTCTGAACTCCAGTGACAAAGTGGGAAAGCATATGCCTGAAATATTCATGATCGCACGCAGTAATTAAGCGGTGGAGAGGGGAGCTCTACGAGGGAGTCACTACCCGCTCACTGGAGTTAAAAATTGCCTTTTTTCTCTCCAGCACTAAAAAGCATGTTGTCCTCTTGTTCCTCAGTAATTCTTCGAAGCATTTCCTTGTTGTGTGTGCTGTGGTGCAACACAGAGCCTTTTCCCTAGAAGAGTTAGTGAGGCTTTTTAAAGAAGTGTAGTTTTTGTTTAGTGTGTTAAATCAATTTAAGTGACAAGAGGAGCCTCAGCATGACTTTAGAACTGTTATTCTCCATTTTCTTTTGTAACCATGTCAGTTAATATCCTTTTATTATGCAAACACTGAAACCTTCAAGAGATTCTGCTGCTCTTTTAACATATTAAAACATGCGTTTGGTGGGTACTGAGTCCCATACTAAGCTTCGGTTTAGAGTAGAATATTCTAATTTCAGGGTTTTATTTTTTCAATTTATTCACTTTGAGCTGACATTTCATTATTTTGAAATTTCATAATAGTTAGTGATATTACTATTGGAATAAAAAAAATGCAGCTTTTTTCTTTTTAATGATCCCCTATAATTGTCACAATTTTTCCATATCTCATTTGTATCGATACAATTCATTGCTTGAGTGCAACAGTATTCATTTATCTCTTTTGCCAGGATTTCACTTTTCATGCCTTCTCCTTTGTATGAAAATTTTAAAATAATCAATCAGAAATCCTTTTTCGGGAATAAATTTCATATTCAATAATTGTCATTTTTTGCTAAATTTCCGGTTGTATGTAGATATTGGGCTACTTTACGATTTTAAAAGACAGACTTTAAAGGCTGAGTATAAAGCCTGCTGCAGATCATCTAGAGGTTTAGCCAAAAGACTGAGAGGCCACAGAGATGGGCGCCTGTGTACAGTCACCAGAGAGATGGAGAGAGAATGAGAGAGGGAGGCGGGGTGCCAGTTATAGAATCTGTGAGAGAGAGAGGGCTGTGAGATGGTTGCCGGGATTTGACAGCCAGGTAGATTGTATCTGACATAAAGCCCAGAGATGAAAGAAGAGCGGACAGCTGGCCCACTGCACTGAGCTCACTCCACGCAGTTGCTCTCACCGGGGATCATCTCCACCTTTTGGGCCCCGTATTGGCCGTGGCTGACCCATCTGAGGGGCGGCGGCCAGTTGTTTAGCTTCATCCTCTCTGACGCCTCCTGCCTCATCTCCACGTCTCTCTGCACTCTGCTCCATCCCATGCCTGTCATCTCACAGCCTACTCAGTGCTACACTGACTTGTTTTGTCAATAACCATTTATTTGTTGCTGGAATGGCAACAGCCATTACATCTGACCTCCCTGTTTCATCAATTATGGATAGTTTATTGGATGTGAACATCTGCAAGAGCTTGCTGTTGGACTCACCTCCTGGCAGGGATTAGATAAAGTATTAAACTGTTGTTTATTGTCAGGCCAAAACTCTATTGGGAAGCCAGAGAATTTCTACAACCCCACAGCAAAAAATAACTCCCATCAACAAGGCACCTTAAATAGTTTAGCAGTGCTGCTGAGGCCCCCTCATGGTAAGATATTTGGCCATTCATTATTCACTCTTATTAGGGGCTGTTATAACCCTCTTGGTGAAAGTTACTGGCAGGCAGAGTTTAGTCATTGTTTGTCACTTTTGTGAATGTGTGAACCAGAGGCCAAACACATGTTACACATAAACCCACATGTTTGTCTCTAAAGTAACTCTCCACAGGGACAATC
>KV751317.1:15627303-15678406 GCA_001698575.1 Mola mola
TCACCTGGAAAAAAAAAAACAAAAAAACAACACGAAATATCTAAATATATACAGTATATGTATATATTTTTTTGTTTTGGTTGAACGTCGTAAGTAGATTTGAAAGAGACAATTGCGCCTCTGATGAACACCATGGACAGCTCCGCGCGGATCAAAACACAGCAAAGTTCTTACCGTAAAGCCAGGTATTGCTATGATGTCGTTATAACAAGATACAAGTTGCTGAAAAATGAATTAAAAAAAAAATTTAAATTCTAATGAATTGTTGTTATATCTGAATTTAAAACAACCGAAAACTTTCGTGTCGTCGCCAGTATTTTTTCTTCCCTCCTTTGTTGCAGTTATATTAATAATTTAACAACTTGTGGAAAATGCCCGAATTTAATGGGGAAACGTTGTCAGAAAATCGACATCCTTATTTTGCACAATGTTGTATTTTTTTTTCTTGTACATGTTGTTTTGCACAATGCAGCGACGGCGACGACGATATAAGACGACTTTAGAAACAACATTAAACTTATTGAACGGAGAACGTGCACATTTGTCACAGCGAGCTAATATCTTATCTCTCCTCTAATGAAGCCTACAGCGTCGCTAATGTAATTAAAACGTTACGCTGTAATTAACAAGGGCTGTCTAATTTGTTTAACTCCGTCACGTCCACGCGGGATGAGATAATTGTTGTGATTTAAGTCTGTTGGTGGTTAAAGAATTGTGATGGAACACAATCCGGACGGATGGACGGAATTTTTGTTTTCCCTTTTCTGCAAGGCTCCAAATCTCTGTTCACACACACACACACGCAGTCATCCTGTAGGCAGTTTTAACCTCATGATCGCATTAAATGCGTTGATGATGGATGGATTGCTCGTGGTAAGGATTCTGTATTGTTTTGTCCTGGAGATGATCATGTGTGGTCTTGGCCTTATTTCAGGCTGCACGCTGCACCACAGCCTTGATGCGCTCTTACGGCGGGTCTTCGAGGGCGACTAGATGTCACTTTGCTTTCTTTTGTTTTGTTTTTTTTGTTGTTGTGATGGAGATAGACATTTAGTATGTCTCCACGGCTGCAACAGAAAGCATGTCGGTGTTGGCCCACATTAGTTTTACATAGCAGGGGAGTTAGAGAGAGAGAGAGAGGGAGAGAGAGAGAGAGAGACAGCTACCTCCCCAGCAGGACAACAGGCGCTGCTGGAGCCACCTCCAGACACCAGGATCCAGAGATCAGGCTCAGGAGACATCAAGGAGCAATCAGTGTCTACTCGCATATACCGACGGACTGATTTATGATGAAACTTTAAAGAAATCATTTATATTTCACCACCGCTAAATTGGTGTATGAAATTTTCATCCACAATGAAACACACGCACATACAAAAAGTATATCTAAAGTCAAATAAATCAGTCCGAGCCGTTCCCAAGCAATCGACTTTGAAGTACATTTTCAACACGTCGGTGAAGTGTGTTCATGTATCTTAGCCTTTAACACGGCAACAGCTTTCTCACGTTTAAGGGAGGACAGAATGTCAGACTGATTAGCAGACTTGCCTTTGAAGGGTCTGCCACAGCAAACACACTTCTGTGCTAATCCTGAATTTTTCAGGAAGAAACACCAGCTGTTTTCGCTTGAAATTGTTTAAAACGAGATACAATAATAACCCGACAGCGCCTTATATGCTTCATTTGAAATGTTGATTTTTAAAGATTTGTGGGCCAAATGAACATGTTTTTTCTTAAATTCTGTGCAAATTTCACTGATTTCAGAACACTGATTTTAAGACAGTTCAAAAATAAGAATGGTAAACATCCGATACTAATGAGACTGGCTGGTTTTGCATATACTATTAGCTAAATTTATTTCCATTTATTCCCCATCTGTGTCATAACACCAGTACAGTAATTGGAGGAATGTTGCTCTCATAAAGGGAGTTGCCTCAGTGTTGTACGGCACAGTCACACCTTGCTTTTAGAAAAAAGAAAATCAGACAAACCCTCAGTAGAATTGTGCAAGAAAAGAAATGAGTATTCTGACTTCAAGGAGCTTTACTACATATAAATGCATCGGCAGGGTCTTGAAATAAAAGTAAAGCCCAAGTATGATAGAGAGAGCACATGCAGCACGGCTTGATACAACTCAGTAGACTTGTTTGCTTTTTCTCCTCTTCACTCTCTTAACTTACATCCGAATCAAGCAGTGCTGCAGAGGTGTCTGTGTGCTTTACACAAAGACATACTCTACTCAGTCTCCCTCAGGAGCGCTCCACGTTAACAATCCCAATTACACCGAGACCTCCAGAGACAGCTGTTTTTATTACAGAACCTCTCCTTTGTGCCGCCAACAAGGTATCTCCGCTCCTAGACTGAACACAGAGAGCTGGTGAGAAACAGGAGAGGGAGAGAGGTGTGGAATGGATGAAGTCTCTCGGCTGTTTGCAATGGTGATGCCTTTATCCACAGCTCCCCCCCTCCCTATTCTGATCTCTCTTTACATGTCGGAGCAGAAGGTCAATGCTTGTTGGGAGAGGGTCTACAAAGAGATCAGGATCTAACTCAAGGCAACAGCAAATCACACAAAGAAGGGGGGTGTTTCAGCCACTAACAGCGGCACTTTATTTATTCATCTGCCTTACCTGGGAAGTGCAACATATTCCACAAGGAACCGCCTGGCTTTAATGTGTTGTTTAAATGTGTTACAACAAAAGGCAGAAAGCTTCAGGATTTACTAAATGTCACACAGTATACTGGGGCTCTCAGCGGGAACAAGTGGCTCACCATTCGAGATAATGAAAGAGCTTTCAAAATCTGCACTTGAATTGCAGCTCAAGTGGTTTACAAACTGTGAGATGGTTTTGTATTTGATCTCTATGTGGTTGCTAAATAAAAGCATCAACAGTTCTCGAAATATTCCAATTACTTAATGTAGGCCAAGACAGATCTGCTTGTATGTTTGTAGTGTCTTGTTGGAGTTAATAAGAGCTGCAATATTTGCGGATCTCTTGTTGAGACGGATCGTGATCACATGTTGCCGTTCTATGATCGAATGAAATAATAATGAAAGGACATTGGAAAAGGCCCACAAACCCCATTTACGTCACAATCTGTGGCATTACATTTTTTCATAATTTGAAGAATTATAAAGCTGTTTATTTATTTATTTTGCTTCACATGGGGCAGTGTAAGATGATTTAAATAGAACATTGACACTAGGGTTTAGCAAAATGTCGCCCTTTTACAAATAAACAATTTTAGCAGGTAGTGTATTTGTAATGGAGTGAATCCATCCGTCACAGCTGCCTCATGTCACAGCTAAAGAGCAATTTTCTTCCAACCTCTGCACATCTTTATGCAACACTAGGAGCATTTCAGAAGTGCAACTTTTTGTTGACTGTATATGAAGGTTGATGACATGTTAGGTTCCGAGAAGGGAAGCCAAAACATCTGTATAGTCCCCCTGACAATATAGGTCCTAAATCCTGCTGGTCAATGTTACTAGATAGGAGATGGGTCAAACAAAAACACGCAAGAGTGCAGAGAGGCAGATACAGCTAAAGTTAATTATGCAAGAATATCAGAGGGAGCACAACCAACATTTTACGTTACGATACCTGCAACTGAACTACTGCAAAACAAAGTAATTGAAGAATGTCTGTACACTTCAAGTGGTACCGTGTGTGCATTTGTGTGTTTTTTGGGGGTCGTGGCTGTGGCGAGCAGCCGAAGACGGGGCATGGGATGGTTGTGGTTGGCCATATTCAAAATCTACCTCTCTCCTACTAGCCTCTCTAACATTACCTATCTTAGCATTCTGATTGATTGACCCGATTGATTGGTGTTTGTGCAGGTATTCACCAGAGTGAGACTCTGGCTCCAAATGACATCACCAGTACAAGATGGAGGCGTACATATACGGTATATGGATACACCATGGGATACATGGGATATATCAGCATTGTTTTTGTACAGTGATCAAATGGAGACACATTCGTCTATCTCTATGTCACTGCAATTTCCCTTTAATTTTGGGCTGCGACTCAGATAAACCACATAGTTAAATGTATTATTTTGCTGTTTTTTTTTCCACCTTGTGCTGTCTTCCTGCTAGGCCCAACACGGTCTCTGTGCCTTAATATGCGCTTAGTACATTTTGAGTGGAGCAGTGGGAATTATGTCAGGAGGGTGGACTGATGGAATCACAAACATTCTCTTGAATGTCTGTGATCAGCTTAGCCACAATGTGGTGCCGCCATGTATGGTGGAATGTTAGAATAAGTCCAGTATTTTCTGACGATTAAGATCTATTTTGGTATGAACCAAATTTGGTGAATGTATGTAAGTTAAGATGTTTTTAAGATATTTTCCTGAAAACAGTTGCTTGCTGCTAGAAATACTTGTAAGGGTGGTGAGAGTGAAGACAACGATAAAGTCGAGCCAAAAAATGAGTTTAAGAAACTAAAATGCTCTAAGAGCCGACCGTGGAAAATCAACGTTGGGTGACAAATACCAGCTCTCACATTACACTGTCATTGAATTCATTTATTAGATCAGTGCTTATCAAGCCTTTAGTTGCTTATCCTGTGTTATAGTTCGGCCGCGATCCTTGGCCGATTATAAACATACTATAATTGAAACATATAGAGATTATAAAAGAAGATTGTTTTGGTTGAGGAGCGATGCCAACCCCCGGCCATGAGACTGAAGTGTGGCATGAGGTCAGGAAAACAAATAACACCACAACCAATTTCCCTATTACACACCAGGTACCAACCTTTGTGGGGGAAGGCATTAGATTCTGGCCCAGCCCTGCCGATGAGCTGCGGGGCAGCAGATGATAAGGTCAAGCCTCATAATGATGTCACATACCTTTAGGTACTTCAAATCAATATCAAGAGCGGTGCGTTATACCTGACAGCAGTCAAATAAAGCCTGTTGGAAAAAAAAAAAATATATATATTTTGAGATTGTCCCCTTCTGATAAAATGAGATCCTCTCTCTCATGCTCTCTTCCTTAAGATCATATTGGTTGTGGCGTTTGTGGTCTTTGTGGTTTAAAACAATATGGTCGTTGAGACATCTGAAAAATATCTTCCAGATTTGAAAGATCAACCTTGGATGAACATATGATAACCACACAAACGTATGCAGTAAAGTGTGAATGACTTTGAACTGCTTATGTTGCATTGATGCACGTGGCTCTGCATGCTAGCGTTTGACATGACAGACGTTCCTTTGAGTAAACCTGACCTCACATGACAAGAGATGCTATGGCGTTGAAGGCAGCCTATACTGTTTGAGGTTACACCGGGGAGCAAATGACTGTGCGTATGTCAGGTGCCATACAAGTGATTAATGTAGCAGGATAATTGCAGAATTCTGTCCAACCTGAATGAACATTTTTTCTGCCTCTCATTAGTTTGACTGTCCCACGCCGTAATATATTGCTTGTCACTGGGGTGTCTAATGGTTGATGCTAATTGACCTCCTTTCCCCCTTTCTTCTGCACAAATGAAAAGATTTCCTCCGTCCTGTGATGGAGCATGTCACAATCTGATCAGAGAAATTAAAAAGCTCACTGCTGTCACGCTGTCATCATTCGTAGCCCCTTGCCTCATCAGCTGTAATGATGATTTTTCCTCAGTGAAACTGCTGTGCACTGCCAAATACAATACTTAAGAGGCAGGCAGCTGCAGGTGTGTGGTATGTGTGACATCTGAATGTTAGTGATCTGTAAGTTCTCCATACTTCAGCCTATTTACTGTATATAAGGGTCTTTCTTCTATCAAAAGCAAAGTTTGAGTTCATGCCTGATCATTCCAAATTTCCACCTTTACGATCAAATTAGTAAAGTTGTTGTTGAGACAAAAGGCTACACCCGCAGTAACATTTAAGAAGATAGCAGTGGCATAAGCCATGCCCACACACAAAAAAAAAATGAATCCACATTTAGACAAGCAGAATATCTGAATTGCTTCATTTTGATTTTCCAGATACTTTTTTTTCTGTGCTTGAAACATGTGATTGCCATTCTGTGAGGCCATTGGCATGAATGTGATAGCAACATGATAGCTCCACCACGGCACATTATTGGCTGCGGCGGCATCACGACACTCATTACCTGCAATCAGCTGCCCCATCTATGGACAAAACAGAAATTGAGTGTGGCGTTTTACCTGCTGACTTTGTGTGTATAACTTTATAATTTATGCGGTGTACCCATACTATTGACAAAAACGCAGCGTGGTGATCAAAGCCAGCCATTCAGCAGGTTGGACAGGGCCACGAAGACAGGGCCTGTAACACTAATGATCTTCAAACGCTTGTCTATTTCACTGGGAGCTATGCACAACTCCCCAGCAAGTCCCCCGTCCTCCCTCTGGAGGTAATTGTGCCTGGCTGGTTAGGTGACAGGTGTCAAGTGGCCCCTCCTCAACTGATTCATCATGCTAAACAGAGAGGAAAAGCTGAACTCGGTCTCTCTCTCTCTCTCTGTCTCTCTCACCCTCTCTTTCTCATTTTTCTTTATACTTTTCTTTTCTTGTCTGTTTCTTGTAACCTCAAATAACTACATTGTCATCAACTCTGAGTGCCCTGAGCACATGTTAGCTACGTTCTATGACAAACTCTGGAGTGCAGTACACAATCAGAGCTCGCCCAAAAACTTGCTTCATGCTGCCAAAACTGTTCAGGTTGTATCGTGAATATATGGTGTGTTTGTTTAAGAAGAACAGGACAAACAGGGCTAAAACTAACTATTTTAGCATCAAATAAACTTTTAAATATGCTAATAAGAATCCTCCAAAGCTCAAGTGGCTCGTTTTGTCTCGTGAAACTCAAATTTATTAAGTTTACCATCAGAAATACATATTCAAGTAGCTTATTCTGAGGATTGAGACGGTGAAACCAGATAACGGCGTAATGCATTATTAAAATTGTTGTTTATCAATGAATGGACTAACCAGCCATCTAGAGAGAGAAAGAGTACGACCTTACATAGTCAAATCAAAGTAATCAACTCTATGCCTTGACTGGATCCTTGTATTTATTTACACACACACACACACACACACACACACACACACATAATTAATTTTTTTTTTTTTCTGATGAACAGATTATTCATAAAATATCAGAAAATTTGGGAAATTATACCTTTACAAACACTAATATGATCAAATAATTAACGTAGCTATGTACCCAAATAAGAACCCATAATCAAAACAATCTACTGTCAATGAAGACAATACAAGATGTCACATTGAGTTCATTTTAGAAGTCACTAAAATTATGACAGTTAATCACCAAAAAAAGGTCTGTTTAATTGAATGATCGGCTAAGTGCACATTTCAGCACCAATTAGCTCTTATAAAGTAAGAGTCCTCTTTCTGTGAAGAGTAACTGAAAACAAAAAAAACAGCGGGATGAATTGACAGATGACCACTGAGCTATTGACCGGCAGGTTAGCACACTGACAAAAATCACACAGCCCAGCAGACATGGAGAAAAGAAAGTATATGTTATATGTGTATGTGTTATTTGTGTATATTAGAGAGAGAGAGAGAGAGAGAGAGAGAGAGAGAGAGAGAGAGAGAGAGAGAGAGAGAGGGAGAGAGACCACACCCTCCCCATGCCCGCCTGTCTAAGCGCAATCCCACAGGGACATGCCATACACACGCTCTTTCTCTCTCCCATACACACACACCCCAGTCATTAATTCCTGCTTTGCATCTCCACACCATGTAATATTTATGGGTCACCGCAGCTTTGTATTCACAAATGGAAACGCCAGGAGAAAAAAGGGAGAAGACACGATACCTCAATCAATCCTGTGAATAAGGTTCAGATTGTCACTTCGTGGCCTTTTGTCTTCTCCCACTAAGCCAGTGCTTAGGCAGCATTCTTTTCTTTGACCTCTAAACAAGTGTTTTGTGTGACGGATTGTCAGACACAACCTTTGAGATGGAGTCATATTTAACCCCTTTACGGTATAAAAAGCTCAAGGCAAAGGTGTTGTGAAAGTAAAAGAAAAAGAAAACAAAAATCATAGCATAGAAAAAAAAACTGCATTGGTTAGTAAAAGCCAATGCAGACATAATGCATTTTTTTCTGATATGAACAAACGACACAGAGCACTTGAGCATAGATATTTGCTGCTACTCATAATTGTCCCACTAATCAAGGGAAATCTTTGCTGTCTATCTCTCCCTTTACATCGGACAGATCATAATCGGGGACCTCTTTTTTCACTGATGTTGCCTGAAACCTGTGATGCAACAGTGGGAGCTGTACCCTCGCCGCCTTTCAAATCAACAGTGTTGTCAAAACAGAGCCCTGAGGAACCCCCAGTAGAGCCTGGCTCACTAGACCCCTGTAGAGATTTGAAGACCACTTTGGAACTCTAATCCACTCAAAATGTGCTGATAATTTTCCTTGCCAGGACACTCTCTGCCTGGTGTCACAAGAGTGGCCTCCCGGGAGCAGATCAGCCAATGATAACAAAGTAGCCAGATGTCTGGTGCTGGCAGAGTCCCAGAAGCCAGACAGCGGCACGCAGCAGCATCCGCTGTGGGCCACAGATCAAAGATACCTGAGAATTACTTATGGGCACAAAATATGTGTTGCTTACTTTACAGTTCCCATTAATAACAATCTGGGAGAATTTGTATTTCTAATTAACTCTTTTCTTTCGGCATACAACGTGCTGTAGGATGTCTGAGGCTGCAGCAGCAATTTTTCCGTGGTAACTGCGAGTCGACAACAGGAAGTCGGATGCAGCACTGTCTGAAGGAGCCAGATCAGCTTTAAATGCAGTTCTGAGGCTCAGAACACTCCCTGATTTGCCTCAATAAAAAAAAACAACCAGTGTAAGAGTCAGCATATTCAGATTTAATCATGCTACATGGGGCCTCCGTAGAGTGGCCCTTGATGCATACCTCGAAAGCTCCCAGTGTTGCCAGTGAACACACAGCTGAGGTGCATTCATCATCAAATTCTCAGCTCATTGTCTGACATTAAGAAGCATTGCAGAACCATGTTGTTTCTCCTGCAGGCCGTGCACTTGTTTTAGAGTCCTCCATTTATTGCATCTTATGTGTTACTTTTAATACACAAATATTTAGAGTAGACCCTTGACTTTGAACTGAGAAGAATAGTTGAGCTTTTTCTGCCTGGGGAAGGCGTTCATTGCCCCCCTCCCCCACCCCCCGCACTTGGTCTTTATGGGGGGGCTATTTCATCTTGAACACATTTGTGCATATTTTGTCTGCTTTACTATGTTCTAGTGCACTTAAAAGTCATTGTTCATCGGATGGATGATATGCATCCCATGCATTTTGTGTGCACTGTATTATATTAATTATTAAAGATAGACAGTGTTGCTTCGTGTCCGTATTTGATGGAGAATCCCCCCTGCTACCCCTTCCCCCAATTATGTATATTACCTTTGCTGGTGCATGGTTCATGCAAATTCTCATTTGCATTGCTCTATTGAATGTGCTATCTGCTGGTTGGAATCCTTTAAAAGCTATAGTGAGCACTGCCCTTCATGTGATCTTGACTGTGACCCTTTCTCTTTTTTATCTGTTGCTCTTGTGTAACCCTCACAGATGAACAACTAACAAAACAAAGAGATATTTCTAAAGAGCCTCTAAAGAGCCTTCACTTTTTTGAGATTACAATGGGATTATGTGACGCTTCACTCTCTTGCCTTCCTGTTCAAATTTTCTATAGTTCTTCTTACTGATATACTTATATACAGATTTTACATTAGAGATGCTAAACAAGACAGGCTTGAGCCTATCACTACTCTTCCTTTGGACCTAAACCAAGTTGTTGGTTTACAACAATGCTTAAAATTCATAACTTAAGAAAAAATAGTGATTAAAAAAGTTGTGATTAAAATATACATTTTTGTTCATGTCAAACTTGTCTCTTGCACTAGACTATATTCAACTCCCGGCATCAACATCCAGTCCCAGTGCCTTTCAGGGTTATTCTGGGTCATTTTTTAAAAACATCGTTTACAAGAAAATGTAAGTTAAAACGAGTCTTAAAACTGCCTTGGCAAGCTCCTGTCTCCCAGCTCCGGCAGCTCATCACTCCTAAAACAGCTACTCTCATCCACACGGCCCGACTGTTATTAATGTGCGCTGAATAATTTAACGGGGTAAAATTACCATGCTCTTTCGAAAAGATTTTTGCCTACACAATTAAGGAGCATTATAGTGATTTTTAGTTGAGCAAGAATTATGACTGTTTTCCCTCCTCCCTGCCACATTTTCTGGCTTCCTTGCTATGAGCTGTGGGGGGAACGGAGACGTAAACGCCTGCAATTCTCTGCTTGTGTCTGACTGCTAGGAGAGGTTGTGGTCCAGGTGTGACCTATACCATGATGAGCAGCTAATGGGCAATGAATGAAGTAGTATATGTTCTACTTCCACCAAAATGACCCCCACAATGGCCCGCTGGCCCCACCAGACTAGGGCTGTTAAAATGTACAGGCTCAGGCACCCGACTTGAAATCATTGCGTACATGTTGCAGCAGTTGTGGAAAAGTAAATTGTGTTTGAATGTGTTGTGTTTGAATTCATTAAAATAATACAATTATTATGCTGCTGTTGTGTGACATCAGCATGGAACACTTGCCAGGCCTTCACTCTTATAACGGAGACGTAAACGCCTGCAATTCTCTGCTTGTGTCTGACTGCTAGGAGAGGTTGTGGTCCAGGTGTGACCTATACCATGATGAGCAGCTAATGGGCAATGAATGAAGTAGTATATGTTCTACTTCCACCAAAATGACCCCCACAATGGCCCGCTGGCCCCACCAGACTAGGGCTGTTAAAATGTACAGGCTCAGGCACCCGACTTGAAATCATTGCGTACATGTTGCAGCAGTTGTGGAAAAGTAAATTGTGTTTGAATGTGTTGTGTTTGAATTCATTAAAATAATACAATTATTATGCTGCTGTTGTGTGACATCAGCATGGAACACTTGCCAGGCCTTCACTCTTATTCCATACGGACAACTGTCCACATCTCAACCACAGGCCAACAATTGGCAGTAATTGGCACGTTGCCTCGGCTGTCCTGGGAGAGATCTGAGAGTGCATTCAGCCACGACAGGCTGCCCTTTCCACCAATTAGAGAGTTGTCTCCTCATGGGGCGGGGGCAGGGGAGGTCTACCTCACTGCTACCTTGTCTCTTGATCAGAAAGGTTTTTGGAGATCTTTTTTCTCATCACTTTTCTCCTCTTCTCTGCCTCTCTCTCTCTCTCTCTCTCTCTCGCTACTTATGTATTACTGCTTGTGGACTTCAAGTGAGAGTCAAGGACCCCAACTAGTGACTGGCAGCCTTACAGTAGCAGTCAGTGGGACATTCACATTAGAGGTGCTCTGACAGTCAGGCTGTGCCAGACAGGCCTCGCAATAAAAATGCTCCACACAGATTTTTGCTGCTGGTTTCCTGATATATAAGTTGCTGGCTCTCTTCTCCAGATGAACTTTGTTTTGCTACCAGTGGATGTGATGCAGAATTGGGTTTGGCAGAAGCTAAAGCTTGAATCTTTTCTCTTGTTGCCTGTGTGTTGGCTTTTTTTGTTGTGTCTCCAGGCATAAGCAGCGTGTTATTGCTGCATGGCTTTATTATGATGGCTTTGACGCAATGATAGCAAGTGTCTCATGTGGTTAGGATTGTGCAGGCCATACAAGGTACCAGGGGACGTCAGTCCAAAGGATCACAGGCCTCAGTGCATGCTGCTAACGCTCTCCAGTTTACGCCACAGGGAAGGCTGCGGAACCAACACCCAACCCCCTTATTCTCTCTTGTCCTCAAAGCCTGTGTCTCTGCATTTCACTTCAGTAAGTATGAGGAGGCGAGGAGATGCTTCCTGTACTCAGAAATATGTGTCAGGCTCCTGGGTTATGTTGTGTTGCAATGTGATGTAGAGGGCAACAAAGCAAGTGCGAACAGAGAGGGAGAGAAAGAAACAGGCTTACTTATTCTCTTTAGTCCGTTGTGAGGTATTCAGAAATAGGTTAAGTTTCTCCTCGCATAGCCCAGACATTTTGAGCATGTAACAAGATCCCTCTTTACGGACGTGGGACCATAGTGATGCCAACAATTAGCACAGGTAAAGCCGAGCCCTCACCACAGGTTGACAGGCTCACCATAAAGCAGCTTTATTTCTCTGCAAGGACCTTCATGAGGGGGGTCTACCTAATATGCTGTCTGGCCCCAGGGCCTGTGGGAGTGTGGTTGGATTATTATGTTAATGCATGTGCCTCCTGCCCTCTCCTCAGTCCCAGCTGGCTTCCCTGTCGTTAGGAAGTGCTTTGCTCTGACAGAGGAGTAATATGCTCCGTGATTGAGGGGCCAAAAGATCGAGATCTGTGAGAGAGGGGCCACCAATGATAAGCATATGATAAAAGTGCCATTGTACGTGAATGCCTCAGAGACATGGAAGATGACTTAGCAATTCCTATAGATTTTGGTGGGAGAGTGAATATGTATAAGGGCTGTGTGGTCTTTTTTTGCGTGGCTAAATTTAATTGCCCATAGCATTATATCTCATGCCATGTATCTTATAGTGTTTTTAGTGCATGGACTCTTTGATAACGAAACATTTGTAATATATTGGCTCCCGCCGAACAGTGTGTGTGATGCTCCTAATCATCCTTTCCTATCTATGAGAATCTATGAGTATGAGAGAAGATTTTGCTGAATGTAGTTCATAAAGTAATTATGTGCTCCATAATTCTGTCAGCAAAAGTATTGAATCAAACCTAGATTTTTCAGATGAAAATCATGTTTTGATCTTGTTAACGGGTCAATGTGGCATTTTTTTTTTTTTTTATATACTACAACACACGTTATGACCAAAATTATCGGTAGACATCATGGTTTAGGATTTTAGCTTTCGTCCTGCGCTCCACCAATAACAGTCTCCTTTTATGTAGAAAACCTGAGGAGCCAATTCTGACGAGTTGTTAAACTGGGACTCAGTGCTGTAGAAATGAAACTTACCGTGTTGATACATCAACTTGTAGGCGACCTTGTACAAGTCACGCTTCTTCTTCCTGGGAATTCTTGTCTGGTTCAAACATGTATGTCAGAATAACTCCATTGTTAGAACTTACCACTGTGCAACATATAGTAGACTAGTTTAAAAGTTTCTATCCATTCTGGCTGCAGGTGATTAGTGGATTCGTGTGTGGAGAAAGGGGGGCACATTTTGCTGTTTTAGAATTACATCCAGCCATTTATAGGCCGCCAACATTTTAATCAATGGCTGGAGCAGCAATTTAGGAAATTGGTTTATTAGTTTAGTTTGGAGTTTGAATGTCTAGAGTTTATATTAGACAAAGTGCTGTCTTACAGCTCCAGCATTAATTGATTTAGAGTTGGTTGAGTCAGTGTAACTCCATCAGGAAAAGTGATGACACTGTTCTGCCAGATGGCATTACCCTACAGGTCTATGTCACACACTCTCATTTACTCAACTTGACACCAAAGTAAAAAGGGAGGCGAGAAAGAAAATAAAAACAAAACACAAAACTTCTTATGACTTGTCAAGGAGGTTGCACCGCTTTGGATCCTGCACATAATTGTGTAAATATGTCAGCCATACAGCGCAAGATATCTCCTTTTAAACACTTGTCTTTTTCATCCTGCCTCCACAGGAGTGCTCCGTTAGCTACATATTAGCTTTGTGCAGGCCCATTCACCAAGTGTGCGGGGTGTCTGTGTTTGTTGGGGGTTTGTTTTATTTGCTTTTTAATCAAGTTCAATTTCATCTCCATCAATACAGGCTCCTTCCACATCCCTCTTTCTCTTGTCTGCCCAGATTATAGAGTGTCTCTTTTCGCAGAGGAGCCTTCAGTGTTGTTATTGTTTGATCCCTATTATGGAGCCGCAGCTGTAACGAGAAGAAGGGTATCTGTTGGTAATTGGTAGATAAATACTTTGCTGCGACTAAACATCAGAGTGAGACAGGATGTAACACAAGCAGGTTGTTTTGCTTCTTTTGAGAAGGCAAATACAGAAAAAGAGCAAATAGAAGAGTCATTTAGGCTCTGTTTATACCTGATTGTCTTCCTGATCATCTAACAATAACTGATCATCTTGAGTCATTGTTTGACTGGATTCTCTCTCTTTTTTAAAAAAAAAAATGTAACTGTGTGAATACATTTGAAAAATTAACTACATGTAGGACACCATGCTTATTTGGAGACATGAGTGAATCAGATATCATACACTTTTTTAGCTGAGCTGACTCAGTAGATCAATTGACAGAATATTCTTCTGCCTGACTGAGTGATCTGATGGCTTAATATGAACTCCAAGAATACTTTTTGAATATGAGAATATATACACTACTAAACCGATTATGAATTATGAATCAATTATTGTCATGATAAATTAATCTGCTTTTTATTTTTCAATAAATTGTTATCAAAATATTTGAAGTAATAATAAAACCCATTGTCCAGTCTTACAGATGTTAGAGGTAACATCTCTAAATGTCTTGTTGTGCCCCACCAACCAGTCTGAAAAAGGCATTCAAACAGTGGCAAATTGAATATGAAATTAAAATTTGATTTAAAAGCCAAAATAAGCGTACTCTTGGAACTTCTACATAAAAAAAATTATTCAAGGCATTGATTGTGTATCTGTCATTGTGACCTCCAGACTGTTGCTTTAACAAAATAAAACATTTGAAGGCATTTTGCCTTAATCAGTTAATTAATTGATTGCTTAAAAATACATTACGTATTAAATAATAATAACAGTATTTTAAGCTTCAACTCTATTCTTTTATATTTGATTTATCAATTATTTCCTATATGTTCTTATATACACTGAACAACATACAGCATAAAATCAAACATGTTTGATATGACACTTTTTAAAAAAATAAAAAAGAAAAGAAAGACAATTTAATAAATACAAACGTGTGTACTGTTTGCTTGAGGTTTCTGCAGTTCTGGAAAAATATGTTTTACTGGGGGTTGACCTTTTAATGGGGATTGACCACCAATTTTTTCCAATTATTATCTTCATCACTGTCTGATTGTGAATTTATTGCATGAAATCAATCCAACAATATAAACGAATAGCAAGTTACAGTTTCAAGTGACATTTAAACACTGGTCTCTGTGGCATATTTAGGTGGACTTCAGTTTCTACTTATATCCATTTAAATCCGATTAGGGCTCTCAAGTAGTCCTGTAAATGTTGTTTTTTTTATGAGCTGGTGACTTTTCACTTAAGTTTGGCAAGATGGAACAGGGGCACTTTGACTGTTACCCTCTCCTTTGTTGTTCGTTAAAGGCCTTGAAGTGTGGCAGCCATTGTCTTTATAAACTCAAAGCTGTGTTAAATGCAGCCCCAGCCCAGCTAATGAGGGGGAGCCTTCAAAACCACAATGAGATGATGCTGTCAAATGGGTGACATAAAACGTTGCCTGTAATCCCCCTCTGCAGACCCTGGGTGTAAATATGCCAGCTCCACCATTTTCACAGCGTTTACTCCCAGTTCAAACAATTCCTCTCTCCCCCTCCACGAAAACACAATGACAGCTCTGCGATATTCTCCTCCAGAATCCTTGGCTGCTTGCAACCAATGAAACAACCAGGAACAGCTCTGATAATCTCCTTCATCCACATTGTGGGTAAGACACCTCTCTCTTTTCTTTGTTTCTATGGACTGAAACTTGTGCCACTCACACATTTTGTACTGCTCAGAGTTGTGGGTGTGGTGCTTTCACTGATTTTAGAGCTTTGGATTGCTGCTGTTTGTTTGCATGCCCGTATGGATTCTTGCTGCAAACAAAACTTAATATAAACCAAAGGGTTTATATGGTGCTCATAATCAAAGGGAGGCCCAAAAGTACATGTGCTAAACTAAATTTTACCGGTTAAATAATAGGAACCTCTTGATACGGAGTTTATAAAGAATCGCTGAGAGCATTTAGTAGCTGTAGCAAGGAACATTAAATGGTGATAAACAACTATGCCTATAATGTCATTCTTTTCATTCATACTGATAAACATATTGTATCTTTCCCTGTGGATCTGCAAGTAGTTATTAAGTTTGTTAAGTATACTGATTTAGCAAATGTGTACCTGGACACAAAAAGATTGTATCCACAAAAAGCACAATTTGTTGCTGTGACCTTCCTCTAAAACAAAAAAAAAAAATCGGTGAAAACTACTACCTTGTCTGCTACTTGTAGTTTTTTGAACAATAAGTTGTTGTTTAAATTAAAAAATCTAAACAAATCGTAAAAAAAATATGACTCGTACGAGAATTTTTTTAAATATCTGTGATTAAGGTGGAGTTAAAGTGGATTTTTTTTACAAACAGAATTCATTCCAGATCCATTGTACGTGTCCTAATAATAATTGTGCTGAATACATTTTCCATCCTTAAAAAACAGAGCTGACGTTTGGAATTGAAATCTTTTGCCTTCCCTATGTAGGTTTTCTGGGTCTTAGCCACTCTTTTGCAACTTTATGTGTCTGTGCAGGAAATGAATAAGACAACCCATGCAATATTGCTAGATAGCTTTAGAAGTGGTCACCTTTGGCATAGAAAGGTTGGTTAGTAATGTATATTTTATTTGACCAAGCTTCCAGTGGTGTTTTCTTGTGTAGAAATTGTTTGCATTGGTATGATTTTTGAATATAATACATGCTGGGCAGAAATATGCTCCTGTGCAGGGGAGCAGGAAAGCAAACCTGCCACTTAGGTGATCATTATTTATTTATCTTATTATTATCCTACATACCTTGATTTTGAATCTGCACTGGTGAAAATGATTGAGTTGGATGTTTGGCAGGGTTGCAAGTTGAAAATGCTCACTGAAGAAATGTTTTACAGACATATCCTATAAACAACTATTATAATAAAAATGGAAATGATTTGCAAAAAGTGATATGTTAAGTTGGCATGGTTATCAATGGTTCAACTTATGTCCCTATTTTTTATTACTCAGTGTTGCACCAGGATGTGCCGGGTGTCCGTGTAGACACGACCCCTCTCATGTTCGTAATCCATTCCCTGTCTTAGTCTTGTTTGGCTGCTCGTCACGCAGAAATCCCTACTGTTGCTGTTCATTTGCAGGCTCTGTGTTTTGTGTGGTCCCTCTTTTGCCTCCCATTGATCTCTCTGCAGGGAGCTGAGCTGAAAGACTTGTCTGATTGATGTATTGGGGGGCGTCTCGTCAGCTATTGTTTTCTTCATTCAGTGGCTTCCATCACCAGCCTTATCTGTCCCTCTTATCTGGATACAGATGTGTCAGATCCAATGTACTACTATGGCAGCCTAAGAAATAACATAACCAATAAATAATAACTAAAACACAGGGTTCACTGTGTTTGTCTGAAATGAAGATTTTCAGAGATACATTTTGTTTTGTTTTACTGCAAATTTGCAGAAATCAGCCACAACATTAACACCACCTGCCTAATTTTTTGATTGGGCCCTTTTATGCAATGGTCCTCTGGAGGTGATCTGCGGTAGCTGCCACTGCGACGTTGGCAGTGAATGTTTGGTTCTTTCAGAATGGGTGGGTCCTCTGATTCTTTAATGGTTCCATTGCATCATATGAGTGCTTATTTGGATTAGAATTTGTGAGGTTTGGAAGACCACTCAGTACTTTGGGCTCTTTTTCATGTTCTTTGAGACATTTCTGGATGGTATTTGTGGTCTGGTGGAGCACATTTTCCTGCTTGGATGATCCCGACATTGGCAGTGGCATTGACATGTGAGGGTGTCCCTGTTCTGCTATGATGTTTAAGATGGTAGTACATGTCAAAATATCATCCACACAAATGCAAGGACCCAAAATCTCGAAGCAGAACTATGCATTGTATTGACATGATCATTGTTATACGCTTCAATTTTCAGCGGTTTTATTGTTCTGGCTGATTCATTGCATGTGATTTAGTTGAGTTTTTGACACCGGCAACTTTTCTTAGTATGACTTCTATTTCAAAATGGTCATAGCTTCATGTAAGTACAGTGCTCAACTTAGGACCATGAATAGTTTTCTTCTAGTTTGAGTGCGTCTGCAAACTTTCCCACAGAACTCTCATGGATGTCAGTGTTCACTCCCTGTCTACACCCTTTGTAATTCTGCCCAAAACTCCTTAAATCCACTGGAGAATTATTAAGTATTCCTGAAAAACTCCTCTCTGGCAGTAGATGTGTTACTGCCAACCCGTTCACCTACTTGATGGAGTGGGCAGGACTGGAAGGTTGGAGAGGCTGGATGTCCGATCACGACTCAGGCCATTAAAGATGAAGGACGGGTGTCTGGTCAGAGGTAGAGGGGAAAACCATGCCTGGCATGCAGACTGTGGGCTCTCCCTCATATCATCACAAACCAGGCCAACACTTCCCCCAGTAATGAGCAGGGGCCCAGACTATAGGGTCAATTATTCATATCCAGTCAGCTGGGAGAGACGTAGTGAGATAGGAAAGGAGCTGAAGCCTCCTTGAATCCTAGAATTCTACCACACTACGCAATGATTTCTTTAGCAGCACTGCCTCCATCCACACAACTAAATCTAAGCCCGAGTCTTGTCTGGATGGATGGAGTATAACTTTAAAAGGCATACGTGAGTGGCCACTCACTCCAGTGGCTGTAGCTACTTAGTCATCATCTGGCCTCACCATTACAGTGTTGAAAGGACAAACATCGATTGTCGTTGCGCAGATTTTTAAAAATACTGTCATTGTACATACTGTAGATCATGTTGAGTTAGCTATCGAGGAGAATTAATGTACACAGAGAACCTCATTGTAAAGTATAGGCCCTGTTTGTGCTGCACGCGGATTATGTTGCTGAATTAGCATTGTAGATTCCTCTGTCGGTGTGGTCTCTGCTGAAAGTAATGCAGGAGGTCAAACACAAAAGGAAATCCATGTTAATACTCAAGACCCATCTCAAAAGCGGAGGCATCACAGGGGATTGCGAGGGCAGGGCAGTTTTCCTGTTTTTGTCAGAAACAAATTAGCGCTTGATCATTTGCAGCACAGCACAGAATGATCAAACCTATTGAGATGTTCCCTTTCACATCCATTTACGACAGGACTGAAGACATTGATGGAGCAACCCATGGGAATGTAAACAATGCCTCCTTTCAAGGCCATTTTACCAAAGCAGGAATTTCCATGTCTCCATGTTCAGTGGCAATATCTCTGGCGTCAGAATAATCCATTTAGGTGACAGATTGCTGAGCTTTTCACTTGGAAGTTGCACATCAGTGTGCATTTTAACAGTTCAAGGGGAGGCACAAATCTAGTTCTTACTCTTTCTACACTTTTCTACACTCCTTTGGTCAGAATATGTACAGTGATACACAATTTGAGTGATAAACAAACCCTGAAGTGTGGACTGATGTCTAAAAATCAATACTCTTCATTTTTAATTCAGAAAATTTCTTTTAATTGGATCCCAGTGTGACCAAAAAAACCATACAAACATTCACAAACTTTACAAATCTCTCAGACTTCACTGTTGAGATATTTATATTCATCACTAACTCCACTCCATTGATTGAAAAAAAAAATGATTAGTGTCGTTATTATTTACACAAAAATTAGTTAACCTCAAATTCAAACAAAAATATACTTGAAAAGATAAAATTTAGTTGTTGTATAACATAAAATGCTTTATATAACCTCTGTATAATATTGCATTATTACAAAGTCATAATTGCTTTTGAATATTTTATATACAAAGGTTGAGAAGATAAGATCATTGGTTCATTTACAAATGCATAGTAATAAAAACAAACAATACAGTACCTGTCTGTTAAAATGGGGTTTGCATGCAACTAAATAATATTGTATATCTTACTGCAGGTCATCCTGTTACATTCTGCTGTGAGTGACTGTGACTACAGGGCAGCATCTATCAAATAATGGCGACTGCCCAAACATACCGTGAAGTAAAAACAGATAGAAGATTCCCCTCTATATTAGCTGTCGTCATTTCCATGAATATATGTGCAAATACAAATGGTTAGTATCACACAGGGAGCAAATGTGTCCCCAGTGAAGCCTTGAAATGAGAAAGTGGAGGGAATCATGGCTTTGTGTGTATGCATGTGTATATGTTTGAGGGGGAGATAGCCAGAAGCATAATAGTGGGGGGCTCGTGGATGAAAAATCATCACCAGTCCAAATGCAGATATTGTGGCGGCCTCGCACTCTTGTCGGTGTCACCCTCCATCCGTCACTGTCTTCCAGCCTGCCTCTCATTAAGTGGCCCCGCTCTGGTGACAACTTAATTTCCTTAAGAGGACCAGACACCTGATTCAATTGTGCGCCCATTACAGATTTGTTTTCACCGCCTCAGCCTTGCTGGGACCACATGGCTGTGAGCAGAAACACTCCCACTATATTAAATGCTGTTGGACGTAATTTCTAGAAGTATGATTCATGTGTGCCTCCTAGTATCCATCCCTCGCAATGCCCCTTAGCTCAAACCGTCGGCCCGGTCAGCTGATCTTGCTCAACTCCTGCTGCTGTAGAATGATACCATCAGTGTTGTCTTTTCTTTTCCATGTTTCAGCAAACAAAGACGCTTATATCCTGGAGGCTGTACGTGTTTTATGTTTTTGGATTTTCAATGACTTTTCAAATTGAACTATTGATTTTTGTGTTTTGATTACAATAACCCCTTTGATAAACATACATTTTTTTTCTCATACATTATTATTAACACATTGGTTTGTTATCACGTCATCAGAAGACCCAGAGCTCTTCAATAATTCAGAAACACTTTTGAACCGTTTCAACATGACTGCTCCTCAGTCCTCTGCCTTTGAAGATCAGACAGTATAAGATGTTTATATCTGTTCGTCAGTGTGGGGGAGACTTCCATTGTCCATTTGACTGTTGGTCTCCAAAGCTTACCCCTCACACACACCTGTCAGTCAAACAGAAGCTATTGAAGAAATCTGTATTTCCTCTTGTACAGGCTTTAACTGATTGCTACTATAATTTTTCTGTCATGACTTTTATCGGCAAGGTGTGAGTATGTTTGATACCAGATGCCCTCTCAAAAACCACACAAAAGCTACATGTTTTCATTTATTTATGGTTTGCTCCATTTTTGTCGCAGAATCCTGTCAATTACCTACAAAAGTTATCCTTTGCGGTGTAATTGTTGGTCTCCCAGTTTTTTGAGTGGGAACAAATGTGTGCATGTGCATTGTAGCAGTCAGTATTAGAGGCTCTGAATTCTGAATATGTACACCACCGCCGCCCCTCCTTCCTTCCACACAAGCTCAGTCAGAGTGCAGGTTTTGCCTTAAACCTATGCAGAAGACACCTCTAAGATATGAAACTGCTGAGTATGAGTCTGTTCTCAGCAGCCAATAAAACACAGAGGAAAAACTCAAAGTTATAGAAGGTATTCGCTCCCCCCTACTGCTCCCTTCCTGTGATGCTTTCCCTCTGATCTTGCTGTGTGTGTGTGTGTGTGTGTGTGTGTGTGTGTGTGTGTGTGTTTCCGTTTGCTCTTAGTGGGAGTAGTGGCAGCTTTGCCGAAGCAGAGGATAGACCATGGCTTCATGAACTCTTGCAAATGAGCTGCTCAGTTTCATCAGCGTTTTAAGAACGGAACCATTAAATCATGCTGTCAGAACAGGATTAAGGATAGTACTTTGTGTTGAGAATTTTGCTTCATACAGGTGGAATTTACTTCCTCCTTATTTCAACTCACTGACCCCTCAAATGTAAATGTTCTCAATAGGACAATTCTTATGTAAGGGAACATGAGGCCATGTTACCTCACCATTGTGGTACAACACCTCAACTGTGAACAATCTAACTCAATTATAATGAAACACTGGCTTTTAGTATGACAACGGAGGAACACACTGCTTGTGTGTAGTAATACTCACAGAGATTTAGATGAAAAGATTGATATGTGTCAGGTTTGTATAGATTATAAAGCTACTGCCACCAACTTCTTAGCTTACTTTGGTATAACAACAGGAAACAGAGAGACTTGGACTGATACGAATATTTGAATTTCCGAATGTTGTATTTGAATGAAGATGATGAAAATAATAATATAATTTACAATTCACAGTTCTCTATTTACCTGTTCTACGTGTTTTTGATGATGCAGGGAGGCCAATCTAGAGACAGGGATCTGAAATTTTGGATCTGACGTTGTTAATACCTTTAGCGGATCATTCAAGTGTCTCTTTGTTGCTTTGCTACGCTTCCGCTTTCTTTCTTCACATCTGATCCTGTAGGTTAGTGGGTACAGTAGGTTCTTGCACTTTTTTCATTTGTCAGTTTTCCTCTTCCTCTTTATTTCCTGCGTCCCAACCCATCTGGTACAGTAGAGCTCAGCAGCGTGTGTGGAGGAGTGTCTCCTGTTGCCCCTGTCCTCTCCCTCTCCAGGATCATCAAAAGGAGGAGGACCCACGCAGGGTGTTTGAAGAGCCCACTGACACTCCCCTATGGGTGGTGAACTGGCAGATGCTCAAACCACACAACTCCATCTAGGCAGGAGGAGCATCCTTCTCATCTGCTTTTGTACCTCTGCCATTGGTTTCCCTTGCAGCCACGAGAATTAGATTCAAATGTATTGTCGTTTGTTGAGTTGTGTTCCTGCAAGCAAGATTTTGCAATCAATCAGTGCCATTCACAATGGTGTTATGAATGGTTATCCTTGTTTTTCTGTATTTACAGTATGTGTTGATTTGGGCAATTTAAATCCATCACCTTCAAAGAGTTGAGTCAATCAGTTGCAAGAAAACTGGCAGCATCTTCTCTCATATCTCAAAATGAATGTGTCAAAGAAGATATTTGGTTTTATGAGGTTGCAGTCTGAGGCTATCATCCCTGGTTCTACCTACCTTGCATCACCATTAGGCCAAAATTTGAACAAGGCTTTATGTTACTGAAGTAGCTGTAGATCCTTGATCTTGTAAAAATACTGTATATTTGTCATTGCTTTGAGAATTGCAGACAAAATTGCATTCAGAGAAGGCTTAATCTTAGGGACAGAACAAATGAAACCAAACCTGGGTGGCCAGAAACCACTATTGGTAAGTAGAATTGGTTTCTGAAACTTATAATGGAGCAATTTGAAAAATATCAGGCAGCATTTCATCACCTGCAGTCACTTTACTGTCTTCTGTAACTTACTCTTAGGTTGTTAGGCAGGATTCTTAGCTTAACTGGGCTTTCCAACCCATTCTCGTCCTGGCTAGTCAGATTTAGATGTTTTGTCATGGCCCTTCCCCATACATCCACATGCAGATGGTAGCCTTTTTTTGTGCCACCAATGTGCTAAGCCTTCCCTGAGGCACAACGGGCCCTTGGGCATCCATAACTAATGCACTAAGCCTCCCTTTAGGACCCTGCATTTCCCTTCCTGATGCATAAAGTCTATGTTACTTTGCTTAACCATAGGTAAAAAATCAAATGGCTATGTTTGGGAATACATCAGTAATGCTTGGTTTCAAGCAGGGCACTAGAACAGGCTGATGAGGCAAACCAGGGATGATTTTGGAAGGACAAAACATTGTTCTTTTGTTTTCTTTTAGTTTGTTAATGTCTCATTTGAATGTTTCTTTTGAAATTTTATGCTAAGCGGTAGAAAACGGATGGATGGATGATGGGTTCATAAGGTAAATATATTTTTAAGTAAAAGAAAAACTTAAACTTTAAAATTTAGTGACCCTGTGAAACTAAACCTTCAGTAGGTACATCGTGGTATTATGAAACAGTATTTGCCAGGAGTAGATGTTTAACATGCTATTTTCAGTATCAATCAACTCAAGTCAAATCAAATCAGGCCAGTTTTATTTATTATCAGAAATACTTTATTGATCCACAAGGGTTAATTGACACTTTGGTAAGCCCTGCCCCCCTTGGTTACTGTTGCTACGTCTGTTTGAGCTTTCACACCCGGCGAGTCATATATGGAATTTTCAACAATATCGGTGAGTAATATTCATAAGGAAATAACATCAGATTTATGGAAAAATTTGTTTGTAAATATTATCGAGAAGCAGATAGAAATGTCTACAATATGCATGTGAGAGAGCTACATTCAGAATACCATTTGTCAGTGGAGTATTGTGAATGAAGGAAACATTAAAATAGAGGGAAATGCTCACCTGTCCCAATTCATGTGAAGGAAAAACAGATACAGGAACAGTAATCTTCTTGTACAGCAGAGTATTTCAACATATTGTGTTGCTAACATTTATGTTATCCAACTTAGCAAGGTATTCTTGGTGTTTCAGCTGAGGGCAACTGGACTTCTTGTAGTTCCTTGAAGACGTTTCACCTCTCATCCAAGAGGCTTCTTCAGTATGAAGAATTGAAGAAGCGAAATGGCGAAAAGTCATGGAACTACAAGAAGTCCAGTTGCCTTCAGCTGAAACACCAAGACTACCATGACCTGGATGACTGAGAATCTCCACAGACCTAACAAGGTATATTGAGCAGAAAGTCAGGGTTATCAGTGTCAAGAAGGCGGCCCTCTTTAAACCTGGCTAGATCACCATGGTTACTCACGTAGCAAACATAACCCGCTTGGGACCAGGTTATATTCTGAGCTTCGGCATAAAGTTGGCTATTAAAAGCATTTCCTTTTCCATTAATTCTATTCCTGGCGATATTTCCATATGGGATATAGATTCTGGGTGGAAAACCATTCCAGGCTACAGCTACAAACTTTCAGGGCCATACGTTAAAGTACAGTACATACAATAACGTCATCAAAACAAGAGCTTCGGGTATAATTAACGACAACAGGGCAGATATGCATCTCGTTTTGCAGTTGTCACATTAGAAAAAAAAAATCACAAACATCGGAGTGAATTTAGTGGAGAAATAAGTAATGACATGATGAATTTTCACAATCACAAACTAGCTGAAACAGTTACCTTGTGCTTCATGCGCAGTAACTATGTTGCCTCTTGCCGTCATGTAATTTATTAAAAATCTTCTCAGCTCTTCATAACAACTACTTGTTAAAGATCATTGAAGAGGTCGAAATGTGATCGGTGATGTGATGAGGAAGAGTCAAATGATGCACAAAACATCCCTTTTTATGTGAACGCACACAGACAGCAGAAAGCCTGAGTTAACAAAGAATGTTCATAACCACATTTGTGATACTACTAAGAAGAACTTCAGGGGGTTTTTGAGCCAGCTCTGACAAAGAAAGCCTGGCTCTCCTGAACCTGCTTCGTAGTATGCCCCCAAGGTTCCGAAGCACACTGCTTCAACATATCAGCTTCTGTTGTAAGCTTGACAGGCATAACATATAATTGGACAGTGGCCATTTAAGGGAGGGGCCAAAGGGTCATTTGGCACCAATTCGATATATAGGTATTTTCATTATGCTTCAGCATGTACAGCAAGTCTAGCCCACACTATTTCAATATTAGTTAAATTAAGAGTTGCATTAATCATGCACACAATGCATAGACGTCTTTGACATAAAATCAACACTGCTGTTTCATTTTTAGCTTTAAACTAAAATTATGGCCACAAATTGCACATATTATTGAGCACACCTGGCTCCGACATTTTTAAATAGATGAGTTTTTTCGCTGCATATCTTACAAGGTAGAACTAGGTATAGCACTATTTGCTGCCAACAGGGCCACTGTGTTATCAGGATTGTTTCAGTAGCTCTGCCATCAAGGCATCAAACAGCTGTGGATCCCGCCATGCTGATTGTCTGGCCTTTAGCTTCCTGGGTGGCAGAATTGAAGCTTTGACCCACTCTACCTCGCTGTACTCCACCTGCTTGTTCAGTCTGCCTTCGAGCGCTCGACAGCACTCACCTCCTTCGACAGGCCTCCCAGAATGTTGACTCTTCAAAGTCAAGCCTCTCCCCCACTCTCTCTTTAATTCTTTATTTTTTTCCTCCTCCCAATTTTTCCATCATCGCTCTGTATCGCTTTCACTCTGCCTGTCCATCTATCAAAGCCAGCTCCACTCCAAACTCCTGTGCTCTCATGTCAGGGAGAGGTGAAAGAGGTGTCTCAGTGAAGAAGAACCTGCAGCTATGTTTCATATTACACCGCACAGGGTGCTGTACCTGTCGGTGTCTATCAGCCTCTACTGACTGCCTCCCCCAAAATCCTTCATCCATCTCGTACAAATACTTGTCTATTGCTTGTGGGTCCCAATATATCTATCCAAAGTTCAACATGTAATGGTAATATAGCATGACTATACAATAATATGGGTAAACACAAAAGTAATAATAATAAATAATACTAAGCATTGTATAATTTAATGGATTGATGGCTTTTTACCAATATTAAATGCAGTGCACGTCCAAACTGTCCCAATTGCACAGAAGGCACATCTTTGGGTCAACAGCAGTAAAGTTTGAAGTACATCCGGCGAATGGTTTTAGTGCAGTCCGGGGGACAGACAGACAACCGGACAAGGATTCTTTCATTTTATAGAAGGGTAACGGAAATGGGACAAAAAAAAAAAAAAAAAAAAACTTTTCTCCTAAAGACCGCATCAATCAAATTCACAGCAGCGTCACTGCTGAGAATTTCTGCCTTTATTTTGCAATCCACCAATGACAAAAAACAAATTCCGACGGTGCAGGTTTACCATGTAGACAACATAAGGAACCGATTCGAATGACTTGGCTGATGCATCAACCTGTAGGGAGCTTTGTACAAGTAGTTCAAATTTGTATGGCTGAATTACGCCAACATTAGTACTAGCCTCTGGGCAGCGTATAGTAGACGAGTTTCAAAGTCTCTGTCCGTTTCAGTAGCAAGAGAGAGGCAGAGCGTGGGCAGGGCAGTGCAAGTAGTACATTTAAAATTAAATCCAAGCCATTTTAAGGCCATGAAGGGATTTTTGTCATGAATGGACAGAAAACAAAACAGAAGTGAGTTTTGAATTTCTTAATCAATGGTTGGAGCAGGACTTTAACATATACAGCCATTATTACTTTCCTTACAGTAATAACTTTACATCATCTATTTTCATGGCTGTTTTGAACACTACACTTTTACCAAGTTGCTTCTATGTATGATTTATGACTATGTTCGAGGCACTTATGCACAAGGCGTCCGCGCTCAGAATCAGTCGTTGGGGTTGTCACATGCTCTATTTGCCTTCAGAAAAGATGTAGACACAAACATTCAATCTTCATGGGAGCACATGTTTTTCAAATATTTTCGTGAGGTTTTGACTTGTTCACCAGATGTTGTCTGTTAAGGTGTATGGACAAGTGCTAGACTTGCACCAGGAGAGGAGGAGAAAGAAATAAGATGCACATCTCATTGTGATTGTCTGTAATTTAGAAATAAGCAGATTTGTTTTTCCCTTGGTTTATTGGTTATTGTTTGTCGACTCACCATTCCTCTTCAAAATTCAGCAGTTTGCAACTCGTGCTGGGCGCTCACCTGAACACCATTAGGCAATTTTTTTCATTGTACGTGTATATATATTTCAGATGTGTTTCTTTGCGTGAATAGGCCCATTATCATCTGAGGAATGCTCTACAAATACGGCCACTTTGCATCATGTTTGGTTTGTAATTCAGTGGGGAAGCACAACACACAGCTCTGTTTCCAGCCCCTTCGTTTACAGTGATCCTACTTCACGCAGCAAGCTGTTACAACTCTGTGGTCATATTTCATTGAAGAACTGTTTAAAATGCAACATTATTAATGGGCTCATTGTAACTTTCTGCATGTATGTGTGAAGCAGGGCACGCCCATTTTAACCATTTGTGTGGTTCCTACATTTGCTCAATCCCTTTATCTGGTGATCAAAAAGGGACTGCGTGCCCATGCTGAAAAGGGGTTGGCCCAGTGAAAGAAGGGAGAGGGTCTCTACACATCTAATCCTTGTCAAGGAATTTAGGCAATCTTTTTTTTATTATTAATGAATATTTCAGTAGTTATTGCAGCGAGCTAGTCATGTGAGTCTCTCTTTCCACTGCTCCCTTTGCTAATAAGTGAATCACTCATCTAATGATTTAATTAATAGTGTTGTATCCACAGATGAAAAGCTTATATTTAATCAGCAAAATGGAGTGAACTGAGATCGGGGACCTTGACTGTCATCAAAATGTGCTTGAGGTCCCTCTTGCTCACCAAGCCCTGGGACACTCATACTTAATTGAGAATTAATAAATAAATGTGTTGAGAGTAATCCCTGGATCCAGCCCCTCCAAGTTCCTAATCTAGCTCCAAGTGTGTGGGTGTGTGTGTGTGTGTGTGTGTGTGCGCGCGCGTATGTGTGCATGTAAGCATGCATCCATACTTACACCCTGGCCAAGTTTCCTGTGTCACTACAACAGTGCTAAGTTAGACCCTACTGTAACCTGCCAGATATTGGTTTATGTACCTGAGATGCCCCCTGTGACAAGTGCTATATGTTAGATCCCAGGACAGTTGGTCCCAGAATACACCTTTTTTTTTTTTTTTTTTTTTTTTTTTAAATAATTGTAGACACATACAATATAGTCATTAAATTAATCATTATTTCAAGGGCTAATGATACTACTTTGAAATATTTGAGCACTATTGCTACAGTTTGACTCTCCATGTTAACTTTATCCTGAACACTGTTTAAGAATTTGTAAAGTGATTTTTTAAAAGCATTTTTTTAAGTAAATGTTGAAACCTTAATCCAGCTGACTTAATGAATGAAACACAGAGGGAAGGAAAAAGAAAAAAAAAAATGTGTGAATTTGCTTAATGTAATCAACCAGTCTGATATCATTAATAGGTTATTACATGGATGCATGGAAAATGCTATTGTTTATATTGGTACATCGAAATAAAATAGATTAAGGCTATTTATTTACATAGTTTATCAAACAGAAATGAAACAATTACATAATGACTGACAATTTGATCTTTGCATATGTAGATTAAGTTACAAAAATAAAAATAAAAATGTGCCACTCAGTACCTATCTTGGTTGAAATTCTTTAAATTATCAAATGCAAGGAATCCACATCATATGATATTGGCTTAAAAAATCTATCATAAATCAGGCTATGATAACAAATTTTTAGTAGTTTATAGATTAATGGGATTAGACTGGTTACCAGATCCAGAAAGAATAAATAAAACCGAATTCTTGCAAATCTCTTAACTAATTGAAACAAACCAATAGGAGAGCATAGAAAATGAAATATAAAGTTTTATCAGTTGTTAAATACTATTGAAACAAACGTCCGTGTGAAGTTTTTAGTTATCCTGCAGGAAACCAGGAGACAAAAAAAGCAGGAAAAGCACAGGTGTTACTAATAACAAGTCCCAGTCCCAGTAAGACATGACAGTTTGACAGAGAGCTAGCACGCAATCTGAAGCAGCTAAATGGAAGTCAGCCATCATTAATTCCATTATTTACTACATTGCTTTTTCCTTCTGTTACATGTCAAAATGTCATCATTAAAACACCTATAGACTTTCATATTAACTGAAAATGTCATTTCTTAACTCTTCATCTGAATTTAAACCCTGGGTCCCCAACTTACACTTGTAGCCTACACTGAATATTGGTAAAAAAGCTCCTTCTGTTCTCCTCTAATTCTTTTTTTTTTTCTAAGCTACTAATTCCATTTTCTAATATGAAGATGAAGGAAAAAATGGAGAGAGCGAAGTGTGTATTTAGCTAAGCAGGGGCAGCCCCTGGTCCATTGCCCATCATTTATTGATAAAGGCCCTGGAAAATGCGTGGGGGGAGGAATAAAAAAGAAAAAAAAAAAAAAACTAATGAAATTATCAACGTTGTTGAATTAATGATGAATGGGAATAAGAAAAGGCTGGGCTCTCTGTGGAGCCAGAGAGAAGCGCTGCTTCATTAGCCATGCAGTCTCATCACATCCTCTTTTGGAGCTGCAGACACTGGGGCTCTCCACGCTCTCCTCTCCTCACCATCAGGACCTGCCATTGGATTCCATTCAAGAAAAAAAACTTCCCTCTTACCCCCCACGCATGCCTCTCTCACATTTTCTTCTTTTTTGTCTCCACCTCACCCGCCACCTCCATCCTCAGCGCTGAGGAGAGGACGGGAAGTCTTTGGTGACTAATTCCATTTTTCATTTCTTTCACGTTTCCTGGAGATGAAGAGAGAGAAACCGTTTCTGGAGGTACTCGTGGTCAGGAAGCTCACCTCTTCTTCCTGCCTCTTATTTTAGTTCCCCAGCTCTCCCTCCCGACTGCCTCTCTGTGGATATCCTTTCTGATCCTGCGTATGTAAATGATATGGGAGGGAGGGGAAGGGGTCCGTTTGGATTCGTTGCCCCCTCCTCCTCCTCCTCTTCCTCGTCCTTACTCGTCTTCTTCTTCTTTTCCCTGGGTGGAGCAGGAGTGGTCTGGCCAGTGGAAGCACGCTGAGAAATCCTGGGCATGGGGTCTCATTAGGTAAGCAGAGGCCAGGGCAGCTGGGCTTCACCAAGGCACTGATTATTCTGAGAGCGATGTCTGGAGGATCGCCTGAGCTACACACCTTATTAGAGCTCCTGCCTCCTCCAGTTCAGAGCCCTCTTTGACTCAAGAAAATAATATCATTTTGGCTGTCGTGAAATTCAAATTCTGTTTTGTTTAACTCACTTTGTTTAATTTGTCAAGATGAAAGAGCTTTTAACTTTCTCCTTTCTCCCTTTAGTCTCTCCTCTTCTGGAATCCCAGATGCTCCTCTGGTGAGGCCTTCCTTTCTCATTTGTCTACAAATGAGCACTCTAAATGATCCTAGATACAGTAATTATCTGTCAGTCCTCTATTTACTTGAATTGCTTCAGAATGGATGACATTATCCTGATTTTGGAGCTTCATAATACCCCCAAATAGATCAGCCATATATGCATGTAGCCCACTCATAAAAATTAATGACACAAAGCGCCGTGCATGACAGACAGCAGTGACACGCATAATATAACGTGCGGTCCTTTACAAGGTAATCTGATCTGAGAGGGATTCAATTATTGAATAACAACACGACAGACTATCATTAAAACAAATTGTGTATGTCAACGTGAGCTCACAGCCGGAGCTGTGGGGTCACAGGTGTAATGTTTTGAAGTCCTGATCCTTCCCACACACGCACGCATGCACGCACGCATGCTCACACACCCTCCGCCCGCTGAATCTTTTCTTATGAATCCGCTAAATTGATCCTCATACAAATTAGGTCTGTCCTCAAAGGGCTTCATCAATACATTGACTCCTTTTATGAGGGTCATCAAACAGCCATTACTGGGCATCAGGGGGTCCCGTTTGGGGAGAGACTGCCCAGGGTGACTGATGAGCCGGGTGGGGATGGTAGCTCGTCTGGGGGCCTCGGAGCTGTGGGCCTCTAGCGGAGACGAGAGAGGAGGGGCGCTTATTGAATGCTGGATTCATTAGTTAAGCAAAGTCAAATAAATGTATTGAGCAACAGAGCTACTACTCTGCCACAGATCCGAATACTTTGAAATTGGAATAACTGACAAAAAACAGACAAGCCCCTTGCATTGTATTTTGGGGACTTTTGACATTTCTGGTACAAGGAGAGATCCATTTATACTGAGATTATTGTTGCATGTAATCTGAAAGTACAAATTACCAGAAAATGTGAAAATAAAACCGATGCACGTTGTCGTAAATCAGATCATTTAAAATCCCTGTTTTCTCATTTGGAACTGATCCAGCTACTTGAATCATTTTGTTTCATAATCCTTTTTGAATCTGACGGTTTAAAGGATTCCTTGCAGGCCTGACATAGAGTTTCAGAATGGTTGTTGAATTAATAAAGGCCAGATGATCCTCTCCCAAAAACAAAGAAAAAAATCGAAATCAAAATGCGTGATATTTTACTCCTGACAAGAAAAAACATTGTTGAAATACCAACAATAGACAAGCAGGGTGGATAAAACCCTGCAGGATTTTGCTCTCAGGTATTCGGAGAGAATCTGTGAAACTCAGCCCAGACGCAGCCGGATGTAAACAAACTGTCACCGCTGTCAAACACCAACTTCAAAAAGTGTCAAAAGTTCAGGCTTTTCAATTACAGCAGTTTTAGTATGCACACAAGCCTCCCTTGACTGATTAAAATGCACCATTTTAAGTCTAATTGTTCAAGAAAACTGTGTTTTATGTTGCAGCAATGGTAATAACTAGTGATAGATGCATAAAATTAGCATACATTTCCCAGACCAAGAGAATATCTGATCATTGTGCCACAGAGAATTGCTCTAAGTTAGGAAGTTAATTTCATTATCTCCTCCTCCTCATTTAAAGCCCGCCACTTTACAATAATTGGAAAACAGAATAAAAAATTAGCTTTTGACTGGATGACAGGCGTTAATAAAGTGTGATGGAATGTGAGTGTTACGGAGTGGATACCAATTACAGCAGCCAGTCTCACACAGGAAACCATTGATGGTGGTGGTTCAATCTCTTCATCTGCCGCACACTACCATGAGGGACCCACTGCAGAGACCTCCGCTCCAGATAGCAGGCTAATTGTCAATTCTGCTTAAGTCATAAGGAGAGCTATTTTACCAGGGCTTTGGAGAGGAAGTGAAAAAAGTAAAAGCATCACATAAATGTGGAAATAAAGTTTAAGGATCAGTACTGGAAAATTTAATGAGATAATTTGATGCCGTGGGGGGAAAAAATGTAGTTTTGAAATAATATTGCACAAAGAATAATATCACCTTAGTGAAGTCTGGCACAACCTTGTGTACTAAAAGTTACAATAAATGTAAGATTTGTTTTGTTTTTTTACACCATTGTCTACATAATAATTTAAAATGTTTTTTTCCGTTTTCTCTTAGCACGAATTAGAAAATTCATGACATGAGATTCTTCTGAATTCTCATGGGTCACCCTCATCCCTCATCGTGTCACCGCTTCAGTTACATTAACCGCATCAGTCACAGTGAGCCAGCATGTCATCACTCATCCGCTGTTTCAGCTGCTCTAAACAAAACACAGAGCGCAAAGGCAATTTTGCTCAAAAGTTGATTTGCAAATTAGGAATCTAATCAAGGCTTGTGGTCACTTTGTATCTTTAGCCAGCAAAACCAGTTTAAGGTTTTTTAAAAAAAAATGGGGTCATATCAGGAAACAGTGATTATCTTGATAGACAAATTGTGAATCTTCGGTCTCTTCATTGTTGTTTTTTTTTTTGTTTTTGTTTTTGTTTTTGTGAGTATTTAATACTTGCGACTTTTGGCTTGGCTTACAAAAAGACATCATCCTTACATCTTACATTTTTAGAGCTGCGCCAAATGATGATCTCAATCTTCAATTAATCTGCTCATAACTTTCACGATTAATCAAGTAAGAATTTAGTCTATAACTGTCAAACATTTAAAAAAAAAGTAATAAACAACAATCACACTCATTTAGCTCCTAAATTGACAAACTCTGTCGGTTTAGTGCCATAAACATGACTCTTTTGGAAGTTTAACTTTCTGTGTGGATAAGGGAGTATTTTGTATTTAGGTTACTATTTTGCTGTTCTCTGTTGCAAAAAAAAAAGACCATATTTTCTTGTTTTTTATCATCAATTTGTTATTGTGATAATGCTGTTGCAAAATATTATGTATTCAATGGGCTCACTTAGTTTGTCTAACTGCAAATTGTCTCCCTTCTCTAATTTAATATAATGACAGTAAGTGGGACAGTATGGTGGAAGCCTCCTGATCTGTGCACACACATACATACATATGCACACATTCAAACACAGACAATCTAGCCTCATCAAAAATGATATGTTGGGCCCTTTGTTGTCAAACTCCTCGTACAGAAATTGCATATTCATGGGGGTGTATTTAAACCATTTCTGCTGGCATAAGCATGCGGTGCAGCAGCGGCGCTCTGAGATGACTGTCGCTTTCTGCCACTCTTTGCCACTTAACCTACCTCTCTGTTTGAGGCACCTAGTTTTTTCTTGATGCCTTGCACTGCATTGCAGCCGCATCACAAGAAAGTCTTCAGGTTTAATAGTGGCTTGGAGGCCTGTGGTAATTCCCTTTTTTACACTAAAAAGCAAGCTTAGCAGTTATTCAATTGACATGATTTTGTGGTAGTGGAGTGGCAATGGACAAACGGAGCTGCTTTGAAATAGGGCACCGCCCTTACAGTGAGGAAGTGGTGTTTACTGCCTGATGTTAAAGATGTTAAATGCAGCTGTCTTCTCAATTACGATACAATGAGGAGCACACTTCATACACAAAACAGCAAGCTCACCTGAAATCAGACATCTATATTTCATCACGACTCCCCTGCACCTTTATTTTAGCCATCGACACATTCAATGAGTGCTTGCATCAGGAAATTCTTCATTCTTAACTGAAAGCCAGAAAGTACGACATTAAGCAAAAAATTCAGGACTAGATTAGTCAAGAGTTTCTGCTGCTAATCTCACCTGATATAGTTTTTGCCTTTGGTGTATGCATTTAAAAACATGATTTCTCATTCGAGTCAAACAGTGAATCTGTTTTCTGGATGTCCATAGGTTTCATGTTATTAAAATGGATTAGACAAAAAAAAAAGACTAAATAAAGGAGATTTTCCAAGGAAAAACCATCAAAACTCTACACAAGTAATCGTACAGAAGATGTAAATAAATGTTTTTGTCTGTCTCCACCAGTGGAGGAATAAGGTTTTGTTTCCCTGGTAGGAATTATCCACATGCTGTCAAGAATCTCTGATCCTCAGTAGGTTCAACATTTTGCCCTTTCCATTAAATCTTGTCTTTGGAAAAGCTGCCAATCAAAAGACAGGCTTTGCAGGAGTGATGTCCCCGACCTGCAAGACTGAGCCCTTAACACCCTGACACGCAAACACACACACACACACACACACACACACACACACACACACACACACACATCACATCTCATTCTCTGTGCCTTTGGCCCAACAATGAGACTGACAGCAGCATCAAATTCAGTACCACATATAACAATTACATAGATATTAGCTATATTACAATACTGCTTCACTTATACATACTAATCATTAATAGATGGTATATTTGGCCAGCATTTGATCATTGATACCATCATGATGCAGATACAATAAAAATATACCTTAGTGTGAGCAGTAAATTGGTAGTTATTATCCATTTTAAGCACAAAGCAGTCTATATGAGCATAAATGATTTCCAACATATCCTCCATGTGTTTCAACGTTACAGATCAGTTCACATTCAGTCAATTAAAGGATGTTTTAAAACAGTGACTTTGCCATATGTGTGTTGATAGAGTGCCTGGGTGTGACGAGCCATCATTATCCCCTTTTCTGTGCAAAACAATCATTTTAATGAAATCTAATATCAGGTAGTCTGCCCATCTAAGAAAGGAAAGTCTCTGAAGGAAAAGAGTAGAACACGAAGTTCCCACGAAAATTACTCTCTCTCTCTCTCTTTGGAAGAAAAAGTTGAACAATTGAGGAACTGCTTCTGTTGAAAACTTTAGAATACATTTATTTAACAAAAGTAGGGCTGCAGACTTTTTCACTTTTCACTTGAATCACACATTAGTAGGAGGGGATCTTCCTCATTGGCAGAAGGAATGATAACAGTAACCAGTAATTTCCAATGTGTGTATGGTCAGTGCTTCAATTTAAGATAGACTAAAAATGCTTTTTGATTTGGTGGGTTTCCAGCATACAGTTTACAAGTTTTTAAGAAAAAATAAATTTGTGCCAACCTGCATATTTTAACCTCAGATTCAGATAAGAATTTTGTTGTGCAAACATAACAGGATGGGAATGCTAGTTGGCATCTTTTGTTTGTTGGCTTGTAGCTGCTAGTGGACGACGCAAGTTTGTGTTCAAGTGCTTGCTTGTAGGCGAAGGTTAGGTCACTCTTTATCCTCTATTCTTCCCAGGAATCATTGTCTGGTTCAAACATGTTTGGCTGAATTACATCACTGTTAGAACTTGACACTGTGCAGCGTATAGTAGACTAGTTTAAAAGTCAGACGATGAAAGAGCAGGTAAGCTCTGGCTCACTCCAGCTGCAGGCGAGGTGCAGGAAACTCATAGATCCCCAGAAGCAAGACTGGGCAAAGTTGGTGAATTAAATCCAAGCATTTGTGAGGACAAAAAACGGAATTGTTGTGAAAATAAACAGAAAACCTAAATTAGATTTTAAGGGTTTAATCAAAGTTGGAGCAGGTAATAAGGGTGTTTAAGTTGTCAACTCCACATTTAGCATCATTAGATGACTCTTGTTGTGAACTGGCACTATATCAATAAAACTAACTTTACTGTAGTGGTTGTAAAACATAAAATAAAAAAATCTTGATCATGTTTACCTGGACACTGGTTCTTTGGCAGGAGAGGTATTTTCACATGAGCACCTGGCTGGGAAAATGTACAGGCAGCTCCTCCTTTGATAGAGGCATGTGAAAACACTTCTACAGGACAAACGGTTTCTTTTAGAGTTTAACAATGTAGGCATGCTGATTAATTAGTCTGGCTGAAATAACAATTAGAGTACAATCATAGCCTGCAACTGGAGTTCACGATAGTTCAAGAAAACATCACACTGCCAAAGTCAACTTAATTAATGAGGGTTGCATGTGATGTATATCTACATGTGCAAAGCAATTTGTGATGTGAACATATGAGCCACACCATGAATTACCTTAATTAGAAACATCACCCCGAGCTCTTTCTATTGATCGTCCAGCACGCTAAATCAAAAGTAATGCCGGACAGTTAGCCGAGGACGCCATCACCGATTAATCAGGCACTGCTCAATCATTAGTTTTAAAGAATTTCCTCTTCGTTTACCATATCTTCCTTTTCAGCCTGGCGTTGTTGTATTTTTAATTTTCTTTTCCCAGAGCTTCATTTGATGTTTTGTAACTTCTTATGTGCTGCCAGCGGATTGCTGCCTGTTGAAAGAAAATGTTTCCCTTCTAGGGTGGCAAGGGTGCATATTCATATGAATATTTTCCATTGATGAATACGATACACTACTGCGGCGACTTTGATAGCCTCCTGCTCGGGTCCTAAGTTATGTCATAATGGAGGGACGACGACCCTGGGCAAAACATCCCAATGCACAGTAGAGAGGAGCAAACATAAGAGCCCTTAGACGTTCTCTGTGTTTAATATTACAGGACTGTTTACTGAGGAGGGAGTTGCTTGTTTTGTCCACCAGGGAGCCCAAATATGTTTAAGGTCAAGCCATCTCAGTTCATCTTCAGTCAACTTCGGGATCTTTGATCACTTGTTGTTTTTGACTCCATGGCCAGGTCTTTATAATGCATGAGGACATTACATAGTTATGAACAGCTTGGCAGGAAAGTCAAGGCAGTGATGAAACTTGTTAGACACTTTTAAAAAGAACTTTTATGCACCTTAAGTGTAAAAAAAGTAGTTTGACACCTTTGGAAAATACCTTTGTTCGCGTTTGCACCAAGAATTAGATGAGAAAAATCAGAAAATGTCAGGTAACAATTGTCAGCTTCTGACAAAACCATATTTTTTCATTTTTACCCCTTTCTGGTGATGATTAAACAAACAAAATATGAAGTGTGAGCCAAATGGATGAGCAAATACAGTATGTTCTATGTCTATATAACTATTACTGTAGTTCGCCATGACACTTTTATTTTCTTGGTCTAAAATTTAGGTACTTTTTGAGTTTTAGCGATTGTGATCTATGGGATATGATGACCTATTGATGCTACTTTTTCCAGATACATGTCGCATCTTCAACACAATTATATATTGATATAAGATTAAACGCTTTAAACTTGATACTCTTATCAAGTTTGATACTCTTAGCGTGTCCTATTTCTTATGAAAGCTGTTTTTCTTATGAAAGCATGTTGTTGGTCATATATCATCCGAAGAAACACAAAAAAATCAAAATTTGAAAGATTAAAGAGCAGATTTTCAAAGAATTTAAAAAGGTCTGCGAAACATTTTTGGTTTGATTATTAGAGAGAAGAGAGGTGAGGAAGGACCACTTCTAATCTAAATCAATTCCACATTCGACTCTTCTTACTTCTTACAGAGAGAATTTTTTTTTCAGCAAAGGTAAAAACGATGAGGGGAGCACATCAAAGTCAACATTAGCTTGTGTTGTCGGCTACCTTTAATGCAACACTTAAACTCATCTCTCTATAGGTTCTTAACAGAAGTGCTAAATGTGTCAGCTTGCTCAGATATTAAATGTTGGATGTTCTGACAGTGTTTTAATAAACAGTGAGAAAAGAGTGCTCACACAATAAGCTTCTGTCTTTATCCATCGTTGTCCCAAAATAACAACTTCTCAATCCATTCGGCTCAGTCAAGGTCTGAACAGCATTCTTCATATTTGAGGTAATTTCATCTGTAAAGTTTGCACTTTTAGAAGGCAATTAGTCATACGAGCTAATGTAGCTCTAAGTTTAAGTGAAGAACTGTGATTCTGCTCTGTAAACATTACACTAGTCATTCTGGGGATTTAGCTCGCAGTTTGACAGGTTAACTGAAAATTTCAAAAAGAGCGCTTGCAGCGACCCTTTAAGCATCATCAACTTCTGTGTTGTGTTTATTCTATGGAGGGATTTCTTGTTACTTGCAATGGTAAGTTTAATACCTGATGTTTAGACTTGAAATAAACCTCGCCTTTTTTAAAGCTAAGGTGCAAAACCTTTGAGAAGCTTCTCTCGTGTTTTGGGAAAAAAAAAATTTAAAAGCGTTGCAGGTGTTGAAGTGATCTAACAAAGGTTGCTGCCAGTGGAGGCGGAGGAAGTGAGGAAAAGCTATTGAATTTGTGTCCTGGTTTTCCTGCTCGATAATGATCTCTTGAAAGTGTGTGTTTTTTCCTCTTCTTCCAGTAACAGTGTGTGCGAGATGAAAGATAGTTCCGGGGCTAGTGCACCGGCGCACATCTGACTGAGGCAGGTGTTAGAAATGTAGATGGCTGGCGGAGACTAAAGACAATACAAATTTGAAGTGAAAACGCTACTGGCACGCCTCCTCTGTTCTTAACACGTGAAGCCCCAGGCCGATCAATTATTCATCCTATTGTGCGTGCGCGTGGCATAGTGTTAGTTCTGTAGTTGGAGAGGAGGTGTCTGTTGCACTTAAAGAGTGAGCACCACGTCGCTTGGCAGGCCCAGGTCTGTCAGCCTGCCTCTGTCTGCCTCTCTCTCTCTCTCTCTCTCTCTCTCTCTTCTCCTCTTCCATAAACTTTGAGATCTTCATCCTCAGATCTCCAATGTACATGAGCGTGCACACTCTCTCTCTCTCTCTCTCTCTCTCTCTTCCTCACACACACACGTAAAAAGCCCTTGTTCTCCCTGAGCCTTTTTAATGATGGGATCAGGGGCAAGAATTGGTGGCTAAAGTGCAGCTCCAGTTATTGAAAAAGAATAAAAGAAAGAGAAACATAGAGCAAGAAGAGTGCGAAAACGAGAAAGATGGGGTGGGCGAGAGGAGGGGATGGAGTTTGGGTGGGTGGGGGCTTTGTACACTGGGGGTATTTTTCAAAGCAGTGCAGACTTGAAGCCATTGGGAGGCTCCTTTGACTTTAATCTTGGCTGTTCTTTGAAAATTATGACCGAGGACCACGGTTGCTTCATTAAAAGACATGTTCTGTTTCTTGTGTAGTTTCAGCCAGATTTTCTTTTCTTTTTTTTTTTTTTTTTTGTGCATGCGATGCTGATTTCAGCTTTCCACCCTCAATGCTTCCAGCAGCCTCCTGAGCACCTTGCCCCGTTAGGGTGCCCACTCACTTTGGATGTAAATAGACCAGAGACTGTTAGTTGAGCAGACACACTTGATTTCCTCTCACCTCCCAAAGTCCCCACTTTAGTCTCATCTGAGTCTACAAGCTATTGTCCTTTTGTTATACCGTGATCAGACGTAGTGCAATCTGCACTGTGTGTAATGTGACAAATGAGATGGGAATTTTGTCCTCCACTTGGTGGGATGGGGGCATAATAAGCACAGAGTGTCCTGTGTGCATTTGGTAATGATCCTTTCTATGAAAACAGAGCCAGGGAGTTATGATAGATAGGAGGGTACGTAGGAAAATATTGGGTTTGTCTCCCTAAAAGAGCAGGTTTGTAAGATGTTTAACACACTTAAAAACACATTGTGCAACAATTTTTGCATGAAAATATTTACAAACGACTATACTTGTGTTATTTACTTTGTTAAGTTGTGAACCTATAGTCCCAAACATTTCCAGCACTTTTTAAGTCATAGTCTGTGTGTGAAAAAATAGTGGAATGAACTGTCGCCATGCTGCACTTTTTTCCCGCTGGTCTCATTAATTTCTGGATCTGAAGAATATTCTTGTAAAAGAAGAAATGACATAAGAATAAATTTGCAGTTTTACAACCATGTAAATTACTTTAACTGCCATGATGTGGCAAAAAAATAAAATGAAAATACGGCCTTTTTCTTGTCAACATCCCATCCTGTCGAGGATTTGAGAGTCTTTGGTTAAATGTGCTTTGGAACATTTGTTGGCAGTAAAACTATTAAAATATTTTTGCAGTGTTTTATGACAAGGTAGCCAAAGGGCGCTTACAACAAACATAACACATCTTTATCTCCTCCACCAGGTACTGAAACTGTTTTAGCTCTGAAAGGAATTTTAATGCTGTCTGAAGACTATCACATTTCTCTAAATTATTTGTTTTAGGTATGCATGGCTTCAAATGTATCTCTTAACTCCTGCATATTGAATTACAGGCACTTACTACTGTTAAAATGTGGTGTCAAGCTTCATTAGTTGAATCTAATTAATGTTTTAATCGATATACAGGGTCCCATTCTGACACCACTTTTAACAAATCAAACATTTGTGACGTAAAAACACATAAAATTATTCAGACACTCAGAGCAGCTGGTTGCATCTCAACTGCAAACCCTAAAAAAGGTCACTGATTCTCTTCATCTCACACACACACGCACACACACACACCATATATTGTAAATTTGATCCAGTGGCTGTAGGAAATGAAGGTAGAGAGACGAGACCTGTGTGAAATGCCACACAAAGTACTAATCAATCCCTTGCTGTGTTCACATACTGTGAGTGCACAAATCAGGGCACAGCAAGCTTCCTCTAATGACCTGGACCAGGACTCACACATGGCGGCAACTGCGACCCACAAAATACATATATTCTCCATGTGTGTGGATACATGCACACAGATAAACAGCGATGTATGGAAATGGTTTTACCAGCAGCTGAGCTTGGCTCTTTTGCCCTTTGCTCTATCGGCATCCTCTCACCCCTGTCTTCTATCAAGTGTTTCCTCCCTGTGGATACACCGCTCACATAAACATTGCCTGGTAAATGCTTTATGAAGTGGCACTTGCACAAATCATGCCACTGCAGTTCCCCAAAGCTCTGCCAGCAGGAAGCGTCTGTAAGTTGTGATCCTCGGTAAACTGTATGTGCTTTAAACATACAGTACATGCAGTATTAATGCCGTACTAGACTGTGAATGTCTGTGTGTTTATGTCTCCGACAGACACTGACTGAGTTTGTTTCCTTATGTCTGTGCAGCTAAAGCCTGATATATCTTATTCCTTTGTGCTGTAGAACTCTGTTGCTGTTAGAAACACAGAATGCTGCACTGGGAGACATGATCCTTCAATACAGTTTATGGTCACTTTAGTTTATCTGGAAGTGACGCCACATGCACTGTGCTGCTGCTTGTGAACACTCACTACAGCACCTAACCTGTGGCTGGAAACAGTCCACAGCAAATGCACCATTTACTCCTGTTTGAGCAGTGAATGCTGACATCTACCAGCTGTAAAAGGAATATTATTTAGACTTGTGAAAATGGGAGCGTGTGTTTGTGAGCTGTGCCTCCAGTACAGAAACCAAAGGGCTTGGGCCCTTTGGTTTAAGAACCAATGACTGAGTGTAGAACAGTACGTTCTACGTATTATAGTAATATTATGTAATTTTCTGAACCACTCAAAGTGTTCTACCTGTTCAAATATTTGCCCCTGCCCACTTCAATCATGAAATCAACATTACTGAAGGTTATTTATCGAAACATTTCAGTCTGTTCATATTGTCAGTCATCCCTGCAATATTGTTGCAGTATCAATATCAGGGTATCTGGTCAATAATGATATATATTCATCCATGCATCATGATATAATCTAAAAATTACAATATGCAATATGCAATATTATTTTAATGTTAAACTTACCTGAAAGTTAGGAAAAATTTGCAGAAAAAAATGAGGAGAAAATTAAGGGTAAAATTAGAACGAAAACGATCAAGGTATTGGTTTTATACGTTGGTGTATGCATAGTTCCAGCAGTCCTAGAGCTGAATTGATTTTCTTTACTCAAAGCCAGTCACTCCAAAACTTGAATTTGTGTGATAGAAAATGCACCTGAATGCTCATCGATCTTATTCGAGTGCCCAGTTTACGGTGTAAGCTTGTTTCTCTTGTGTAGAGCCCCTGTACAGTGCAGCGTCTAAGTCAAGGCCAGGCCTCTCACAATGCTAGGTGTTTTATTCATTTTTCATTCAGAGTTTATCAAATGGACTCAAAAATTACAGTTTTTTCACCACAGTAATAAAAGCCAAACTATCCCTCTGTGTACATGAAACAAAGAAAGAGACATGTGGGGGCCCTTTGATCAGTCAATCCGTAAACAAACACAGATGCAGAAGCCCTGCTATTGGATATGTGCAGATCAAACTGTGTCATATCATAACGGGCAAATAATAAGCTCTTGTTCTCTGAAGGGCAGCAGTCACAGCAACACCATCAATTAGACTCCAGAGTTTGTGTCATTTTCCTTCATACTGATCGTGAGCTGAGTGAGTCAGGCTCCGCTCAGTGATTTAACATACCTTCAAAACTTGGCTGCTTATGTTATTGTGACGATGCTGGAGATACGAGTGCGAATTGTTTTTGAAAAATGTTGAATTGTGAAGGGGTTAAATCATAAATAGTGCCATGTTGATGGATGACTTTTTTTTTTGTTGTTGTTATCATTACCCTCCCAAGTTTTTACCCAAAAGTCTTTGGCAATTGAGACAATCTTAGTGAGACGATTGTGGCCATATTCCAAGATATGGCGTTCCTGACATTGTTTGAATTGTTTATGTTTGTCCTTCATTGTGCGGCCACATAGGTGGAAGCTTTGCAACTCTGGATGAAGTTTGCAGCACTTTTTTCTGCCTGCGCCTTCTTGTTAGTGCATGCCTTACGCTGTGCACATGAGTATTACCCTCAAACAAGTCTGTCCTCTTTGTTTTCAGCTCTATGGGGACCCCCCTTACAAAAAAATAATGTTTTGGAAGGCAAGCCAAACCAATGTATGGGAGAGGGAGAGCATGGACTCAATAGTGTCTTCTTTTCTTACTTGATTTAAATGAGGGCTACCAGCTCTGAAGTTCCTTCTTGCTATGTTCATCATGAAAGAATGTGCACTGGTTGCACCGACTCCAAAGCCCAGCACAGTTACCATTGGCATATTAATAATTTAATGCAAATAATCATTGAGTATGCAGTTTGTGTGTGAATTTGAGCTGAAAGACAAAAGTAGAAAGTGGGGCCTCACATTGCGTTGAGGAAAATAAAGTGAGATGTTACACAGGCCTCTTTCTAGCATCTCCGCGGGTGAATGCTGGAATGAATCCCCTGAAGAGCTGTACCATCTCATCTAGCTTTCTCTGATTTAGATCCTATCAACCCTTCTCATTTCACACCGCCATAATACAAGATGTCAAAGTGTAATTTGACAAGGTCTCTCAGAGTAAACAGGATTGAGTTTCTCTCTGTGGTTTAATTGTGCCCTCGAAGTCCCCTGGCTGGCTATGAACTCAACCTGGGATGATTTATATTTATGGCGGCGTTGCCGCCCATGTGTGAGTTCTTGTGGGCGTGTATTGAGAGGTCCAAGTTGGGATGGTTGGACTTGGGGAGGCTGTTCCACGTCACACAGACACAGAAATAGATGTATTAAAGCTTCTCCTCGCTGTGGTCGCTCTCAGGCTTCAACTCCAGGCACCATTCCCTCAGTCCCATCAGACTGTCAATAATTCATGTTGGGGATTTCATGGGATTCAGCAGATACGTTCACCCGCATTGATGGCAAATTTCTTTTATTTACACGGAGCCTATAATGAAATAAGACGCCTCACATTAGTCTGTGGGCTAATTTCTGAGGGGAATGTTGATGGTGGCATTGTGGATGGGAGGAAAGCCAGTGGGGCTTTGGTTCTACTAAAGGTCCCTGAGCTGCTTCCCTCAGCCTCCCTGCTTATCTCTCTCATTATAGGTCATTCTTTCCTTCGTCACCTTTGTCCTTATATCAGTGTTAATGTAGTGGAGGGTGGTTGTAGTTCTGAGTACATCTGTAAGCCGTGCAAAGTTGCATCTACTTTTTGTACATTTACTAACCCTCTCTCCTTAAAATATATAGTTGCCAAATATATTTGGCAGGGTGAGGTTGGATTACTATAAACACTCCCTGCTACCCTGGTATTGTTATGTTCGGGCTACTAAAACATATAGTATTGTTGTCCATAACCTTTAGAGTTATGGACCGCAATTATTACAATAAAGAATCACGTCTGACACGCAAGGGCACCCACATTAGTTACTGATGCTACAAACATTCTTGCTTTAATGCTATGCCACAGATCATCTACAAGTCATGCAGAAAAGTTTGTAAGCAATGGCAGAGAAGAGGGATACTGTTGACTGATATCAATATAAAGAGGTTTTCTTTTTTTTCAGTATCATAATCAGAATAAAGTACACTTGGTTTAATGGGCTTCAATTGCTGAGTGAAAACAGCAGGCTACCTATACGGTTAAGTTAGGTTTAGGGAGAGATTGTGGTTAAGATATTCGGAAACATAATCTGCACATCCTGCAGCATGGTTAGTGTGGATCATTGTTTCCATGGACTAATCAAGACTGGAATATATTTCAGGAGCCTTGGGATTCCTAAATGAAAATCATATTTCATTTGGCAAAGTATGATACTGTAGGAAAAACAAAATAAATATGTTGCAAGGACATGATATTTGGTAGATATGTTTTATTCTATGTGTGGGCTGCACCTAATGACAATTATGACAAATTTGTCTTTTTTCCTCTCAATTAATCTGTCCCAGCTCAATTTGTATGTGTATTTGTCCAGCAATATAAATATATATCCAATTACAATATTAGAAAAAAAGGAAGTAAATCTATAAAAGCAGACAATAACTGTTTATGAAAAATATGCCCTCAAGTTAATTTTGTATTGTTGGGAAAATGAGATTAACTCCACCATCATCATGAAATTGTGCCATGTCATGATGTCAAGATAACCCCAATTAAGAATAACCAGAGAAATGTAAATGATTTTAGTGTGAAGATTCAAGATGCATCTTATCACTGAGTGAATTCAATAACTGTACCATAGTAAAATTTCTTACCATATTTTCAGTTTATAGGAACAGCCTTGATTATAGCAGTATTATTAAACTTTTTTTTTTAAGTTGAGTATTACAGTCAATCCAATTGGCTGCAACCTAAAAATCACCATATTATGAGGTTTTCACATGGGAATAGAGTCATCAAATAGGCTCCTGAATGTGATGTTTTAGAGGTGCCATATACTGTATGTGTAGGTACAAAGGGTTAAGTGCTTTGTGTTTTGCACCTTTTCTATGATAATAAGTTAAAATAATTAAAATCCAAATGTATAATCCCTCATAAATCCGAATCGTCAAATGTGCTGGAACCAAGCAAGAAAACAGTCATAAAGTGGTTTCGTCACCTGCTGTAACAATCAATTAAAATACAATATGCAAAGAGAGAATGTGTGTGTGTGTGTGTGTGTGTGTGTGCTGCTCCACGTCGGGGTGGAATGAATCAGTGAGTGCCTGTGGACATGGTCATATGGACATATTAGCAGTAGTAGTGGATTCCTTAGTGTTTTATGTGTATAATTTCCCCCTGATAGTGGTGGTGGTTATGGTGTATTGTGTGTGTGTGTGTGTGTGTGTGTGCGTGTGTCTGCGTTTGTGTGCGTGAGAGAGAGGGAAGAAGAAGAAAGAGAGTGAATGAGAGTACTGGAGAGGTGATGTGGAAGGATGAGGAAGGCTGAGACAGGAGAGCTGCCCCCAGTAATGAGGCCCTTTTATGGGCTTTAATTTGTCCCGCTCCCCCGGGAGACTGATGGATGGCTCTCTTTATGCTCACTCTCTTTCTTTCCCCCATCTGTGATACAGAGGATTTATTTATACCCCGATATTACCTCTCTAACAAGTGCTGCCTTGCCATTACAGCTGCCTGACTCTTCCTGCCGAAATATAGATAGATAGATAGATAGATAGATAGATAGATAGATAGATAGATGGATAGATAGGTAGATAGATAGATAGATAGGTAGAGAGATAGATAGATAGATAGATAGGTAGAGAGATAGATAGATAGATAGATAGATGGATAGATAGGTAATTGTATGAGTCTGTTTTTGTATAAAAGATCTGTATGTGTGTGTGTTTGGATATCTGTCGGCTTGCCTTGCTGTGTCTCTACAATTTTTCCTTTTTTTTTTCAGTTCATTTGTTTCTTGTCTTTGCAAGTGGGTGCGGAGGGGGGAAAAAAACAAAACATTTTTGCCCCTGGGCAATTCATTGCAAATTCTGGCTGTCTCCTGCTCCGTTTGACTCGAGGGAAATGAAATTTAAAAACTAAGTAAAAAGTTTATCACCAGTTGGCAGTTTTTGCAAGTGATAAAAATGACCAGTTGGAGAGGCAGATTCAGGTTGACAGCCACAGAGGGATGAACATAGTAAGCTGCGTACGTTTACTTTGGTGGTTTCAAAGGATTGGGCACCACACTGGCAGAGCCGACGATGCCCATGTTCATCCATTCATCTGCTGCACCAGGGCTTGTCATTGCTGAAACTTAAAGGGGGATTTTCCCGCGACAGTGCGACACAATGTCCAAACACACATATGTGGATATATACATATATGGTATATACAGTACACTGTACATGGTTTGAATTAATTATTCATTTCATCAGCACTGATTGGCAAAAAACATAACGTTAACTCACATAAAGCTCTTATCGTAAGATATGTTGTGATCTATTAGGACGCAAGCTTTAGAATTAAAATGAAAAAAAAACACAGCTTCCTCATTTTATTTTTCATGCTTTTGAAAGTGAAATTTGTTGGAATTACTCACACCTTGGAAACAGATTATTTTTAATATACTGAATGATCATTTTCATAATTTATTAGAATGTCCATTATTTTCTTGATTAGTTGATGACTGATGTGGTCTATTAAACAAAAAAACTGCCTATTTAAATTTCACAGATGGAGAATAAAAACAACAAGAAGTACATTGTTGCTAGAAAATCACTATTTACACAGATACTACACATGTTGATTTTGTAAGAGTGAGTCTTACAGTCCAACTAAATTGCTATTTTAAAGAAACAGTGTGTAGAATTTAAGAATATCTCTCTGCAAACACGTAATATAATCTTTGTAACTGTGTAATCACCTTAAACCAAAAACTATATTGTATATGTAATCTTACAAGGAGAAATTTATAGTTACACGGAGGCAGGCCCTCTTTCCACACAAACCGCTATCTTGACCATAATACTATGGCAGCCAGGAATGGACAAAAAGCCTTTGCAATTAAATGCTGTAGTGGCATTGAAATACAACCAAGAGCCACCTCAGCAAAAGGCAGCAAAGAAGAAGGAGTACAAGGAGTTTTTGACAGCAGTCTGCTGGAAGTTTGTCCCAAGTTAGTTACTCTAAATGAGGGATCATACACAGATAGTCACCGTGGTTCTCAATGCATTCTACTACCTCACCACTAGATGCTGCTAATGGTTATTAGTTACTCTAAATAAGGGATCATACACAGATAGTCACCGTGGTTCTCCTACGAGAATGAAGAGGGAGGGGACAGCACTCTGCTGCAATGCATTCTACTACCTCACCACTAGATGCTGCTAATGGTTACACACTGGTCCTTTAAGGCAAAAAAGTCTCAGTTAAAAGAATTTTGGGTCCATCAGAATTACTCATACTGTGCTTGGTAGTCTGGCTGAAATGTGATATCTTATTTTTGTTGGCTTGCTTACAACTTTAATAATATTTTAGATAGATTGTGATTTATTGATGCAGTTTGGACTTTCATTCTGACCCCTGTATTTCTAAAAACCTACATATCTTTAACACAAGGCAGTCTATATCAGCACTTGGTGGTGATGCTACTGCCTGCTGTCAACAATTTAACTGCCTCCACCTCCTCATCCCCTCAACTGCCATTAAAGTGTAAGTGAATTTATATGGGTTTGTATTTCATTAAATGTTGTGTATCTTCGGCTCTATTCATTGGACTGTTTGTATCAAAGTCTCTGAGAAATTAGTTTGAGATCATCACATTAGTAAATCCACACTGCCAAACTTAAATGTACAGTACATCTTCTATTAAAAAAAACAACCGAATAATTTCTATTAAAATAGAGCCGCAATAGTTTTGTTTAAATGACCATGTATGTAAAACACACTTTATTACACACATTTTCTATATTTTCAGAACTTCAATTTATCTGTTACCTGTCTTAGTTTTTTGTTATTTAAGTGTGGAGTTTGACTAAAGATTAGCCACTGGCAATCTGCACTATTTCATCTGTGAGACGTTACCTTAAAAATCAAACCAGTCAGTCTCAGCACAGTTTCCTTGAAGATCGATCAGTTTTTACCTGTTTCACTCCATCTTCCACTCATCCCGCCTCCTTTTCAGCTCACATCAGTGAAACAGCAACTCAGGAGAAGAAGAAGACGAGGAAGACGGCAAAAAGCTCTAAGAGTAAACAGAGAAAAAATATTTGTTTGCTTACTTTACGCTTGCTCTGCCCCTCTGGATATGTGATCGGTAACAACTATTGCGTGTGTTGAGGGCTGGGCGACGGTTTGGCGCGCAGATTGCCAAATCACAACTCTGAGTAGCTCTCTGCACACTTAGCTCAAGGCCCCTCCAGTTTACATAATCCTCTGATCCATATGCTCCTGGAGTAGGGCCAGCTGAGGATTGACAAACACACCGAGATCGGAATGAGACCCTCCATGCTGTCTTACAGGAGACATAGCGGTGACGACAGCCATTATGAGAGTCAACCCTGTCTCCATGGAAGTCTGTTTCCACAGGAGCTGAAGTTCCCAGGTCATAGTTTCATACAAGTCTGTCATTATCCACATCTTAGGCTCTTTTTCTTAAATAGCCTCTTTATTAACTCTTCAATCCCTAAAACATCTCCCCTTGAGGATGAATTTACTTTCAATAAAAGACAGCTGGGTGGTCATCTTTATACTCTTCACCCGTCTCAACCACACATCTCCCATTTCCATTATTCCCTCAACCCTCCACCCATTTGGCTGTCGAGGAGGGAAGCCCACTTGCAGTGCCCCCTTTGGCAGTTCTTTTCAACTTCACAGCGTCCTGTGGTTGAGCTTGGATCCACTACAGAAAACCATCTGCCCACTGTGATCACTCGCTAAAGTGTCTTAATTAAGCCTCATTGCCTTTGTGTTAGATGCCCTCTTTCAAATGGAAAAAAAAACGCCCAAAGAAAATGAAATAAGATGTGAGAGGACAGAAAGAAAAGCTGGACATAATATTTAAACACCGAGCCATGTGATGAACCTGGCAGAGTCCTGTCACACAGTCTGACAGAAATTGTCATTTTATAAAATGGCTACGCTCCAGGAAGCCTCACTGATCCGCTATCATTTGCATGTCGAACACACCCAAGGTTGATGTTAACGTGACACACTGGCTCTACGATTTGCCACAGCTGCAAGGTCCAAAGTGCCAAAGTTAGCCTACACACAGACGCACGCGCTAACACACTAACACATATCATATAGTGCCCTGTTCCATGTCTTCATTTTGGGGCTGCTCATGAGGCATGTTGGGTTGGGGACACTCTTCAGCCTTCATCACCATCAAAAAAGTCATGTAACATCATGACTGAAATAAGCAGTCGACATCATTGCAGAGGATTTCTGTTATCGTTCTACAATCCACCAATGACCCAAAACACAATGTGAAAACTAGAGTCCTCTATTTTGAAAAAGTGAGGAAGCAATCCTGACCTCTTGTGTGGGTGGGCTTAACACTGTAAAAACAAAACTTACATTCCGATGCATCAACTTGTAGGCGACCTTTTACAATTAGCTCTCGCTCTTTCTTTCTGAGAATCTATGTCTGGTTCAAATATGTATGGCTGAATTCCTCAGATGTTAGAATTCGCCACCGCACAGCGTTTAGTAGACTAGTTTAAAAGTCGGAAGATTACAGAAAAGGTAAGCTACAGCTCACGCTGGATGCAGAGCAGAAACAGGGTAGGACATTAATAAAAACCACACAATCTAGATGAGACAAAGGTGTAGAAATACCATCCAAGACATTTTAAAGCCACAAGAGAATATTTTTGTAAAAACAAAAAAACATTTGAATGTTTTATTTTACAAAAAAGAAATTATGTTTTTAGGGTTTGATTAATTGCTGAAAGATAACTTTAATACTTCACTTATGTCTTAAAAATTTCATGTGTACCGATTTCATACCACACTATTTCATCCATCGTTTGTCGAAATTTAACAAGGCAGAAAGTCCAAATGTTGTGGTCAGGACAGTGCATTACCAGAGGCTAAACTAAATTTTGATTTTAATTAAGAGTAGCCATTGTGTTTTCCCAACCATAATAAGGTGTTTCAGTCCAATATTACCTGTATTTAAGCTATAATTTATCTGTAAGAATCTTAACCATACTGTGGTACCACAAAAATCCCCGAGAGGAGTGCAGGTCGGGATTGAGTGAAGGGACACACACAGCACTTTAAACTAACACACTGGAGTTTAAATCCCATGTGAAACCAAGTAAATTCCTAAACCTAACCATGTTGGTCTTGTGCCCAAACGAACCCATAACCGATTTTTTTCAAAACTAACGACACGCGTGAACATGTGATGTTAAAAGGAAGGTTTAGCATGTCAGCCGATGATGCCAAAGGGTGCCTTTTGGGTCTGGATGTAAACCAAAAAATAAATCTATAAAACTCTGAAATCTGTAAACTGAAGTA
>KV751317.1:15678681-15694254 GCA_001698575.1 Mola mola
AGTCATGTCCTGCAGGTCAACAGGCAATTCTCATGTCTCCAGAATCTGAAAGCAACATGAAAGATTTTACATGTACGAGTACGTAAAATTAGTGTTTTCAGTGAGAATGTCTATTTTAAACTTTTTAAGTCTCTTTTGCACAAACAAAGCAAATAAAAGTAGCAAAATAGTAGTAGTAGTTGAAGCATGTGAGTAATGATTTCTTGAGCGCAGATGCCCTGCTATTATCATGTTCCTAATGTCTCAAGACAAGATCTGATTGAGCCATCGTCTGTCATAGTCTCACGAAAAACAAAATTATGTCTAACTTCTCTTTTTTTTCCACTTCCTCCCCCTTGCTTTTCACTGCACTCTTTCTTTCACCATCAATTACAAACGTGTGACAGGTTACAGACGGGCTGAGAGGGGAGAACAATGCGCTGTAACCCTCGGTACTGCCCTCCAGCTTGGCGCCGGGCTCCAGCTCCCTCTCCCAGCAGGCCGTGGGGGGGCCACCTCCCTCTCTCAACCCCCTCTGCCACCACCAGAATCAATTGCTCCACGACACCATACAAACGATCCACTGAAGCCCATGCATCACAGTGCAGTGCACCACCAGCAATGATCAGCCATGTGGTTCAGCACTGAAAGAGAGGCAGCAAGAACAAGATGGAGAGTTATTACAGGAAAATATCAAATTAAACTAGATGAGTCAGGCGAAAATAGAGCGACAGGGACGAATAAAACGGAGAACAAAAACGGAAATAGAAGTATTGCGTGCATGTTCAGGCTGAGCAATTTGAGGACAATATTTTTTATTTTCTTCAAATTTAACAGGGCCTGTCTCTGTGGGCTGCGTCGTTTAATATATTTGAACCAAGCAAAAAGTGGCACATTTGTTTGTGCATTGAATAGAATCATACACAATAATCCAGCTGTTGGTGGTTGAAGCCATCCTGGGCTTCAACCAGTCAGCTAGAGAAAAGTCAACTTCTGCATATTCAACCAGTAGCTCACATTTATTGAGACGTTGCATTTGTGGTAGTCTGAAGGAGAGGCAATAGCTGGTGGCATGCAGCGCTGGGTAAAGGAGCTACATACAGCCAACCACACATAAGAGAGCCCTCTGAATTCCTCTATTCAATCATTCACTTGACAAGTTTTACTCATCCTTTAAGCGCCATCATCCTGTTTATATTCTGTCAGCTCATGGCGCTCTGGGTTCTCTGCTGGGTCCCAAGCCAAGCCCACTTTGATGTGTCAGCTATTTGGTGAGTTGTTCTCACTATAGGTCACATATGCTGTACCACTGTATCACTTAATGTTGCATAATTTAGCTATGTTTACTGTTTTTAACCAAGTCAATGTATGTGTTATGTTTTACTGTGGATTTTCTTTTTGGGTCAGGTTATGCTGTATGTTTTGGCCCGTATGAGCTGTTAATCTATGAGGGGTAAGTAGTGGTATATCCTACAATATTTGGTCAGTACCTTCTATAATGGCTTTATATTGATGTAGTCCATATATGATATATTATATGATCCCCAGAAGTTAAATGAAGTACCTAGTATAATTTTAAAGTACTATCAATGGAACTTAAAGGAACATATTTGTCTTTCAAAATTTTCTTTTTGAGGTTCAGACAACTTAAGGTGAGTTTATGAATTGCTACATCACTGCGCATTAAGCCTATTAGTATACAAAAGTACAAAATAAATTCAAAACAGTATCACGTAGAAACGCTATAGCTCATCATTAATAATTAAAAAAATAATTATCGGGAATTAATTAGTATCTGTAAATATTATATATGTTAATATAAAAAAGTATATGAGCATTGGTAATGATAATTAGACTGTATTTTGTTTCTTAACAGAAATATAGATATTACAATTCACCATTTTCCAGAGTTGTATGTGCTGCCCTTATTTTTGGCTGCATGGGAGCAAACAACTTCACTTAGTCTCTATGGTTACCTATCGACTGCTCTCAGACAAAGTGATTAATTTAATGTTTAAAAATGCAAATCACCACTTTTATATTTCATTTTTTGTACCGATTAAACAAACAAGATATAACAGGTTAGTTCTTGATACCAGTGGTGGTAGATATGAAGATCGGTAGATAGGAAAGTTTTAGCGATTTTATTATCTTTTCTCCTTTATCTCGCTACCAGATATACTAGATAGAGCCAGAAGTAACTATGAGCTGTCAATATGAGCTATCCACAGCTTGATAAAGGATCGTACGATTTTAAAACAATTAATATTCAGCCTCATCGCATATGCAGAACGAACCAAAATTTGTTCAAGCAATGAAGTCCTGGTGGATTCAGTGATCTGCATCTGATGTCCTGACTGGTCAGCTACCACTATTGTTTACTTCAAGTGTTACTCTGACTCCCAAAGGTCCCCTGGGAGTCCAGTGCCCTCCCTCAATTCCACCCCCCATTCTCATACACCCAGACACACACTAACAACATTCACACTAGCACACACACACACACACACACACACACACACACAGTATACTATGGCAAAAATTGTGTTAATTTACCCAGCCAGTAGTATTAACCGTATTATATCAAATAACTGCCACAGACAATTGGGCAGCCAGCTCTGTGACTTGGTTTTAATTGATTTTCTTACATGCTCTCTGCTGCAGATGATTTGGTTTCCCTCTGACACTATGTTTATTAAAGGCATATTGCATAAAGGAATAAATAGATATTGTTGGTGGGATTTATATGAGCTTTGAGGGAATGCAGAGATGCGCCCTGTTTTAATATAAGCCAGACTTCAAGTGTTTAGTTTCATTAAAGTCAATATGTTTCTTTAACCCCGGGGCCGAGAGGCCACCTTTTTGTGTGAGTTCGTGCTTCTGTTTGCGAGGGAGAAGGTGAGCGAGCTGGGGTGATGTTTACACATGTACATCACAGCCGTAATGCACGGCTACCTGGGTGAGGTCGCGTCATTGAAACATGTTCCGCCGTGGATGAATAGAGCCGCTCTTATTTGGCCAGAAACAGTTTTTTTTGTGTGTGTCTCCTCTTCGAGTGGAATGGCTGCGAGGAGACCCCAGGATCATTTCATCTTGAACATCCTTTACCAGCTGTCGCAGTCTTAAAGGCATGCTGTTCAGCCCACAGAAAATCCCACTAATCATCTTTTTGTGTTTGAGGGCACAATATGCTGAAACAGGCAGGGTGCACACACACATGCATACATTTATATACACGTAAACACTCACACACACACTGCCTGCCTGCTGCTCTCTTGTCCCCATGCCCTGAGGGTGAGAAAAAGAGGGAGAGGAGGGGGTGTTTCAGTATAATCACTTGTTAGAGGTCTGGCTCCATCCCCCCACCCTCCTCTTCTCTCAGGAACCTCCTGGCTCCTAATCCAACTGTTCTGTCCATCCAGAGATTTCTTCCTCTGTTTACCACATGACTTTTTCTCTTCTCTTCTTCCTCACCCTCTAATTTTCTGCAACTTTCTCTCTCATCAGCTCAAACTTTGCTTAATTTCTGAATATTTTTTTTTTTGTCAGTAGCATTTTACATATAAAAAACAGGGAAAATGTGGTGTAATAAAGTGTAATCACACCCAAAATGGTTTTGAAGGGAAGAACCGAAGCTAGACGTGAAGTTTGATGATGGTAATCATAATTAGAGAGTTATAGGAGTTATTGAAGGTATTAGCTCAGCTGGAGGTGGAGGTGGAGTTTTTTTGTAATGTGTTTTAAGTAATTCAAAGAATATCTTGTTGTAATGTGACCCTCATTGTTCTGAAAGTTTTGAAATCTCCACACAAAACTGGAGTGACTGAGCCCGAGACTTCTGACATCAAGAGGACGTCAAATAAAGTCCAACTCCCCTAACGTAACGGGTCAGTTCAAGATAGAGCCAAACAGCCAGGTGAGCCTGTTTTTAATCCTTGTCAGAAAATCTTATCCATTCGAATGATCTGAGTCTAATGATGGCAACAATGGTGACAACAGTAAGTTCCATGTTTATATTTGGTAGAGTTTTGTCAAACAGAAACTTTATTTAATTTGAATCACCAGCTATACCTCTGTATTACATCATTCTTATAATTCAAAGAATATCATCATTTAGTGGTTTTAACAGAATGCAGAAATGGAAGTAACTCAGATGATCAAAAAGAAAGGAAGAAAAAAAATGATGTCATTTTATGCAGGGTGTCACTGGTAACCATCCTGTGTCTTTTCACCTCCCCTGTGCTATTGTTTGATACTAACACAGGGAGTGCAAGTCATGTGAACAATAAGTTCTTTCTCTAATTTCCCCACTCAATGACTTTATGCGAGAACAGCTAATGCATCATTCTTCTCTTTGACTAATGTGCTGGTTCATTTTGTCCTTTCTGCTTTGCCGTGGCCTGCCGTGCAACACTGATTAATGCCATCACAGCAAATTAGATAGTGTAGGAACAACATGTTTATCATTTTCAAGCATTAAGAAAAGCACTTTCTGGCTTCGTTTTCTTCAGTGCATTCAAAGCAGCGGGCACATCAAGGTGATGTATGTACGTAACATGCAGAAGGAGAAATATTAACTGGAAGATAGCCAGTTATGTGGCCTTTCTTCTAAAGGTTGTGGGACATAGGACAAGAGCGGAGTGTACCACCACGTAATGAAGTCATCCTTTACTCAACACACACGCACACACACACAGTAAAAGTGACTTAACATGCATAAGGAGGAATTTAAACTCAAAGGCCAAGGTTTGTGTGGTTCTACACAATTACAGCAGTTTGATATCATGAGTGCATCTTTTCCATCTGTGCTGGCAGATTGCAAACTGTGTCTAGGTTCAACTTTATTTATTAATTTAGAATTTTACTATCAGCCATTGCCAATACAATAGAGAATTAGTATTAGACTAAAAAAAGCTAAAAAAGCCATGTTGATTTCTTGATGACATATCAGCCCTTCTTTAGCTTGGAGCGTTGGCTCTGGACTCCCCACATTTATCTCGGGACAAGAAAACTGCGGTTTCACAAGACGATTAATACGATTGACATATGCAACCTGTGACAATGCTCTACAACTAAACAGAACTTCACTTTCAAGACTTAATAACATTAATAACTGCAGGCATGAGGCTCATCTATCCTGTCTCTCAGAGGAAGATTTTGATTACTTAAAATGATTTTGCAGTCTGGTCTCAAACAACATATGCAGTAAAATAAGGAAACGATGGAAAACTTAAATTTCCAAAACTAATCTGTCAACTCTATTGTAAGACAAATGCTTTTGTTTTGCACAACCGAAACAATGAGCTGAAAGACACTAACATTCTATGTAACGCTGAGGGGAACTAATTTTTTTTCTTGGTTCATCATGATCATATCATGATCACAAATCAAACACAAAAGGCTGTTTAAGGCTGTTTGGCTTTATTAAATGCAAATCTTTTTTTTAAATCCCTGTTTTAGCTCATTGTGTCAATTTCATTTGTTGTTACGTAATCAAACCTGAATTTGTATAAGAGCACCTTGAAAATCATTCTGTAATGAGTTACAATAGCGGCCCCAGGTATTGACAGAAAGACAGCAAGGTCTCCGATAATCTCGTGTCATTTTCATCCTCATATCATGCTGAAAACGTAGCCTGGCATTGGTATGTTCTTTCCCAATGTTCCCTCTCCCGGGCTGTATATCACATCATAAGGAATACATAAATCCCCTCTCTAAAAAAAATTACCCAGTCTCCAAGGCATCAGTGCCTAGCCCTGTTCTCTAAGTCTGAACAGTAAAAAGAGCTGAAACAAAGAACTTTCCTTAGAAAGGAAAAGAAAAACAACATAGCTGATGCAAAACAAAAATGGAGGGACAATGTTAATAACTGTAAAATATGAATGGTGACTTGACATATTTGCAAATGCACTGAGAGGCGCCCTACTAAACGCGATGAAATGGGAAACCAATGGCATGGAAGAAAGTAGTTGTGGGCCCCCATCTCTTGCCATTAGATGTTCAGTGGAAGCTGTCAACAGAAGGCGCATTTGCCTGCCAAGCTCCCTCTCTGACTGAGCTCTCTGCCTGCAGCACGCCCCAAGCTCCTCTTTGACTCAAAGGGTTCATTTCACTTCTTTTAGCCTCATTCGCATGTGGTGCTACACAAAAACCCGGCTTGCTTGCAGCCTGCCTCTTGTGTGAGCGTGTGTGAGCGTGTGTGTGTGTGTGTGTGTGTGTTTTTGCAACACTAAATGTGTACATGCATGTGTGTAAATCCGAGGCACCTCATTATTGATTCGAGGAGGGAGGGAGAACAGAGACCATTGTCCATCTATACACATTATTTATGCTATTAGCATGAAGCTAGCTCCTTTCACTAAGGAAACACAATTCACTACAATGTATTCATAATTATATAACAGTTAGAAAAACAAATTTGATGTTGATATCCTGATAATAGTCCACTCATCCTCTGTGCAGAGCACTACAGTAGTTCCCAACTTCATTCATACGATAAATTTGTCACTAGATGATTCAAAAGATTGACATATCGAATCTCTGACAGGGGCTGTACTACAGACTGCTTCCCTTTGAAGGGTTACAAGACTAAAAAGTTGTGGAAGTACTGATATTAATCAAATTACCAGTAATTTGCCTGAGTTTTCTCAGGTTTTTATTGGCTATAGGCTGATTGCAAGGCGTGGCAACAATAAATACAGTACAATGTGTCCCTATCACATTCTCTAACCTCTAATCTTCTCTGAACCTTCCTATTTATTGTATTAACTGATTTGTGTATTTACATTTTTGAAAATATTCCCACCAGTATTCAAACCCAAAGAAAGCCGTCATTTTAATCAAGGTATGGGTGTGTGTCATTTGGTTGCCTGTCTTAATGAATTCAAGGAAAGCTTCAGCGTGGGAGAAAGTATGTATGTACATGTGAACATAACAGAATAAAATCTTAAAATGTTAAACTTTAAAACCTTTTAAGAACAACCCCTATGATCCCATGTTGCGTCAATATGTCATCGAACAGCATTTTTTATTGTCATTGGTTAGAAAAAGTTCATACTCTCCATTTAAAAGCATTTAGCAACACTTGCCCTATAAAGAACCTTTATTGTTAGGCCGAATCATTTTGGTCTGCGGCTTCCAGCTGGGTCAAATAACACTAACATTATTATAAAGTGTATTATTATGAAGTGAACTTTCATAAAAGACTTTTGTTTTTTAAAGCCCCATATGTATCGGAGTCGTGAATAAACTATCTTAAGTGCAGATATCCTTTTTTTCTTGTTATTATTTTTTAGGAAATTAGCCTTTTGGGATTTGCTTTTTGCTCTTATCCATGATTCTATATATTAATGCAAAAATGTTGACTCAAATAGACCTAAAAGACACAGTAATTCAAACAGATGCATTACCAGCTCTTTTTTAATTTAAAAATAAGAAAGAAAAAAAAAACTGACAAATGAAAAACATTGTTTTTGGTTTGCTGACTTCTGACTTCATAATACTGTGGCTGTCCTCTGGCCAGTCTCTTTAGCTAGCAGCCTGAAGGGTCAGACCAGTGGAGTGGAAGTTGAAGAGGACTGTTTGAACGTAATAGGTTTTGACTGGCATGTGTTACGCGCTTCACTGCACCATTGATTGAGAGCGCTTGTTTGCTAAATCACTGCTGGTTTCCCCTGTCTGGTAGGCCTGTGACACGTGTGGTGTGTGGTCATAACCCTGACGGCAAAAAGTGGACATCACCTAAAAATGAGAAAAACAGTGAGAAAAACAGAAAATAAAAGTAGGCAATTTAATAGTTCCACTTATGATAAAACTTGTTGCCAATGCACAAGTAATCAGCCTCCTTTTACTTTTTCCTCCACTCAGTGTAACACCCTCCTCCTCCTTTCTTCCATTTCACTCCCTGTCCATCCCCCCTCCCTTGTTTCAGACATGCTTTTTACAGCTTGAATGATGTGGCAATGGAGGAAGTTTTAATGTCATGGGTCAATGTCACTCTGCCAATCGTCCACTCAACGTATGTGGAACAATTCAAAAAGACCTCCCAGTGGCTGAATCTGCTCATAGCAAGGTCTTTTATATTTACTGTATGTCTACAGCTAATATCTCCAAGACACACCAAATCAATATAGATTAGATGTCTTGGATGTACTCTAATTCTGCCCATTTGTCTCATGTAAATTGTGGGGATTAAGGAATGTTCTACTTTAGCCCTGCCCCATCTCCGCTCTCTGCTCTGCCCCCACTAGCAGCCGGAGCAACCTTACCTGCTCTGTCACCATTAAACTTCGAGACTAGTCTACTATACACTGCACAGTGGCAAGTTTCTAACATGCAAGTAATTGAGCCATACATGTTTGAAGGCAACAAGGATTCACAGGAAGAAGAGGATGAGCTACTTGTGCAACGTCGCCTACATGTTGATGCAAAAGATTGGTAAGTGTTGTTTCTACATTCAACCCTTAATTGGCTTCTTAATTGTCATAAAATGTAGAATACCTGGGTTGTCAGAATTTATTTTTTGGAGACTTTCATTGGTGGACTGCAGAAATCCTCAGCCAGGACATTGACTGCTTGTGTGTCGTAGTATATAATAATGTAAATTAATAACTTAACATGTTAGGTAATTTCTTCACCTGCTGATGTTAGCATTTAGCTCAAAGCACTGCTGTGAATCCTTAATGGCTGCTGTTTGTGTAACCATTTACACTTAATGTAGCAACAGCTATTTAAGATGGATGATGTTTATCATTACAAAACAAAACTAAATGTAGAAAAATAAAATGTTAAATAGGTCATTTTTTTAATTTCTGAATTTTTATATAAAAGGCGTAAAGCATGGCATAAACCAGCTTGTTGTTTTACATCATTCTTTCTTATTTCCCTCTCTAATTTCAGGTGTAACACAGCTCACCTACCCAGCACCTGGAGTCTTCCAGTCTGCCTTGGGAAGCCTTCGCAAGTAAATAGTGTCTTTGCTGATTACAATGCTTCTCTCTCTCTGCAGCCCTAGGTAAACTAAAACACTTTGATCTGCTATCGATTGTCTCCCTCCTCCTCCTCAATCGCTCGCGCTCTTTCCTCACTACTGTTGAACATAGGTGAGTCAGCCCGAGGCCTGAGGCACTGAAGCAGAAACCAGCGGCACACTGCTGTGTTTCTAATGCTGACCGCTGAGGTTAATTGGTATCCCCTCTGTGGTGTGAAAAATATGATTATGGTTAGGAAAACAGAGGATCTGTTTACAAAAAAAGAATGCATAGATGCAACTAAAGATCCAGAAGAGCCAAACCATGCAGTCCAATTAGATTATATTTATATCAAATGTGAGATTCGGTAAAATTATTTGTTAAGAAATGCAGAAAAGAGAGCAATATCAATTCAAAGATTATTCGAGATAAACTCAAACAAACTAATCTGAGCATGGAGCTGCAGAGGTATATGTCTCAAGTGCCAAGTATTCTGGGAGACCTTTTTTTTTAAAAAAAAAAAAAAAAAAAGAAGATATGGCTTTATGAACTTTTAAAACCACAAAGCAATTAGAGCAAATAGATAAAAGTTGTTTCTTGGTGCCCTTTGAAAGGACTGTAGAATTATTAATAGGCTAAATCTAAAATTAATATGAGTATAATAATTGTTTTATTAATGTGTGCAAATGTCAGTAGAAAGCACTTGCAGAGTGCAAGGCTGAGAATTATCTCCCATATGTATATATTCTCTAAGACATATGGCAGACCTTCTGATGGATCTGTTCACCTCTCTTTATTTCCCGAGCATTCTCTGCATTGTTTCTGGAATTACAATCAAAATGCTGAAATCGGTCAAATCTTGCAAAGATGAAAAAACCCTTAAAAAAGTACCTGCATCCAGACGTTTGATCTGGTTCATCACCTAAATTGAATCAATTGTCCATTTGGCCATTTACAACCTATTATGAAAATTAGGAAAATGAATGTAGATACTGTGTTTACAACAAGGTGCAAACCACTGGTAACATTGAAGAACAGGAAGGCCAGATTAGACTTTCCCAGAAAACATTTGAAAAAGCCTCCCAAGTTCTAGAATCTTTCTTTGGGCAAATGAAGCCAAGATTAACTTGTATCAGAATGATGGGAAGAGAAAAGTATGAAGAAGGAAAGACACAGCTCAAAGCACCGCATCATGTGTCAAATATGGTGGATGCAGTGTTATGAAATGGACATGTAAGGCTGCTTATAGAACGGGCTCACTGGTGATTATTGATAATATGACTGCTGACAGAAGTAACGGGATGAATTCTGAGGTGCATTACTATACTTTGCTCTCTGCTCACATTTAGCCAAATGCTGCAAAACTGACTGATTATCCATCTGCAACGTGAAGCACTGTCCTTCACAGTGCAGTTGGAACATATTGTAAAAACAACTCAAGACATTCTGAAACCAAAGAAATTGAATGTTCTTCATGGCCAGGTCAGTCAACTGATCTCAATCCCATTGAGCAGCTTTTCAGTTAATGAAGGCAGCAAATGAAGGTGGCTGCAGTGAAGGCCTAGCAAAGCATCTACAGGTAGGAAACTCAGAATTTAGGGATGTCCATGGGCTCAAGAGTTCAGGCAGTCATTGACTATGAAGGATTGTCATCCATGTATTAAAAATTTGGGTTATATTTACAATTATAATAGTTTGTCCAAATACTTTTGAGCCCCTGAAAATGGTAGTACTTTGTATAAAATGACTGCAATTCCTAAAGGTAAATGCTATATTTTTGTGAAACCTCTCAAATTAAAGTTGAAAGTCTGCACTTTTATCACATCTTGATTGGTTTTTTTTTAGAATCTATTCTGGGGATGTATAGAGGCAAAATGGAAAAAAAAAAAAAGTGATATTGTCCTAATACTTCTGGACCTAACTGTTTATTTAGACCCTACCTGACCATGACCACCATCTTTTGATAATCTTAACCATGTAAGATGAAAATATATTTATGAATGAAATGCTCACCATCTTCATGGACTTTAAAGGGGACTCTGGAAAACATCTATTTCTCCTCTGCATGAACAGGGTGTTATCCTTAACAAGTCGTGGGTAAAATGCCAAACCGTATTGGACCTTTGTCACGGCAGCAAAATTGACATGCAATCACAGGTGAAATGAGATGTGATTAATAAAACTAATCAAGGTTCTGTACCATGCAGCAATGCGCAGCCTATCCAATGAGCCGAGAAGAAAAAAAAGCAACACACTATTTGACCTGAATGCAATGGAATCAGCGTCATTGGGAAGTCAATTTTATTTATGCTCAACAATTTTCAAATACTAATAGTTTCTCCTGTGCTTTACAATAAAACTAGAGTTCAAATAAAATGATATTGCACTTCACTTGCATGGTTTACCACCTGTAGACAACCGGTGAAGTGGGGTTATGAAAATAAAATGATAATTTATCAGCCTGATGCATATTGTGCACGCTAGCCAACAACGTTGGATAACAGAGCTAAATCTCACAGCCCGCTCTTTACGGACAGTAGAGTAATTTCGAAGTGGAACCTTAGGTATACAGTACAGTAATAATACAATTACTACTATTTGTACTTATCCATGTTTTGTTCAACGCTCCCATCATTTTTTCCAGGCCTCGAAGCTAAGCAATGTACATACACGGCAGGACCCCAAAGGACTGAGGCCAGATGAAGGTATTAAGGAATCAATCAATGCACCGGTAAGAATGAGCTGAAGCCGAGGCCCATCCAATATTTTGGTTGTGCTTGACGTCGGAGAGTGATTTAGTGGCTTCAGTGTGCCAAGTGTCATGTTCCCACACTCCCCTAACCTTGATCGGAAAGTGTGGAAAAGAAGTCACTATCTGGTTAGTCTGTTTTCATTTTCTCCTCTTATGCAGCATGTCTGTTTCATTTCTCTCTCCCCCTCTTCGTGAGCGAGGGGGTGCAGCTGTGAGATGATGAAGTTTCAGGGAAAGGTGGATGTGCCATCCATTACAGGAGGTGGAGAGGTGCAGATAAATCACCTTATCAGCCCTGCCTTCTCCCCACTGAGCTGAAGGAGCAGAGCAAGGGGGAAATCCATCAACCTCCACAAATGGGACATGACTAAGAGATCACTCTGCCTCTATAGTGGGCTCTGTACATATCTTACACCTGCTTTATTGCTGTATAATAACTCAGACCAACTTCCATGTAGGCACATGGAGACATCATTGTAAAAGATGCAAAAACATCCAGTGAAAATTCCAAATACTAGATGAAATTCATTCGAATCTGTTCAGGCAACACACAGAATAAGTCAAATTTGAAATTTATGTTGAATCTTTCATTGTAACTTAAAATCACTTACACTCCAACAATTAGATAGATTAGTAATTCCCCACGGTCTGTGTCTCAGGCCATTTGTACCTAGTTCATTCATCCTATCAGTTATTGGCTACGTTATCATAAATGTGCACATGCATGGACTTCTGTGTTTTCCCTCATATCCTAACTGTGTAACCACACAGGAATATCAGTACTGGAAGATGCTGCACAATGCAGGTCTGGGAATGATTCTGGTTATGGTATATAACAAAAGGTCAATAATAATTGGAAGTCCATGATGGGGCAATCGTTTTACTCACCCATCTCTCACCATCCCATTCTGTAGCTTTCCACATCCTTAGTTAGTGGTCAGATATACATGAAATGCAAAACAATTCCACATACGTGGTATTGTTATCTGTCTCTCACTCTCTCTCTACATGTATGTGTTGGGAAATGGCTTTAGTCCTATTAATTAATGTAAAATCTTGACTTTCAAGACTCCCTCCGATGAAAATCATATTTTTGACCTTGTTAACATGTACGTGTCGGTTGTTTTTTTGTTTGTTTGTTGTTTTGTTTTTTTGTTTATGATCTACGACACGCATCATGACCAAAATAAGCACGCAGTGTCATGGCTGAAAATTTCTGCTTTCTGCAATCCACCAATGGCAGTCTCCAAAAATACAAATTCTGTGTATTTTATGCAGAAAATGTAAGAAACCAATCTTGACAACTTGCTGAAGTGGAAAAGTAAACCAAATTCAACTTACCATTCTGATGCCTCAACTTGTCAGTGACCTTTTACAATTAGCTCTTCCTTCTTCCTGCGAATCCGGGTCTAGTTTAAGCATGTATGGCTGAATGATTCCAATGTTTGAACCTGTCACTGTGCGGCGTATAGTAGACTAGTTTAATAGCCAGAAGAGGACAGAGCTGGGAAGCTCTGGCTCACTTCAGCCGCAGGCGAGGTGCAGAGATGTGCGCAGACATGGATTGGAAAAAAATTTGCATATTCATAGATCCGCACAACATAAATGTAAATTTATGTTCAAGTCATTTAAAGGCCAAATATATAATTTTCCGAAACAAAAACAACAAAAAAAGAGATTTTAATGGTTTAATCACTAGCTGGAGCAGGACTTTAAATAGCTCAATCAGTATGATAGTTAGGACATCCTGCTTCCTTCCATACGTTTTTTATGATTATTTCATAGTTTGGCATTTTTGGCAACAAGCCTACAGTAAAATAGTCAAGCAAAAGAATGGAGGTTTAACTCTCTTTTTTTTTATCTTTATTTTAATGTTTTACACAAAAAGTTTTGTGTAAAAGTTTTTCAACTTTAAAAAAAATGTGTCTTTGAAACACAAATTCTGGAAGCCCGTCGGAGAGCATAGATGACAGGTTAATGTAAATCTCGTTCATCATCGTCCTTGTGTCAGCACGCACGTCCACAGTTTCTCTACAATGTACACCTATATGACTCTCCATACAAGGTTGCTAAGCAACAATAATGACAGTGACCTTTTAGAAATCAGCGGGATATGTTCCACCAGTCCAAAGCAGTACAGCGCACTCTCTGGCACACCTCAGCTCGCAGACTGAACAGGCCGACAGAACGAGGCACACGTGCACAAGACACACCCTCACGTAACATCACGCAAACGCATTAAGCACATTTTTGCCCTTGAGGAAACCAGGGGAGATAACATTTCCCCGCTAGCTCTCAATGTAGTAACCTGTCACCACACCCCCTAAATGTACGAGCAGTCTATTGGTATTCAGTTGCACAGGTATCTAAGAAAGCAAAGCCTTTTAAACATCTTAACCGCTGTTTGTTCTGTCTCTAGAGGGCATGTGCATTACACTGGGGGTTTGGGAACTAGACAAGGAGAATTGCAAATTTGTTTTGCCAGCTACATGTGCTCTGTAATTCCATTCTTGCAGCATTGTAGCGGAGAGTGTTAAGATTTATACATGAACACACACAAAGGTGGGATGTTTTGTTTAATTCTTTGAAGATTTGTGATGTTTAGTTGTGATTAATGACTCCTCCACAGAAGAAAACATCATGCAGACAGTAGATATGATGTATTCTTTCTGTTTGGTGTTGTTTTTCCTCTGAACAGCTACAAAGCAACAGGGACCCATGTAGTAGGCTTTTGCATTTCAGGTTGGATTGGCATCAGCTGCTGTACAAACTGTAGCGGTGCAGTTGTCATGTTTTTTTTCTGCCATTGTGACACTTTTAGAAGGACTGAGACCTCAAAAAGCGATGCCGCACTGTATGTTGACATCATTATGTATGTCACTTAACGCTCGGCCCTGTAGCTGTAAGATTTTTTATTTTTTTTTCCAGTACAAGTGTCTGATGCCTCACTAAAGTTCAGCTCAACAGGAATTGGCCTAATTGAAAGCAGGAAAAAAGTACCCCAGATGGGAAGTGTGAGAGAACAGGAAACTTTCTCTGTGTCTGTCTCTTACGTCCTGGCCATGCATCTGAATGACAAACCTGTGTGTCAGTCCTCCTTTTAAGAAATCCTTTACAAGTGGAGAGACACCAGGGCCCGGCTTGTGGAGGCTGTATATTTCTATTCATAATTGATGACACGGACCCAGACAGACAGCACACTACACATGTAATATGGATTCACTCTTGGTTTCAGATGCATACCCTCGTCTGGACTTGGCTCTGAACCACCATTGTGTGTGGAGGGGGAACGAGAAGGTGTGTATGTCTGCCTGCATGTGCAAGTGTGTGATATATTATGGGCCGACCTCGCTCTAGTTCATGTCTTTGACCGCTATTTTTTGGCTCGGCTTTCCAGTTTTCTGTTTTCTTGATTATTTCTTTGGTTTGACTTACAACTCATATTTACTTTTGTTCTATATTTGGGTACCGGTGCATGTCACCAGCATCACGATAGTAATCACGCCGTGGGTTCACTGTTGCCTCTGCAGATTTCTGGCGACTAGCTGATCAGGTATCTGGGGCGTTTGTTTGGTCTCACCTCACTGCTTTGCCCACATTCAATCTTGTATTTTCAAAACCTTTGGTGGCTTGTTTGGCCTTGTGTGTTTTATGAGCCTCTGCTTAGTTGAGCATTAATCTCTAAGCTGCCTTTTTAAATATTTCCAAGGTGACAAGTTCATTAAGCAGATGAGTTTGGTCAGGCTGTAGTTGTTGATAATAGATGAGGATCATGCGTTTTGCGGGCTTTGCCATCAAAAGTAATTTATGTGACGGGTCATTTGCTATGAGGAATTCGCTTCAGCTACTTGAGTATTTTTGGTTTGCTAAACA
>KV751317.1:15694330-15748350 GCA_001698575.1 Mola mola
TTTTGTATATCTGCAAGTTTTGATGTTGTGATACTTTTTCAGTATTCTCATGCCGATGCTGCTTGAGGCTCTGCTTTGACTGCTCTTGTGTAATAGTTATGGTGCCACCTGACAAGTGAGAACAAATAGAGGTTATGTTGTTACGCCGCCCCTCACCACAACAGAGTAAACCAAATAAACCGAGAAGAGCTACCAGGCATATGGTGCACATCATCATTAATATGAAAACCCTACTTTTTCAGTATTCTCATGCCGATGCTGCTTGAGGCTCTGCTTTGACTGCTCTTGTGTAATAGTTATGGTGCCACCTGACAAGTGAGAACAAATAGAGGTTATGTTGTTACGCCGCCCCTCACCACAACAGAGTAAACCAAATAAACCGAGAAGAGCTACCAGGCATATGGTGCACATCATCATTAATATGAAAACCCTTGGGTAATAGTCTTTGTTCAGAAATTGTACTAGGTGACTAACAAGAGTGTGTGAAAATGAGGGATGTTCTCTTAAATTTAGTATTTATAAGCACAGAACCTGTCAACTCCTCACTTCCATTGTAAATGTAGCCATGTTGCTGCTGTGTTGGGTTATCGTGCTTACAGGGAGACAGAGCAGGCAGGGCTTCTCACTTAAATGTGTCCAACCCCAAGAAATTAAACGTTTGAGTTACACTAAACTCACTCGTGTTCAGCATGCTCATGTCAATGGGAGGCCATGTTGGGTAAAATACATTGAAAACATGCACAGACAGATTAAAAATACAAACTGAATAACTAAACATGAAGTATTTACACACGTTGCTTCTGTCACACAGCTGTGTGTCTGTATGTTATTAGTTTGTGTTTAAAAAACTTTAATTGTGTCCGGAAATTGAAGTAGTGTAACCGGAAGGTACCTTAAACCAAAATTTGGGTTCGATGGATACGCCAAGGCCATTGGTCTAACAACTTCCGATTTACCATTTCAGAATATATTTTTCTCAATATTATTGTTTAAATGCTAGGGAAGATACATGCTTAGGAGATGAGGATACATTATTCATATCTTTAATTTGATACACGTTCTTTTAGAATATGTGCACATGTGGGGCGTGTGTGTGTGTGTGTGTGTGTGTGCGCAACTTTTTGGTGTGTATGTGTACAATGTCAGTGTGTATGTGAAGGTTTTGGTGTGTGTGTGCAGGTTTTTGATGTATGTGTGAAGGTTTTTGGTGTGTGTGTACAACATCAATGTAAATGTGAAGGTTTTGGTGTGTGTGTGCAGGTTTTTGATGTATGTGTGAAGGTTTTTGGTGTGTGTGTACAACATCAATGTAAATGTGAAGGTTTTGGTGTGTGTGTGCAGGTTTTTGATGTATGTGTGAAGGTTTTTGGTGTGTGTGTACAACATCAATGTAAATGTGAAGGTTTTGGTGTGTGTGTGCAGGTTTTTTGTGTGTATGTGCAGATTTTTGGTGTATGTGTGTGCCAGTTTTCAATGTATTTCACCCGACACGGCCTCCCATTTCAGCTCTCTGTGATATGCACCTGAATTTGTTAAGTTTAAATCTTGTTCTGGACCTATGCAGCCTCACAGCTGTATGACTCAAAATGTATCTGTGTATCAGCAGTACAAATGACGCTTCAAGCACAGGAACACACTGACACCTCATCCAATCATAATGTGGTTGCAGGTATGGCATGGAACAATAAAAACATAGTGTTCAAGTTTAACTAAACACTTGGGTTGCACATTCTAGTAAAAAAATGTATGATTCATTTGCTTCTCAAACATTTAAGTGTTTAAGTTAAGTGTTGCCCAAATGAGTAGAATTTATTTATTAATTTATTTTTCGATACTTGAGAAAAAAGCCACTGGAGCCTCTATTTGAATGACACTGTCACTCTTTCTGGTATCCTGATTGAGTCTGCGTTTTAATGGACTTATGTGCTAGAGTCGCTCTCCCCTCTGGTCTCAGCTGAAGTTCACAGAGGGTAGAGATCGTACCCCACGTTCCCATAGCAACATATAACATGTCACCCCTTCAACAGAAACTCCCTCACAATCCTCCGTAATGGATTTGACCCCTGAACTCTGTCCCCTACCGTCTCTCCAGCTGACACATAGCCAAGTGTGAAGCCCTGCTGCTGGTAGCCTGCAGCCGTGTCCGCCGCCTTACTCTCCTCATCCCCGCCACAGAACGGTTAATGATCAGCTCTCGAGTGGCAAATGTCATGTGAACTGGTTAATTCCATCGCTGCATAATCTCAACAATGACACAAAGCGAACGCTGACTTCTCTAACAGCTGTTGCGCTTTTGGTCGAATCATTAGATTTAGCAGCAGAATCTGACTAAGCAATGACCTCACACAGGTTTCCTGTCATCACCATGAAGCTTCAACATGCTGTAGCCAATCCCACTCTCCATCCAGCCTCACTCACTGCATTATTTATGAGCACTAATCAGGATCCCGGCTCTGGAGTGTTAGCCACCCTACTGGTAACATCACTTCCCTGACCCGACCCTGCCTGTTTCCCCGCCGCATTAGCTTGTGTTTATGCTAACGCCTGCTCATTAGGCCTTACTACACTAGGCCAGAGATTGCTGCCTGAGCCAGAGCTGGGGACCTTTTTAACATGATCTAACCAGCCCAGGCATCTCCCTAATGGGGTACAGAGAACAGCTACGTGCTAATTTCACACAACAGGAAAAAGCAACATCGGCTGCTCGTACCCATAGAGGTAGTTTACTGGGAGACATGGCCTGTGAGGACCTGCGATCTGGCTCCATTATTGTTGTAATTAGCGCACCACGGCGGAGCCGGGGCTCCCAGGCAGTGTGCCTCCACCTCCCTGCCTCTCAGTCTGTTTATGGGCAGCCAAGGCAACAGGGAAAGGGCGCGGGGTCTGGCCACACGGCTCGATGCCTCTGTTCAGCTCAAGCAGAAACACAGCTGTTTGTTCATTTGAAGCGTGGACACTTTTCATTTCTCTCCTGTCCTGCACTATTCCAGTGTTTACTCCACCTGCAGTGTAGGCAAAAGTAAGCTAAATGCTTAAATAAGTGCTTTTTGATCAGGTATTGTAAAACACTTCTGTAATTATCCAGTGTCTATCAGTGTCTGGATCAGGCCTGTAAAAGCATCAGCTCAACATTTGAATTACCAGGTATCATTCATCAAAGGTGTGTGTGACCACGTAAAATCATGCATATGTGTTTGGTCTATACTTCCTCTTTGTGTCCAATCATTAACATTCAGCTTCAACCTTTCATCAAATGCTTGCTCTCTTTACATTTTCCTCTGCACATTGCACCCCTGATCCCCTGATCACCAATTAGCAAGGCAGGTCCCTTTCCCGGCACGGATGTGGAGGTGGAAGCACTGAGAGGCAGAAGTGCAGCAAGGCGCTATCAGGGCAGTTTGAGGTGGAGGTCCCATGAAGGACATAGCTCCCTGGGTGGCTGAGCGATGAGCAGGGGAGCGTGAAGGGCTGAGGCGGGTCTTTCCCACAGACCGTATGTCCTTCAGTATAACTGAAATCAGACAACTTCCATTTTATCGTTTTCACCATTTCTCTTCTGGCATGTGTGTGGTAGCTTGTTCATTTATTTTATTCTATCTTTTTTGTCAGTCTCCACGTGGGCTCCGGCTGCTCTGACATTTTGTTTAAGATAAAACATTGCTTCCCGCGTGTGGACGCTACGAAGGATCAGCCTTGCCATTCAGTGGCCTTCCCCAGCGTTTCTTCTTGTTGGCTCACTTCATTCCGTCCCTTATTGCATGTGATAAGAGACCCCGTGTTGCAGTGTGTTAATGAAGCCTGTGTTAGAAGAGCAGCACCACTGGGCATTCAGGCCCCCGCACACCTCGGAGAAGCAGAGAGGCGCGTGCATATCGATCTTATATTGTTTCCTTGAACCAAGCTGCCTCTGCGTTTGCTGTAGTCTAATGTGCTGTCAAAAAACGGTAAAAGAGGCTGTGGTTTCACAACACACTAAGAAATACCCTTTCAAATTTCACAACCATATTTACACCATTTATTAATTTCATCAGTACAAATCTATAAAAAAAGGCTGAAGTTATAATATTTATAGGCACATGTTTTAAATTTTGATGTTGACTCAGGATATGATTTGTTAATGTTGCTGCACAGACGGCACAGAATCAGAGGTTTTCAGAATTATACAGCAAACGTAATTAGGCAGCCAGTCTACAACAAACTAGATAAATAAACTATAATGCTAAATATTTGACAGAATAGTAATAATTGTGATATGCATTCATTAGCAGCTACAGGCATCTTTATAAATAAATGAATCGGAGGTCCAGTAGCAACACACCACAGCTTTTCATATAAATCTAATGCTACTCTGGATGCTGCTTGTTTACATGGGGCCCAATCTATTCATTCATACACAGTGTATGCGTGTGTGTGTGGGTGTGTGTGTGTATGTGTGTATGTGTGTGTGTTTGCCCTTTGTATGAGAGGTATCCAAAGGGCTAAAGCGCCATCTGGTGGTACTGCAAAGTGGTGCTTTGTACTAAAGTAGGTTATCTCTGCAGTGATGATCTGGTAAAGCAGGTTAAGGCACAAATGCAGAATTAATATAAAACTTCATTCTTAAACTTAAACTTCAGGCTTTTACTCTTACTTACAGGGTGTGTTGATTTAGATTTCTTGTTGTTTTTTGACATTTTGCAAAAAAAAAAAAAAAAAAAAATCCTTCAGCAAAGCGCAAAGCAAGTCTTGTCATGTATTAACGGCAGCACAAGAACTGAAGCTCATTTGTTTGCAAAGTAGCCAGAGGAGCATGTCCACGTTTTTTGTCTTTTTTTATTTAAACTCCATTCTTTTGCACACAAGAAACTCATCTGAAGTAATGCACGTGGAAAGGGTTTGCTGTTCTGTCCTCCCTAATTGGCATTGTCAGGCGTCCCTTTGCTGGCTTGTTTCACAGTCTGATCGGATAACCCAGTCCACATGAAGAGAGGCGTGAGAGACAGCCTGAGCCAAGTAAAAAACGCATAAATGAAAGGAGATGCAGGTTAGGAGGTATTGAGGTGCTTAAGGATGATCAACTGCCAAGCAGGCGACAGGCTGTGCTCTCTTTTATACATAAGTAGTTGTCTTTCACTTGGTATCTCTGCAAACAATGGCTGATCAGAGATGTGTAAGCAGGTAAAGGGGAAGGGACTCTAATGCAACATGACAAAAGTGTTACTTTGATATTGCTGATATCATTACCCTCGTTAGAAGGTAAGCGCCACTGATAAGATAGAATGGGTAAGTAGACATGGAAGGCCTGCTTTTAAATGCAGGGAGGAGCATGATGTTTAAGCGACGATTGAAGAAAAAAACAGTTGATCTCTTTTATTCTTTCTCTCTCACTAACTCGCCAGTCCAATTTACACATTTGATAAAACCCGCTTTTTTTTCCCACTCACTTTTTGTATCTTTTAATTTTGGGTGAAGTTCTGCGCGTGCATTATGTTTTTCACCAGCCCTGCTTCTGTGTGTGTGTGTGTGTGTGTGTGTGTGTGAGTGAGTGTCTGTCTGTGCAACACTAATACCTGTGTTACAGTCAAAAGTAAGTAACTTCAGAAGTCAACTGTATCATGTTGCCAAGATCTTCTTTGTGGTGACACCACTGATTAATAATGGAAAGCAGATGTTGGCATCTTGAGCTGAAATTTTTATGAATCTTCGCTAACATGATTAAAGTGTGCGTCTTCCTCAAGTCACTCTGAGTCTTTTAACTGCGCTCTCCGGGGAGTGGCAACAAATCATGGTTGAGACAACATGTCAAATCACAGGGAATCTTATGCATGTCAGGAGCAAACCTTGTTTCTTTTCTTATCTTTTTTTTTTCCCCTAAATTTTGAACCCCTCTGCTCATTGACACCGACAAACCTAGACAAAGTTTGATTATTTTACGGCATTTTACACTTCTTATGATTTCTTTTTCATGTTTCTTTTTCCACTTCTGGTTTAGCTATTTGAGCAGTGAAATCACCATAAGAGGAGGCCTGGTAAATATGATCTATTTCATTTTAAGGCCTATTTTTTGCCAGTTAAATTAACAAGACCAAACTAGACATATTTAAGATGTAAATAATATATGTGTTTAATAATGTTTAATTTTTACGCACATGTGTCCAAATTGCAAGCACATCCGCTGTTATATTTAAATTAAATTCTTGCCTTCACTTAAAGGTCAGAAGTAATAGGTTCTAAATCTTAAATCTTGCAGGGAACCTTATCAGATTGTATCTGTGCAGAGTTGAGATAAATAAACTTGACTTCCAGCGTGCCATGTGTCTTTTACTGTGAAAAGTGATCTATATTTCAGAAGAATTTAATGACATTTCTATTTTCTCCTCTCATAAAGACTTCACTATTCATCTTTATATTTTTTTTCTGTAGGGGGTGGATAAATGCATTTGCAGCTTCTGCTCAGCAAAGTTTATTTATATCTTAGGGATGCGTTTAAAAGCGCTGCTGTCACAGGGAGATGGCTCCGCTCACTTTGGAATAGCGAGGTGCAAATGTATGAAAAAAGGCTGGAGCTGGAGATTCAGCGCAAAGTAGCCGAGAGTGTCGCGGCAGCAGAAATATCAGATCGCTTAAATGCTTTCTCAAACATTTCTCTCAACTTTTATCTTTCTGTTTTTCTTTCTCTCTTTTATCCCTGCCCCTCAAATGTATCTCTCCACTCTCCCAATCACACCTACAGTTCATCTGTCCCAATAGAGAAATGATACCATGTGATGTAATTGTATGCTCACTCACCGATGATATATTTATCAGTACTTGATCCCTTTTTTATATTTGAAATAAAAATCTTAAAAGAGGGCGGTTATTTTTTTTGTCAATAGTCAAATGAAAAAAGTCCAACAATGAATTGATCCCTAACAGCACGTGTTGTTTGTGTATTTAAAGCATGATGTGAGTACCTGCCAGTGATGAGCACCATAGCTTATTTTAACTCAGTCCACGCTGTAAATACCCACTCCATAATACCGTAATGTGCATTCACTGACCTCTGATAGAGTCCGCAGGAAAGGTACACCACTTATTTGCAGGGCATGTGCCGAAAACAAAATGAAAACGTTTCCTGGCCTTATTTTGAATTAAACAACATATATGAGACCCTATTGAAATGTTTGTTTCTGTTTACATGTTTAGTGAAAATGATGGCGTACGAGGTTGAATGTCACAGATTTCACATGGAGACTTTGAACTCTTTTACTCTTTTTTTGTTTGTTTTGTTTTTTTTAACCATACTTTGAAGCATATGTTCTCATAGTTTATTCAATTACAATATCATACTTGTTGTGTTGTGAATTTTAGGATTTTATTGACCATTTCTTTATCACCGTGAACTCTTGTGTCCAGAGCAGTTTCATTGAAACTTGTTGACTAAAAGAAAAATGTGGATTTGCACCCGCGTCATCTTTTGATGGAGATGGACCTCTTTTCGAGGTAACACGATCCTTAGTGTTGCTCCAGTGATTCCTGACATGAGCCGACCACACTGAAAGCTCCGTCCGTCCGTCCGTCTCCTGCTCGCTGTCAGTTTGGTGACTTCTGAGCGTGCCGGCTGCTGAATATTGATGAATGTGACGTGATGCATCACACCTCTGACATTAAAATGCAACATAACAATCGGTGATTAGAGAAGAATGGGGGCTCATGTTGACTCAAATTTGCTTCCACTTCAGTGTCGACTCTATTTGGGCTCCATAGAGCAAGCACCATAAATTGCATAAAGGGATGTGTGTAAAGGAATATGAAAAGCAATGTTCTTTTCAGCAAGGCAATGATAGCTGTTTTCACATTCCATCTCATTTTTGTGTTTTCTTTTCTACCTTTCACACTCTTCCCTTAGGCTATAAAACAGTACTTTTACATATATTACCTTTTGATTAATGGAGCTGTATTCATTATTCTGCCCTATTGCTAATTAGAAAGCGCACCCTGTTAATGATATACAGTTGGAATAATACTTGCCCACGAGGCACGCTATCACATCAGGTTTCACGCTCGTGCACTTCTGCTACGAGCCTCTACCCATAGATCCAGGTCTGCCTCCTCCTCCTCTCCCCGCCCGCTCGCCTCGTCCATTAGCAAAAGAGTCACGGCCAGCACTGGGTATCATTGTATTTTTTTTTTCTCCCCGGCATAATGAGGCCTGTTTTCTCTGGGGAGTTGTCGTTGAGGGTTGATGAGGTGTGCAAGCACTGACTCAGTCTTAATCAGGAGATCTGTGAGAGCATGTTAGTGTGTGTGCGTGTGTGTGTGTGGTCTCAATAGATTTTGTATCATGCGTGTGGATATCTTCATTTTGTCCCTGCTTTACTGGTCACATCCAATGCAAGGGCTTATACAGTATTAGTAGCGTATGAGGTGATTCCACCGCTCTGAAAATGTTTGTGTCTTGGTCCGAGCAAACGACGGCAGTGACAACCATCAATATCACACCAGCGGACACGTCTGTACTAATGCAGGTGTATTCCCCTGGCCAGGCACTAACTGCATTAATGGGAGGAGGGGTGTGATGGAGGCGTGGAGAGGAGGGAATAGGTCACGACCTATTGGTGACAAGGTGCACCAACTTTCCGTCACTTGTCCTCTTCACTCAACCAGCCGGCTGATACGCTGTGTTTTACCTATAAGACAAAGTCCCTCTGTACTGTAGGTGAGTGCATTCCAATCGTTGGATTTTGGAAATATTCTTAGTCAACTAAATTTATAAGTTGCCATTCATTTGAACTTGAAGTGATTCAAATGCAGTTTAAACCTGCAGTGCAGAACTTACAGTGTGTCTCCGTCTTCTGGAAGTGAGAGCGATGTAATTACGCAGCAACTGCTGTTCAATTGATTAATTGGTAATTGATATGGGGTGGGCACTTTGATACAATTGCTGCCCCACCCACCACCAAGTTTCATATTCATTTGAAAATGTTGAATATACTGATATTAACCTTTGCTACTGACTGTATGAGGGATGACATGAGAGTTCTCCCAAAGGAAAAAAAAATACTTCCATCGCCACCTGGTGGCAGGCTGCATTATATATTTCATAAGCCCAACCTGCTCCATTATATCAAGTAGGCCAAACTAAAAACTTGTCAGTAGTATCCTTCAGGTAAATTTTTCCCAAAGGTGGTTTCCGTCATTTTAGGTAATATGTTGATGTATGTTCAAGTGTCTCAGATCTGTTTGGTTTTAAACAGTTTTTTAATGTTATTTTGCGACTGGGTTAGCAGGCGTGTGGGCAGATACTCGATACTATGGCTCTACCGGCTGGTCACTAGACTGCGCAGACTCTGGCTCCGAATTTTATTACGAATGTAAGATGGCCGTGCTCGTTTCTAGGATATATTGGCCCTGTTTTGTAACATGACGAAGTAGCAATGTGTCCTCCAGCTTCATTTAATCTAATAGTCTACACACATCAGTTAATGAGCAATCGCGGTCATTTTATGTAGTCCTAAAACACCGTGTGGTTCGTTAAAGTTAGGAGGGAGGCTGCTGTGCTCTTCCCAAAAGGTGAAATGAGTGGAACTGGCACCACTTATTTCAGACAGAGAAGTCACCATCTGCACATAAATTAGTCAGAAGTTTATTTCAAATTAATTATTTTACCCCAAAGAAAACAGGCAAACAGTGGCAAGGTCTATGCTAAAAGCAGGAACTGACTCATAATTCAGTCAGTATTGTCTGCGCTCACTTCTAATCCTCTCCACCCCCCATTAAGTTGTTTCTTGCAAGCTAATCTTTTTTATTTAATTAAGTTAGAGAAGGCCTGAGTATGGAAAGTCATGCCTTCGCCATCCTAGGAGACATGTTTTAAATCCTCTCCCAGTCCGAGATGATACCAACGGTGAGAGGCAATGATAACATGTCAGAGATTGACATTAACACATAGTGGATGCAGGTGTAGCTCCAATCAGGCTCATTAGGCAACGTTTTATGTTTTTGAGTTGAGGGTAAAACTAATGAGCTGTAAAAAACTTGGAAGGTGCATTATTTTGAAAATGAGAAAAAAAAAATCCTATTATATTGGGTCATATCAACAGTAGGAAAAAAAAAAAAGGATTTTTCAGATAATATTTTCTGTTAAATCCTGAGGACAAACTAGTATTTTAGGGCCATGTTTGGCCGGTAACCTTAAAAAAAATGTTCAAAATAGCCAAACTAACTAACTAACTAATCCCACTAGTCTTGCATGTTTGAAAAGTCCCATTATCTGTAAAACAAAATTCTCATGTAGACACCACTTTAAAAACGCTGGTTTACTGCAATCCAGGCAGGTGGTTTATCAGGTGCTGATCAGCATTAACTCATCTGGCAAGAGCTTGAAGGTAAAAGATGTTAATTTAGACAAATCCTGCACTCAGGATTTAAGTATATTATATTTAGTTCTTCGAATTTTAAGTGCTGTAGTGAAATCTAGATTTTATGGTACTTAACCTCAAGTTTTCCTTTTTCCTCTTCTTAATTTTCACTTCACACTGATACCATTAATCTTTCCCTGTGGAATGTTTCTGTTACATGTTTTTGGAGTGTTCCAAGTCTTTTGTTGCTCCTTTTTTGAAACGTGTAGGTTTTAGAATGAGCATACTGTATATTTGCAAATATCAAAGTTGATGAGGTATTTTGACTTTTGCTGAAATTGGTTCAGTAGTAGCCAATAATTAATTCTGAGTTCTAAACTCGTTTATTTTGTTTTGTTTTAATGTGTTTTCTCATTTCAATGAAAATTAAGTTTTGTCATTTAGAAAACTTATGTGTCAGACAGTTTTACAAGATTCAGGTTTATGCAGCGACATCTGAAATTTACAGTTAAAGGTGACAAATTTAATGTGATTAAATTCAATTTAATTATTTCAATCAGCAGATTTCAGACTGACTCAGTAGAATATTTTTGACTCTTTATTGTATCTTTTCTGTGTCTTTCATTCAGCCATGCACATGCACACACAGAATTGCCGTGACAAAGATTAACCCAGAGGAAAACAGAGTGTGTCTAAAACATATTTGTCATTGCTGTAATTTGACCCTGAAATAAGGGCAGTGAAGGCCGCAGTAACTACACAGGGTGGATGAGAGGGGGGTCTGCACTCTACACTCTACACAGAGGAAAGGCCAAAGGTTACCAAGAAAACCTCGGAGTGGTGCCGAAGAGCCGTTAACACTTATCACCTACTTTTTGTGGCTCAGAGGTCAGCATTTTCTGAGATTACTTCTTATTTTCTCTTTTCCACTCTCTCCAAGCACCATTACATCCCAGCACACAGCCATTAGAGATCAACAGCACATACAGTCATAATAACACCCTCACATAGCTCTAGGGCCTACTAACCCATAGCCTCTCTGCCCTGTATGGTCCGGCTACTAAGTTCTCACTGAGGTCAAGTAGGTTAGTATTGTGGCTGGGCTTCTGTGTTGCAACCATGTGTGCAATCTGTCCAAGCTCCTATTTAAATAATGATAAAAATGTGATGCTTTATTGTAGGGGGGGAAACGTTTATTCTTCCAACGGGATTTCGAAGTATGGAGTCAGCTACACAGCACTGCAGCACACTGTAGAGGTGAGGCCAGAATCCAGGTATTTTAGTTCAAATTAATCCTTTTCACTACAGCACTACAGCTGGATTTAAAATAAAGACATCAGTCGTCTTCAGTATGGATGTGCTGCAAAAAATATTGAATCAATAATGGCTTTTATATATATATGTTTCTTTTTTTTCAGAAAAGGATAAGAGGTGGGGTTTTGTATTGCTAAGCAACATTGTAAACAGAAGACTTTTAGAGGCAGCTAACTCAGCAGTGCATTTTAATGATGTCAAACATTTGTAACTCTAATTTAATAGTATTATCTTTTTTAATCGTGACAGGTAATTAAAAACTCAACAGCTGTGATCAAAAAAACACTTTATTAAAGCATTGACTAATTTACTTCAGTCCAACAGAATTAGTAAACAACCTTAATATCATGACCGAATAAACAGCAACTTCAAAAATTAAACGACCTGATAGGAAAACCTTCCCATCATGCAAAAGATAGGCAGAAAATGCATTTATGAACTTAAAAATAGGAGCTTAGAGGAAAAAAAAAAAAAGAGGTGTGTTGGTGAAACATGGGATTATTTTCTTGGCAAAAATTCTGAAAATTCTTACAAAAAAAAGTCTGATTAAAATAGAAAAATCCAGTCAGATGAGCTAAAGTGGTGATTGATTCAGCAACTTCTTCAACTTTGTCATTTCAAAATGTACACGTTCCCTTGTCAGTGGCAATTTAGCTGCAGTCAGACAGGAAGACATAAGTTAGCACCATACAAGCCAGACAAAAGACACTGTAGCTGCTTAGTCCATGTAGAGCCTCCGCTTTCGATCCCCTCTGTCCCATTTTGAACTATTGTTACAGAATCAGTAGTTAGCGTGCCCTCCAGAGGCAGTGACATGTCACAGTGACATGGAGGTGGAGAGGGAGAAATGTAGAGTCGCAGGAGGTGGCAACGCTGTCGCCACATTTCCTGTAAATGTCATTCCAGACGCTTCCAAGCGTCTTCGTCACCCAACCTCATCCTGATGCAAATCATTTAGTGAGTAAAACTAACCTGTAAAATCTGCAATTGCCCTGTCCACACTATGACATTATAAATCAAAATGGCTTCCAAAATAAATTACAATGAATTAATAAATAAAACTCTGCTTATTGTGTGAGTAGTACGCATGTTAACACGGAGATTTGGGGAATCACCTTTTGCTTTAAGTGTCTCCATGGGCCTTTGGGCGATGTGTTAGAGACATTTTAATCCAAGGCTAAAGAATACATGTGTCAAAACTGTAATAAATGAATAAATAATAAATATATGCAGTATACAGTTCAGTGCATGCTCACACTGCTCTTCTCTGGTGTTTCATATACTGGTACAGTGGCAGTTTGGGTCTGTTCATGAACTTTGCAGCTCCCGTGGATGTGCGCCTGTGCTTGAAGTCACTTTTGTACAATGTGAGAGAGAGACAGACAGAAATCCGGACAGATTTCTTGGAGAGCAAGCAATATGTCATTTTTTTACACCTATTTTCCTTGCTCAAAATTTTTTTAAATAAAATGTACCACTCAGCTGCTTTGGGCCCTTGTTTTTTAAACTTCAATCACTAAAATGAAGGAATTTTTACTGCTTTGCTAGAATGTAGTTTTTCTCTTGAAAAGATTAACACCACATTGGCTGCTATCTCAGTTAACCAAAAAAATATAGCAAGCCCTCAGTTATGAATCCCATCAGACTGTAACCTCCTAATCAGTAGTCCTATAAAGATATACATTAGACAGGGTAGAAATGTTCCTGGGTAAAGCTAATTTAGAGCTTCTGTGCTATTTATATATATAAACATACATCAAAACGTATTCCACTGTCTCATTGTATCATTTCTTCCATGATGGTTTTGAAAAGTATTGACAAAAGCTCAATAACGTTGGGTGTACACACTGTGCTTCCAATGTAGAAGCTGAAACACTGGGCTTAATTAACTTGCATTTCAGTCTCAGGCTGAGACCAAAAAAATATTGCTGTACGTTTTACAGAAGAACCAAAGAAAGTCCAACTGAAGATGTATCATTTATAGCTTGTTCTGCGTCTCTACAGCCGGCCTTTACATGACGGCCAAATCTCAAGCTTCCAAAGAGTTAAGCTGGAGGTGTAGGCGAGGGCACTGAGACAGCAGGCCAATTATAAAATTATGAGAGAAGAGTTCCTCTCGATCCCCAAGCACCCTAAAGAACCCCATTACCCAGAAGCCTTGGCTTTGAACACCTCTCCCACACCCAGAGATGACACAACTTCCAGTGCTGCCTCCTGTCAGGCAATGGTTTTGCATCAGAAGCCCACATTTTTTTCCCTTCTTCTTTTACTTGCACATCTCCCAGGGTGTTTTTAAAGCAGCACTGCGGAGCCACATTTCCGAACAGTGTCGACTTAAAGGCAGCACTGGCAATATGACAGCCAGAAGAAACAGTGAGTGCCACAACTGACATATTCCCCATCCTTTTGGGTTGTCATCTCCCTTTTTCTGGACACCTGATTGATTCTGACAGCCTATATTGGGTATTTCATATGAAAGAGAATTTTGTGATTAAATGTTAATGAGTTGGAATTTCTCTCAGTGCTTTTATTACAGGCCGCCAGTTTTGAACATTTTTCAAAGTAACACACCCAAATTCCACTGTTTGCAATGAATTAATAATACAGTCTTGTCACTGAAGTATCATGCATTCTTTAATCAGGCTCCGGGTCTGAAACAGAAGCTTCTTGAAAGGTATTTCTTTATGATCAGAACAATTACAAACTTAGTGGCAATCATGAAGGGCTCGTCACAAAGCCGTGCGTACGTATACAGAATATGTGCATGTGTTGGAGGTGGGGAGAGACCCCTTGGGTGGACTCTGCAGCCTCCTTGTAGCCGCAATCTGAATTATACGTCTTGTCTCGCTCACATCACTCATGACTGGGGACTTGAGAAGAGAAGAGGCCAAAGGCTGTATGAACTGCGAGCACAAAGGGAACCCGAACCGCAGGCCTGCGTTCCATGTTCTCAAAGTCCTCGCCAAGTTGGAGAGTAAACATCCCCAAGTTTAGCTCTGCCGCCGCTGCCGCCACCACTCACGTCTGGAATCTGCCCTCCATCTCTTGTGCTTGTTGTTGAGGACAAGACACAGATTTTTGTCACTAGTTTATGGTGTTTGGTCTCCTCTGTGTTAAACTGTATGGGAGCTGACGCGTCTCTCATGTCTGCCTCTTACCTGAAATCCTCTCTGCGGGTTTCCTGCAACTTGCCAGCGAGAGGAGAGATCGGAACAGCCACACTGTTAGAGTTCATCATCGGGGATCATGATACTGTCTCCCGCTCCCACCCTCTCTTTACCACTTTACCACTCTCTGCCAGCTGTGACTGTGTGTGTGTGTGTGTGTGTGTGTGATAAAGTGGAAAAAAATGAGCAGGTAAAGTGAAAAATAGAGAGCAAATTGTAGCGTATTCGCTATCAAACGCAATAATCACAGTGGAGACTGTTATTCTCTCAGAAATGTGCTCCATTATCATTTTCCGCCTGGACCCACATGTGTTGTATGTGAATGCACCGTTGCAGGGCACAGCCAAAGAGCAGGCCTGATTGTTTTTCAAAAGAGTGAAAGGCCTTTGTGGAGGGATTGACTCTCTGTCTCTTTGGAGTTTGTTTTGAAGATTCTCTTCTGTTCTGCTCGACAAAGTACAAGCTCTGTGAAACAGACCTCTGCGCTCGCAAGCCCCCCTTCTGTTCCAGAGCAGACGTCAGAACAGTTGGTGCCCCTCAATAAGTTATACGGCCGTCATCCCAACTCAGGAACACGCAACAGTCTGGATGAATTTCAGGTAAAGGCCTGCCTAATTAGTTCCCATCAAAAATGTAATTCTTTTCTGGAATAAGGCCGCCAGGGCTGAGTAGCCAAAAGCGAAGTTACCTGGTGGATGGGGTACTTTACCACTCTCTGCCAGCTGTGTGTGTGTGTGTGTGTGTGTGATAAAGTGGAAAAAAAGGAGCAGGTAAAGTGAAAAATAGAGAGCAAATTGTAGTGTATTCGCTATCAAACGCAATAATCACAGTGGAGACTGTTATTCTCTCAGAAATGTGCTCCATTATCATTTTCCGCCTGGACCCACATGTGTTGTATGTGAATGCACCGTTGCAGGGCACAGCCAAAGAGCAGGCCTGATTGTTTTTCAAAAGAGTGAAAGGCCTTTGTGGAGGGATTGACTCTCTGTCTCTTTGGAGTTTGTTTTGAAGATTCTCTTCTGTTCTGCTCGACAAAGTACAAGCTCTGTGAAACAGACCTCTGCGCTCGCAAGCCCCCCTTCTGTTCCAGAGCAGACGTCAGAACAGTTGGTGCCCCTCAATAAGTTATACGGCCGTCATCCCAACTCAGGAACACGCAACAGTCTGGATGAATTTCAGGTAAAGGCCTGCCTAATTAGTTCCCATCAAAAATGTAATTCTTTTCTGGAATAAGGCCGCCAGGGCTGAGTAGCCAAAAGCGAAGTTACCTGGTGGATGGGGAAAAAAAAGGAAAAATAATGAATGAAAAGAGATATTCTAACCTCGAGCCATAAGTACATTTATATGCCTGACATGACTCTGCCATCAATGTTGTGTCGAATTCTAATTTAATTTCTGAGATGTATGTGTAATTTTGCCATTAATATGAATGTTACCAGCCTAAATATTTTACGCTCTTCATGGATATTGTGAGCGTCTCATAGATCCTTCAAAGGTCTATTAATTAATGAACTCTTTTCTGATACTTTTTTTGCAGGAAACTTGTAATAAGAGCAAGCAGGTAGGATGATATAGTGAGAGGAGCCAGGGCACAGTTGTCTGGTGCCTCATTACCATCCCCGCTTCATTAGGAAGAGGCTTTTTTTTTTTTTTCCCCCATCATCTTTTTACAATGTGCCAATGTTGTGCGGCCTTTAAGGTAATTAATAATGAATTAATTAACCAAATTAATTCCTAGGTTAGAGATGTTGTTCAGTAGTGAGGCCAGTCAGTTTGGATTTGGGCCCTGATGGGTGAGGCCCTTTACAAGCTGATGTTGTTCGTGTTTCTGACAGTGCCAGCCCCCTGTCTAAAAGCCCTAGCAAGTGCCATTTGTCTCCAGGTTAACAGAAAGACGAGATATAGGGCGGGCTGAATTATTTAAGCTCCCACAACACATGCACTTTTGCTTTTCAAGCATGAGTTATAATTTAATTAGAAACTTCTGGTGCGTTGCTGGCTATTTAAATATTAAAATCTTCCGCTGATCACATTGGATTAGCCATCCCTGTGAAATTCCCTGAGATGTCAGTTGTTGTCTTTCTGTCTCCCTCTCTCTCTCCCTCTCTCTCTTTTCACTCTCGCTGCTTTCTTGCATTTTCATCAGTGTTATCTGAGCTCCCGCGCACACAGATTGTTTGTCTACTCCTCCATTAGAGACAATGCAGTCGTCGTGGACCTCCGGCAACCTTAATGGGTGGCGGCATGCACAAGTATGTGAACACTGAGCTGTCCTGGTATGATGGAAAGAGCGAGGTCATGCTGATTATCAGGTCTGAAATTAGACTTCTCCCCTGACAGAGGTAAAACAAGGGGTGGGATGTCGCGGCGTGACAGTAACTTCCCCTCGCCATGCTGAGACCAGTCTTCCCCCCCTTTTTCGTCTCCTGAGCTCAAAGCATGCAACTTGTTGACTTGTGGTGCTGTGTGTGTGTGTGTGTGTGTGTGTGTGTGTGTTTGTTCCACCGTGTACACGTCTGTAAGTGTTTTTGTGTTTACACAGAGACCGGTTTAAAACAGAGCTTCCAGGTTGTTTTCCGAAAGTGACAAAACCCGATTCAAAATCACACTGACATTGAGTGAATCACAAAAGAATGAACCTGTGACCCTTGGCTATTGCATGCTGTGAAGGTCGTTTGCTCCATGTGTCTAAACAGGGGTTCAGTGCTAGGTTTATGCCCTTTAAGCTGCAACTTGTAAATACAGTCAAACGGCGAGGGGCTGGTGTAGAAGGAGAAATATTGGCTGGATCTTCCCCTTTAAGTCATATTAAAAAAAAAATTAAAAAAAATAAAACTGAATTTTAAAGACATACACAGAAACAAATACATAGAGAAAAGTAATCAGGACCACAATGACCTATAGTGTACGTAAACCTTACTTTCATGAATATGTGCACAAGTGAGAGTCCGATATTCAAACTGTATGGACTGTATATTCATATTTTGGGGACACCGTCTCCCAGAAACCCGAGATTGTTACATGTTAAATGTCGCCATGTTGGCGGATCCAGTGGCTGGATTAAGGACCTGTCAAGCTCCCCAGTCAAGATAACTTCACTGTAAAAGAGAGCTAGAATGCTAAAACATCATTTATTTCTTAAACGCCTCAGCACTGTATTTATTACCAAACTGCTTTTCAAACTGCGGTGAGTTATGCATTTGTTGGAGATTATATTTCAGCTGTGGATTTAACAGCATTTGTTGCTGTGGTGAGTCATTATGGCAGCAGCAGCAGCAGCAGAGTGCATGAGGGATTGACTCAAAATAAACTGTGCTCTTGTTTGTTGTAATGGAGGAGCATGTCCCCTGGTTGCGGCTCTCATCGACAGAGGAATAAGTGATTTTGGCTATTTGTAGAATCTGCGAGCGCATGTGCAGCCCACGGTTTGTGTGTGAGTTATGGGTTGCTCACTCCTTGCCCCTGTCAACCCTGTGACACACACACTCTATCACCAGTGGCAAAGATGTACTGGTGACTCCTTCCTTTGGGCCAGTCAGCTAATTATAAACCAGCATCTAAGTAAATCTTCTCCAGCCTTAAATCTACGTGTTAGCTTTAGCTTCCTTTTTCTGCGGCAGTAAGAGATACGTAAATATCTCCCCTGTCCTTGATACAGAAATATCTCTTACACGACAGTAATGGAACGTCTGCCAGCATGTGTGTGTTTGTATCTCGCTGTGTATGTCTACCTGTCACTTTGTGTATCTGAACAGGTGTTTTTGTCTGCTCACAGTGGCTGCGTATTGAGCTCTGTTTCCCCAAACTCTGGGAGGGGCTCTGGCAGAAGAACTGTCAATCAGGCTGCTCTGCAGACGGCCTCTGGTGCCCCCCCCCCCCATTGTGTGATGTCCTGTTTTCCTCTTGTCTCATCCTGTCATTCCAAATTCTTTTCATCTCCACCTCTGTTTCTCCTGAAAATACTCAATCATCATCATCATCATCATTATCATTTATTCTCCGAGAAACATTTCTCGCTTAAAATTTCCTTTAAATCGGGGATCCACTGCACATTTTTAGGGAATTGTGATCAATTTTAAAAAAGTATCTTTTTGGCATCATTTTGACATGAAAAATACCATTTACTTTGCCGAGCAGATCCAAATCATGGTCCCTTCATCAAAATTGAGTACTGCGAATGCCACAAATCTTAAAATCCAGTAATCCAAGAAAAGCATCCAGCGATTTAATTTCTTTATGATTACATAGACTTTTATCATTTACTGCTTTTTTGTTCCTGTCGCTACTCATTTTGCCTTGCAATTGCCCAACCAGGGATGAATAAATAAATTCTGAATGAAATTGAATTGAACTGAACTGAACTGAATTGAAATGAATTGAAGCTTTAGCAATAGAAAGATTCTATATCATAAACCTCATACAGAAAGCATGTGTTACGGAGCACTTGGGAGGTAAGGTTTCACAGGAGAACTGTGGTAGTATTGCTACAATTGTTACATACGTATATATACTGTATATATTTTTTACAAATACACGTATTTAAACCAACAAGCTGCAACATCAAAAGTCAGTAAAAGTGAAGTGAAAAACAATGATCCTCTTGTTACAGCTGGCATTCAGGTGGTTGTTACTTTTGTACGTACTATCCACCTGAACATTAATGCACCCCCCAAGGTCAATGTGCCTTGCCAAAACACACATACCATTCAGGAATGGCTTGAGGAATAGCACAAATAGCCCAAGACTTTGACCCGGTCACCAAATTCCCCAGTACTCATGGGACGTCATGGATGGAACAGAGGCTCGATCCCAACCTGGGGTCGATCACAGGGGTCTTCCAGGCTTCATCCACTCTGAGACTGTCAAATTTGCACGTTAAATAGAATTAATGTCACACATTCAATAATAATAAATTTTAAAAATCCTTCATACAAAACTATTTAGAGCAATATATATATATTTTTTTTACTCAAACATGTAGATTTCCACTGTATCGTAATCATTCTTTAGGTGTGTGTGTGCATGTGTGTGTGTGTGCTTGCCAGGAGGGTTCAGGATCCAGAGCCGATTTTCTGCTGCCAGCCACCACAGCACACCTTTAGAGGTCCCCTGTCCATGTCCTGACCGCTCAGAGCTGTTTTATTCACATTAGTGGGATCATTACAATATTCGGCGGGCTGATTTTAATGTTGTGGCCGATTGGTGTAATGCATCTAACTACTATAGTCACTCAAACATTATTTCTGCATTAAACACTTGTGTAGACAAGTGGATTTATTGGCCTCAGTGAAGTTGAGACTGAAGTATGTAACAGCTGTCTCCCCCCTCTGGCAGTAAAGGTAATTACACCGTCATGAAGACAAGTGCCCTGACAAACTTCCCAGTTGTTGTAACCTGTAGCCTGTACTATAGCCATCTCTGTCGCCATGGTGGCTCCCCTCTTCTGCTCCGCAAGACCAATCTTTGCTGAAATGCATGAGCCAGTCAAACGAGGCAGCCACTGAAATTTTAATTTGATCTTGTAACGCACTGCGGTGAGCTAGCACAGAAAGACACAGGTGTAGTTTGAAAAACAAAGAGATGTGTGGTGGAGATTTTCAAGATTGAATGAACTCCTTTAGTTTAAAGATAACAGTCATTAGCGTCTATGAAAGAAATGCGACACTCCAGGTTTAGAGCAAAACGTGTAAAAATTAAATGTATTGCGTTATGTTGTGTTGTGTGTGTTGTGTTTATTCCCATTTTCAAAACAATGCACCAAGGGGATATGTGAGTACTGACTTGGTGCTGATAAGTCCATTTCAGTTAATAGGGGTCATCAATGGTGAAAAATATTTTTCTCTCTTGACCATCTCAGATTTGACTCTTATTTACTCAGTTAGAAGTAGATTCACTGTACGTCATAATGCTGCGATGTCTGTGTGAACACAGTGATACCATCTTCACAAACATACTGTGTGATGGTGATGCCTGATGCGTCTTATTATTAAGATGCAGAGAGTCAAAGGTAAAGGTTCACGAGTCGGATACATTTCTGTCTTCAATTTAAATGTAGCTTGATGTAGCACTTTCAATTCAGTTTGGACAACAGCATTAAGTATTGACCTTCAGCTACCCCTCATTAAAGTTTTTGACCTTTCAACCCTGTGTTCTTTCAGATCTATTGATTATTTGAGGCTTTAAACTCATAAAAACACCCAGACCCGTCTTTTCCATTTTGTATTTCCATTCATAACAAGCTAATCTGTAGCTTCTTTTTTTCTTTTTTTCTTTTAAGGCAAGAAGACTATAAGATGACTGACGATTAATATTATGGCAAATGGGGCATTTTAATTATTAACTCTGCATTACATTTGAAGAATGCTCACCAGGCGTGAGATTTAAAAGAAGCTAATGTTTCACTATCAAACCATTTCATCCAATCTTCCTAACAGATGTGTGAGCAGGGGAGGGCATTAGTTTCCACAGCAGGCACTGGAAATATGCCTGCTTTCCCCTCATCACGAAAGAAGTCATGGTTTGTCTTGTGGGGCCAAGTGTCTTCTTGTGACTGGCCATTGGTTTTAAGTGGCTTGTGCATTTTTCATGGGACAGTGGTCGGTGGGAATGTCTTGTCACTCTATTAAGGCCTATTCAAATGGTAGCGCCCATAAAAATGAAGCAGGCACTAAAATATTAATTGGATATTGCAACACACCACAGTGTGTGTGTTAATTAAGGAAAGAGCTATATGCTTTAGATGGGACAGGGCTTTCAGCGTACCGTAATGGTGGAACTTGAGTTAAATGAAAGTGGCATTTGAGTTTCCCAGTCCTCGGCTGATGTCAATACATAGATCTCATTCTATAAGGTGCTCATATAAAGTAAAGTAGAAATTAAGTTGCAAACTCACAAGCATAGCATTTATTAACGTGCGCTGTTGGCCACATATGACTTGATTTATTAAAGTGACATTTGACTGGTTAACAACCGACTTGTCAAAAGAAATTCAAGAAAGAAAGCACAGCATTCCAGTTCCCACTCCCTGCATCCACTTGGTTAAAGATAGATGTAGAATTTCCACACTAAACTGTCTCGCATTAAATGTTGAAACCCAGTCAAATCTGCAATTTTATTCAAGGTTAGGCTTTTTCATTTTTTTTCTAGCTTTTTGCTAATACTGTCCAAGTGTTTGAGAAACATTTTTACGTTTTTTGTTTTTTTTTTGTTTTTTTTTACAGGTTTTATTTATCAGGACCACATGTTTTCAAAGTGGATGAAATCTTTGCAGATTATTCAGCTCAAGAGCACCGAATAAATCCTCCTGCCTCTCACTTTCTTCACTCAGCGTCTTTATTACTGCTTCACTGTTCTGCGGCTCTCTCTGTAGGACAGGCCAACGATTATATATCCTATCCTCCATCTTAGAGCTTATTAACCTTTTTGTTGGAATATCTGGAGCGTAAAGACCTCATTAAATATTTACATATGCACTAACCACCATGAAAAATTAAGAAAGCCAAAGTTTTATTAACCTGTAGTAATATAATGTCTACTCTTGGCCAACAAAAAAAGGTCTTTTTTGCACATTAAAGCATTCTGTAACGCATAGTAATGTATGATAAGAAGGTTCCCCTTGCATTGATTAACTCTGCTTTAATATAACATTAGGTTTCCCTAAACTAGCTTTATCATAGAATTATGCTTTTATTACAAGGTGTGGCGATAAGGGTGGGGGAGAGACGTTTTGCCTGCAGAAATGAGGCATTGCAACGATCCTTAATTAGCCATTTCTATGTGTGTTGTGACACACACTATGTGAGGACTTGAGAAAAATTCATAATCTCACATTTCATGAATATATTAGAAGTGTTATCATAAATGCCTGTCCCTGCTAGCCATACTGACCTGGTCCCTCCATACAGGCGTAGTTGATCCACAACACTCAACAATTCAAATGGGACTAAGTGTCTTTCAATTATTCAAGAAAGGCTGCGTAATGCACTATCACCTGCTCCTGATGTCTCACTCCTCCGGGTTTTTTAGTTGCAAGTGATGCTTCAGTGCTCACAACAGAGTCAAATGTTAAGACTTTAACCAGCAGCTCTGTGGACAGCGAGTAAAGGCACTAATATCTCTGTCGCCGGTGTCCTCGTCGTCCTCTTTAGCCTTCTAAAGTCATTCCCCTTTGCTGAGATTGTCGCTTAAAGGCAGCGGTTACCAGAGAGCCGGCGCTTTGATTCTTTCAGAGGTACATTCAGAGCAGAGTGCGCCTCATGCCTGCATACTTGCAGGTGCCTACACTGGCATGTCCCCGCTGCAGTTCAGCTGAGGGAATTATGATTCTAATTCCAGACCAGGATTTTTGAAAGTTAGCCAGATTGATGGATGGATGTATAGATAGATGCACAAAAGGCATCTTCTTATGTTGTAGATGGATAAGAAGGGGCTTGAGAAAGTTCTTCAAAGGCAGCAATCAACGAAGAACAGAAGTTAAGAAGAAGTTTAAAACGAAAAGAATTACAATGCATGATGAAAAGATTTGAGAAACAAGCATGGATGTAGAAACTGGGAGATGAGAATTGATTGGCAGATGCGAGTTGTAGGTGTTAAACTTTGATGCCTCCGTGAGCGAAGCAGTAAATTACATTGTGGTCTGTGAGTAGCTGTGAGTATCCATGCAGACAGAGGAGAAGAGATGGGACTAGCGTTGGTTGAGGAGGGGAGCAGTGCAGAAGTAACAGAGAGAGAAAAGGCAAGCCATACATAGTTGGCGAGACGGAGAGCAACTTAGGGGGTGCGAATAGTTAGATAGCGGGAGAAACGAGAAGGTTATCCATGATTTAACGCCTGTGGGGCGATGAGAAGCGCCTTGCCACTTCAGGCTGCTGTGATTGCTGGCTGGTGCTGTTTTAGGCTGGGGCCTTTCAGATCATTTCATCATGGAGCTCCTAATGAGGCCTGGGCCAACTCCCTGAGCACACGGAGCTCCAGACGCACCTCCGACGGTACTGAGGAGTACTGAGGGGCTCCAGGGTGAGCTTGGAGACCCACTTTGTCCCGAGGCTGTGTGAAAAGGTCACTGCCCGTGAGGAGTACCCACAGGATCCCGCTGCAGGGTGACTGGAGGGAGAGTTGTTTTTGTTGAAACAGGAAGTGGCAGGTTAAGAGGAGCGTGTCCATCAGAATATGTCTTGCACAGGAGTAGAAGCTTTTGTGTCTGGAGTTTTTACTCCAGGATACTCTGAGTGAACAAATAGCCACCCATTCATGTTTTGATACCTCCTCTATTTAGGGCTTTTCTATTAGTAGAAGCAAGAGAGCGGGAATCTAGCATTTATTTAACGTTGCACCTTAGAACTGTTGCAGATCTGACTGGGGAAATAGTCAAGGACTGAGAGTCGTACCGTATGGGTGCCTCCCTAATGAGAGGCGGTTCTAGCAAATATGAAAGGCAGAGCAGTAGGGGCGGGTGGCAGGGGGTGGGGCAACAAGGCTTGCTGGTGGAGCGACCTGTCTGTTCACCCCAGCTCTGGCCTTTGTGCAGAGTTAATGATGCCACTAATATGTTCTTTAAAGACCACACTGTGATTCATGGCTTTCATTAGCCCCCGTGTGCCAGGGTGTCTTTCTCCCTCTCTCTCTTTCTCTTTTCTGTCGCCCTTTTAATGATGGCCTGGAGATGAGGTGGCACGCTTGACCCTTAATCATACAAGGGAGAGGAGGCTGGGGTGGTGATGAGATGGGAGGTTTTGGGGAAAGGCATGGGTTGCTGGAGGAGGAAGGAATCAGATGGTTGTTCTTCATAATCCCGCTCCCTGGGGCTGGTTTAGCGTGACTCTCTCACTCGGTCAAGACAAAATAGCATCCAATATATAGTCCAAACCAAAAAACCCACTCGTATGAGAAACGTCTCATTTTCTTCATCTACAATATCTTTTTTGGCAAAGACACAAAACTTTGCTGTCATCAGGGTATTGTACCCATTATTGCAAAGGAGGTGAAGGAGTGCTGTGCAGTAAATGAAAGAAGAAAGAAAGAATAAAAAAATCTAATCTTTTTACAACTTTGGTCTCACTGCAATTTTGGTAAATGGTAAATGTTTGCTAGTGCAACATAAAACGCCACACTTGACTCTGACGCTGCTTGGATAATCGTCACGCCTTTTTAAATTGCAGAATACCAAAGACAGAGAGGGGTCTTTCTTGGGCAATTTTGCACATTCTCATTGTAAAAGGGGCTAATGTTACAAACTCCCACACCAAAATTCACTAATTGCAGCAATTTTATTGACATTATAGTGTTATTTGATATTATGTATCTGGACTTTTGGCCAAACATCTTTGGAATGAAAATTTTCGTCAGACTTCTCTTTGTAATATCCAACACAGTTTACGGACTGGCTTCCTAGTTGAACCTTTACTGTACTTAGTAATGTGGTTGATGAACAAACCGTTATCTTCACCAATGGGAGATTATCACCAATATTTTGGATGCTCTGTTCTGAATGGCCATTACTCAAAAGAGGGTAGTCCAAAACTAAGGCTATGTCCAAGATAATTCCCCACTCCCCATATAGGGTTTCCTTATGTAGAGCTCTGTATAATGATCTCACTGACAAAATGGAAAAAAAAAAAAAAATTTCCATAATGGCTTATATACACCATACATATGCACAGCACTACAACCTATATAATGCACTATAGGGAGAAGGAATTGATTTTGGACACTGTGTAGGAGTAGAACCAATGGGAAGGAATTAGGATGGGGCCCTTATAATGATGACAATTCTCTGTTATGATTGGTGCCACCCTATAATTCACGATGTTATCATAACTCACATGAACATTGGCCAAAACAATTCAAATAAGACCCAGGCTGTAATAAAGCAGAATTGTCCTATATGAAACTAGTTTGAAAGCGGTCCCTCAGTCACCCTGCTTCACATAGCTTTAGGCTGCTATTACCACTCATATTTTCCTTTTCATCAGACTACACGCTGCAGTTAAGTTTGGGTGTAATCCGTATTGGAACGCAGCCACAAAACTTTAGCTCTGACATCTGCACTTGAGAGAGCATGCATTTGTCTCTGTGTGTACATGTGGCCCCTCTGTGTGTATGTTCACAGAGGGGTAAATATACAGCATCTCTCACCTCAGCTGCCTGTTGGGAAGCAGAAAAATAAATGATACATAAATTACACACAGACATTCTGTACTTACGCTTGCTTTGCAGAAAATTACAGTTGTTTACTAGTGTATGGGTGGCGGGGGGGGGTGGCAGGTAGAGTCACATCATGTCTCCATGTATCATGGTATGCTGTCTTAGACCACTGACACTGGGGATAATTTCAATAATTTACAGTCAGTGCAATTGTAGGAGACGCCTCGTGTGTTGCTTTTTAAAAATGTAAAGCAGGCCATGTTCTTCCTTGCCCACCAACCAGCAACCTCTAGGCACACGCACATAAACACATAACACCACTTTGGACCAGATGAGCAGCCAGATGATAAAGAGCAGATGTTGTCACAACTGGGGGTATGCCCCTAATGCTTCTATACCTACCATTCCATAACACCCTCCCCCCTCCCTCTCCTCCTTCCTTTCTCTTGGTCTCTATCCAAGCCATCCATTTTTCTGCAGAATAAAGACAGATTAGGGCCTAAATCCCCTGCAATTTGGGTCACGGCCTCTTGTGCGCTCCGTACGGCGAGAGGAGTGGCACACAACTGGGCCCCCATTTGCCAGAGATCAGGGGGTTATGCCGGCAAGTGATTGAGGTGGAGCCGCACAGTGTGACCATGTTTGGGAAAATAATGAGATTGAATTAACAGAGAGTCTATGGTGGGGAGCCTGGTATCAGAGAGAGAAGGGATGGGAGGAAAATTAAAGGGGGGGCAGCAAGAGGACCCGTCTCAGCAGCTGTGAAAAGCAGGGAAGGTGAATTTGTGATAAACCCCCTATAATGGGCAGTTGCATCTTCTTTTTAACCCCAGTAGCCTACCTATTACTATTAAAGTTGTGTGAAAGCAGCAGAAGGCTGTTTTAAAAATAAAAGCTCCAGTAAAACATCTGTAAACTACCAACCCACTACCAAACAGCCAGAACAGAAAGGTAGCAAGCAGCTTTTGAATATAGTGAAGCATTTGACATCCAAAAAGATAGATTCCCTTCAGCGGTGGGTGGAGACTTGAAGTGATAAGAATGCTGGATTTTGCCAGAGACTAAATTTAAAATGAACATAAATTTTGCTCAATGTCTCAGTCTTTGGATCAGCCCAGTGCCATGCCAACGAATGAGACCTTCTCATCTGTATGAAGCTGTAGCACCTGCAGGGGGCAACAATGACAGAAGCAAAGAATTAACGCATGGGTTAAAAACAGTTCACACTGGGAGGAGATTGGGGTGGATGAGTGTCAGACAGTTACACCATTAAAGTTAAAAAGAGTTGAATACATAAACCACAATCTTTTTTTTTTTTTTAACCTGTCCTGTTCAGCAGCTGAGGCCTGTAGTGTGAAGATTCTGGATGCCTTGTTGTTGCTGCAACAGATTTGCTCTACAAAGGAGGAGTCTGATATGTTCCTCCTGTTGAGATCTGTGTTTAACTTTATTGACATGGCTACTGGATTCCATGAGGCAAAAGAGTGGATAGAAAGAGAGAAAAGAGACAGGTTAACAACAACAACAACTACTACTACTACTACTACAATAACAACAAGAGTAACAATGATAGCCATTATAACTATAATAGCTTACTGCGACAACAGTACCAACTGTAGGACTTACCGTAGTATTTACCGTGGTAGCAAAGAGTTTGCCCAAAATACATACAAATACATTTGCAATGGTAACGAAAATAGCTAAAGGACTAACCCAGTAGTGTTGATGAGGCAATTGCCCCTACACAGCTATCCATTGTGTAGTGTGTGTGTTTGTGTGTGTGTTTCTTTGTGTGTGTAAGTTTGTCATTGGATGTTGTAGGTAGTTGACGAGGGACGCTGCAACACCAGCCCCCCAGCCCCAAGCAGTCGGAAGGTCATGACCCAGGCCTCCAGAGCACCCAAAGAGCCCCCAGAGCACGAGGGGCCACGGGACACCGAGCCCAGAGACAGCCGCAGGCCCGACCCAAGCGAGAACCAGCAGGAGAATACAGAAGCAGCAGCCCCCAGCCGGCGGAGGCCCGACGGGGGAGGCGGGAACGGAAGCCACACAGGCCCACCCAGAGCCATCCGCCCCAGCACAGGCCAAGCCCAAAGCCACAGAGTCCCGCTGACCAGGGACCCGCCCAGGCCCCCGACTTGGGTGAAAGTTCTTTCCGCCTCACTCCTCTCACATTCTTGTTGGCTGTATCCGTTGACTGTATCAGTATATTTGCATGTCATCGAACTAGCCTTCACCAGTCCCAGAAACTGTAGCCGGTTCCAGTCTGGTGTAAAATCACAGCGTGGAAACTGAGCCGGCATGTATGACTTCTCCCATGATACCAGGTCCCAGTTGAGGCACAATCCATTCATTCATATAGCCATTAGTTCCAAAGCTACCGAAGCTAAAAGTACATGAGGTAAATCGGTATAAAAACATTTGTTAGCTTACTTAGGCTAATTGCAAAATAGCCTTGAAAACTCACATACAGTACATCTCCCATGGAGGGCTATCAGACCATCACCTACAAAGAGGATATCGATATAGGATTGGTTAGCTGGCAAGCTAGCCTGCTGGCTTCAGGAGATATTATAACAATTTAATACATGTATGTCTTATACAAGAGGTCATCACCGTTATGTCTGCAAATTCTGATTGATTTTAGTTCATATCCTATATTGTAGGCCTTTAAAGTTTGCATGGCTTGATGAAATGATTTACAAACAAAAGTAGCAGGAATTTGGAGGAGTGTGATAAAATGTGAAGTTGAATTGGTGCATTTAGGCTCAGTCGTTCGCCGCAAGCAACGACGGTGCGAGGTTCTCCACTTTGTGAAAGTCTGCGTGGGCAAAAAGTCCAACAGTTTATTAACAACGATTCTTAATGTTTAATTGCAAGAAAATTTTTAATATTATCAAAAGATTCTGAGTATCTGGAGAACTCCCTACATACAAGGGGCAAGGCCAAAAACCAACACCGAATGCCTGTGACCTTCAACCCTTCATGTGGCACTGCAGCAAAAACTGGCATCATTCTGTTATGGATATTACAATATGGGCTCGAGAACACTTTGGAAAACCATCATCGATTTCCACAGTACATCCCTGCATCTACAAAGTTAAGCGTGGGTGAAAAAAATATTCACCAATATCTCAATAAAAGATTTTGAAGTTCCTTTTCTGTTCAATTCAACCAAGGTTTATTATTTTTGCAAGAAGGAGCACACAGCGATCATCACTCTATAATCTCTCAGCTGTAATGCTCAAAGCCCAAAGGTTTCGCTTAGCCCTTTAAAGTCACACAAAAACATGTCGTACAACACTCTATTCCCAGTTCGTCACTGGCTGTCAGGTATTGAAAAGTCTCATCCTCCCGTAAGGCAAGGGGAATATTACGTGCTATTTCCAAATGTTTCAAAAACATCGTACGTTATGTAGGTTGCCATGACCTTCATATAACATAGTTTCTTTATATTAAACAACATGCTAGTACATACTTATTTTTCTATCAGTAAGTTAAGACTATACGATGCAGAGCCAAAGCCATATATCAACAGCATCCAGAAGCTTCGCCCACCTCTCAGGGCCTGTGCTCATCTGAAACAGACTGACCTCAAGTAGAAAAGTGTGCTGTGGTCTCACGAATCCACCTTTATTATTGTTTTTGGACATAATGGATGTCGAGTATTCCGGGCTAAGGAGGAAAGTTCAAAGTACCATCAGTTGTGTGATGGTGTCGGGGTATACAAGCACCCATGGCATTATGGGTAACTGACCCATCTGTGAAGGCACCATTATTACTGAGAGGTACATACAGGTTTTGGAGCAACATATGCTTCAATATAGACAATGTCTTTTTGAGGGAAGTTTCATGCTTATTTCAGCTAGACAATGAAGCCATCATGTTCTGCAGTTACAACTGTATGACTTCGCAGTAAGAGTGTGGGTACTAGACTGAGCTGTGTGCAGTACAGACCTGTATTCAGGTTAACCAGTGTGACTAACGAGCCACCACTTGCAGCCAGTAATCACTGTGTAGTGTCAGCAGGTATGTCCTCCCTTCAGCCCGCAGTCAGCAGTGTTAAACACAGCAGTTGGGTTCAGGGTAAGCACTGTGGTTTTGTTGGTAAAAATTCTGATATTGAGACCAAATTTATAGAAATGTTTTGTGTGTGTGTGTGTGTGTGTCGTTGTCGGATTACCCAGAAGCTCTAGCACTTTTCCTGAAATATTGTGCGAAAACAGGAAACACCATCAAAGAAAATGGCAACAATCTGACAGAGCGCCTCTCTCCTTAACTTCTGTTTCGTCCGTATTACCATCTCATCCTGAGTTCAAAGCAGCGTGATGTTAATGAAGGTTCCCATGTACAAAGAGAAGCTTATGTAAATGTTACCTCTCCAGATGTTCTATAGCTCTCAGAGCCAGAACTCCAACTAGCCCTGAGCCACATACTACCAGTTAGCATTTAGACAAACCTTTGTACCTTCACTTGCCTATAGGGCCTATCAGATCGTCGCAGCCTGAAAATCAATATCTGCTGCTAATGAAGTTTAGCCACACATTTTTAATGAAAGACCCGATTTGCATTTAAAAGTAACAGGAGGGGAAATGGGTTCATTTTCCTCCATGCCTTATTTAGTATGTATATTTGAGCAGAAAGCAATGCACTGGTTTGTTGTGTGTGGTAACATTTGCCTGTTTGCGAGGAGCTTTATTTTAATTTTCCATTGTGCACATGTTGTTATTAAATGTCTGAAGAACGTACAACATTATTGGGGCATTTTAGTGTGTTATAATGAGTTTATACTGTGTTGTGACTCCATTCTTAAACATACACTATGCTTTCTGTCAGCAATCTCAAAAAATTACAGGTGCATAATGATAATATATATTATGAATTTATGGGGTTTTATAGATGTCATAAACCATAGGTGAGTGGTGAGGCTTATTTTTACTACCTATACTCACCAATACAGACCATAAGGATGTATAGTAAACAAATCTATGCTTTATAAACACTCGTGATGCAACATAGTTTTTTTGTAAACACAGAATAATCCACTATATTTTGACTAAACAACTACAAAGAAACATTATAACAAGGCATATGTTACTCTAGAGGCAACCATATGTAATTACTTACTCACACAATTATACACAATTATAGCATAGATTCCTAATTTATTCTAATGTGTTATGTCTATTCTGTTGAGTGTTTATTAGATTCTAATTTAAAAAATACAATATATTTGCAGATACTTTTTTTTTTTTTGACTGAGCTGCATCAAGTTTTATTATCTTGTTATAATTAAAGGGATCAGGAATAGGTTTATCTATTTTAGGCTATCAACTTTTTCTTGTTCACAATTGTTCATTTCTGCTGTCGAAGTTCATATGGGCATAGTTCAAACGGTTATATTTATACTTCATAATGACAAATCTTACAGCATTACATCCATGTTTGCCATTCCTCATTCTTTAAAACACGCAGTACATCTGTACATTTCTGTAATGAGGTGCAATTTTTAATAAAGCCACAATTTTTAAGTAGGCCTACTGTCCCTCCAAAACTATTATGTAGGATAGCAGCGAAGTAATTCCCCGCTGATGTGACTATACTGTCTACTTTAAGTTAGTTATCTTGGACTGTGTCATCGTCTGCGGTTTTTGACATAGCGACTGCTAGCTTAGTTAGCGGTGAAGTTTGTGGACAAACTCACTGAACTCTGCTTACAGTTTGCACACAGCTGGAAACTGGTTGAGGCCAGTTTGACGACATGTGAATGGTGCACGGGGGTGATTTATGGTGGACTGCTGGCACTCCGGGGATTGATATGATGCAGCAGTCAATGATCAGAGAAAGGAGATGCCGCAGGGGAGGGAGACTGTGCCAAACCAGAGGTGACTGTGGAATTTTTATGGTTATGGTGACATTGAGGCCTGGGGCCAGTATGCATCAGGGTTGTCTGGTTAGCAAACTAAGCACAGCTGATTCTTTTGCTAATGTGATTGCTAATGTTATTTTGGCTATATTTTACACATTGTACCTTTAAGTCTTGTTATTTTGCTGAAGGGTGTGATCACACATCCAGAATGGCTTTAAGTTAGAAGTTAAATTGCAGTAGAAAGTAGAAAGGACAGTAGAGGAGCTGAGAGCATATTTTATTTTGCTTATTTTGTAAGTAAATCCCGGATCTGAAAGAGGGATGAACGGTGGTTAACTTTCCAGACTTCAGACTTGATATGATACAGATAAACAACCTGCACGCTGCACGAACGCTCATGTTTCCTGTGTAATCTTGTTTTAGCTGCAGCTTTGATTTGTGTTGCTTGTAGGGGATCCTTTCCTGGACGAGGACCAATTTTAGTCATCATTTTATGGATACGTATGTTTTTGAGAGAACTTTTTTTGTTTAATTTTGCAGAGATACGATGAAAAAAAGAGAGAAAGAGATATGGTTTTTAATATTAAGTCTATCTTTAGTGGCAGCTCAGGCTCAGCTTCCGTTTAGAATAACCATGGGTAGGATCAGGACTCCCTAAATATTCCTTTTATATCCCTAGGATGTCAAACTTTCTACAGTTCAGCGTCGCTCTCTCATAAGTTCTGACCGGATTTATCAAAAATATTTCACCCTGAGATATTGTGAATTAAGAGTAAATATAAGTTGTCATTTACATGTGTGTTCATCTGACAGACGTCACAGTGTACTGTAGCGGTGGGCTACATAACACAGTGGACAGATGATGCTGCTTCACCACAGTTTGTATTGAATTGATTCAAAATGAGCTGTTCCTCGCCTCCTCCGAAAGGAGGCAAGAAGAGGAATCAAGGATGTGAGAAACGAGAAAAGCGTTTTCTGTAGCCTTGTTTTTGTTTAGTTAATTACCCTGTATTTCCCTCAAATGTCTTATATTCTTTGTCTCGCAATCAAAAAAGAGAGTAATGAGAAAAGGAGGAGATCTTGTATTGAATGTCTAGACAGATTTCTTGTCTCCTTCCGGAAATCTTTGCTCAGATGGTTCACTATTTAAACCAACACTGCCATACAAAGATCAGGGCAACAATCACATATTTTTACATTCAAAGTGGAATTAAAAGAGCCGTTCCTAAACTACACCCATCGATTTTAGTTTTAATGCATGTGCACCACTTATACAGGTCTGCACTTTTTCAATTCCCGGAAGATAATTGCAACATTGGTTTAAAAAATTGGGCCCTATTCTGTTTCACATTTGGGAATATCAATAATATATTTAAATTTTATTTCACAGCTCAAATGGTCAATTATATAACTGCCTAAAGGTCGATGAAAAAAATGGGGAGATCTTTTTTTTTGAAACACCTTTGTTGGACATCATCATCAGCTCTGACAGTTAAAGTACCGCCTGTGTGAGCAGAGAGGCTCTCCACTTTGTCATCCTGCGCTGCTCCGGATCCTGGAGCTTCTCCCCGCACATGAAAGCCAAACCTGTTCGTTTTGTGTCAACAAAAACAAGGGAGCGTCTCGGTGCGTGCCACACTTGGTGAGAATACTCTCCATTTTCACACTCTCCCCTGCCGGCAAAATGTGCCACAATAGCATCTGCGGCAGGAAAGCAACTTAGCCTCCAGCAAGACTAAAGTGTGCATCAGAGTAAAACAGTTGTTTACTTTGTTTGAACTGCACTATCTCACCCACGGGAGGCTGTTTACTTGAAGTTCTGCATCTTTCAGTCTCAACCTGTGACAAAGAGTCGGATGAATAACAATGTCATTTTCTCTACCCCCAACACACACACACACCCCTCCGCTTGTCTCCTTTTCTGTGTTCCATCTATTTCTTTTATCGCCCGTCCCACCTCCACCGCCACTCGTCCTCCCCTTTGCACTCCTCTCGAATAATTCATCTGCGCTTTTAAAGTTTCAGCCTGCACTAAATTGATGGTGACACACAAACTACATTATGTTTTTTCACTCCTTTTTTTTCATAAACTAACAGCACTGCTCATCTCTCTTTAATTGCGCAGCAGTTGGGGACGCAGATGTGCACAGATGCGAGTGCAGGAGGGCGAGGCGAGGGGAGGGTAAGAGAGGGGAGCAGAGGATTGTGTAACTTACTTAAAGTGATGAGACAGAGGTCCTAAGTGACCCGGCTCGGATGTGACTGTTGTCTGTGCGCTGAAGTGGAAGCAAGAGAACGGAAAGAGAGTATAAGAGCTGATAGTCATTCTTTGCTTTGCTTCCACATTAAATTTAGCTCCAATTACTACTGCTTATGAATAAGGCACGTGAATTTTTGGAAAGTTCCTCTATAATAAACTTGAGTGAAAGAGTCCATTGAAATGGGTTTGGTACAGTTTATCAACATGAGCAACATTGCAGTTTTTCCCTCACTATGTTGTACACGTGTGTGCATGTTTTCGTGTTCATTCTACAGTAAGTCATGTTCTGCATGTGATTTCTTTGTGATGTAAAGCCTTTTTGAGCTGTGTTGTATTAAAACTGCGACTCTGTATAACTTTATTATATAATATGAAAAATATACATGGGAGACTTTAGTATTATGTGTCATTCTGTCACTTTTTTCTGTGCCGTCACATTACAAATGGTGACAAAGGTAAAAATTAAGGTTTGAGGTACATAATAGTTTTCATGATTCCCTTTGAAACTTGACATTTATTAAAGATAAAACGTATTATTTCATTCACTTTGATTGAGCATATAAAGTAAGTGTTGTTTCTTTCTATGTGGACCAAATCATGTTGTTTTTCACAGGATTTAAAAATGTTGCATATCTGAGGTATCATGCTAACCAAACAACTAGTTTACAGTATATACAGTACGTATATAAAATTGAAGTTTTGTAAACTATTATCAGTCTAGGGACCTTTAAAATATATATATTTTTTTTTAAATTGTCTTTTTGGCACTTTATTTAGTCCAGGAGTTTTGGTTTTAGTATCTTAGATGTTTTTGATCTGTGCCCTTTAGTTGTATTAATTGGTTTTCAGGAGCAAGTGACCCCAAAACAAAGCTAAATATACATGGACAACGTTAAAATTGTAATAGCATTCAAGTTATCTGGTTTAAGTGGAAAAGCACAACATTGTGCAAACACTTAGACAACTTAGAAAATTTAGGTCTGTGGAAGACATTTTAAAATTTCCTGTCTCGCAGCCAAATTGTTCAAATAAACTCTAAACTTATAGAGTAAACATGCTGCCTACCAAAGAACAGCCCTTTGGCAGGCAGCATGTCTACTCTTTTGGTCATTTTTGTCAGCTTCATCTGCAAAATAATGTGGCAACTTTTCGATTAGTTGTCTCACTGGTTTTCGAACATGTTTCTGTAAGTTTGTAAGTTCCAGTTGGTTTGTTGCAGACAAGCAGGAGGCTTGCTGCTGTTCTTTATGCCTAATAAAGCTATAATAGAAAGAATTTAGTCAGTCTGTGGATTATTTGTGTGTCAAAATCATGTCTGAACACCTCTCAGCAGTTGCCTTTTAACCAAATCAAATAATAATCCGTCCTGAAGAGAAGCAAGTCATCTTTTTTTCTCTGGTTCTGCCACACACACATGCTCTCATAAACAAATTACCCGCATGCGGTTAAAAAGGGATCGGATCAAATGAAATGTCACGTCCTTACAAGCTGTGGACGAGATCAGAGCTGCAATAAACGTGTCGGTCTTTGTGTGTGCGTGTTTGAGTGTTCATGGCGGGACGAGGGGGCTCCCTGTCTTCCTGTCACTTCCTCACGACTCGGAACCACTGCGCCTCTCCAACAGAAAATAAATAAGTAATACTTCATATCATCACATGTGATTGAGGCGGGCCTGGAATTGGAGGAGTGAAAAGCATCGCCCGATGAAGTGAACTGTTGAAAAAAGTGATTATTTTTGCTTCACTGAGGTCTTATTTTTCAAAAGTGCCACTAAAAGCATGAGAGGCTTGTGTCACTTTGCGCTGGAAGGATGAAGGAGCTGAAGGGTGATTTGAGAAGAGATGAAAGGAAGGTAGTGACAACCCGCTCCCCCATATTTTTTTCAGACCTTTGCTCGAAATCTTGATACTTCAAGCGGCTCCAATAATTTTCTCGGTGAGCAGTGCGATATTTATGGCAGAGTGCCCACAGCCAAAGCTAATATTATGAGCTTCCACAGTACCATCCATATTGTTTTACCTCCCCTTGCCTGCGGTGAAGAATAAATAAAGTGCCTGCCGCTGTAGAGCGGCATCGGCGGTCTTTGCTTTCAAAGCACTCTTCTAGCAGGTTGGAGAGCAGGCCAGGCTACAGAGAGGGGAGGGATGGGAAGAAAAGAGGGGGGGGCTGTCACTTTAGGTTGGGTAATTTTTGATGTGCACGTCAAGGCCTTGACAAGGGGAATGTGGCCGGCTTGTACATTAGAGTCAGGCTCACAGGCAGTGCAGCACTGGGAACAGGTAGTAATGCAGTCCCACAGAGTGCTGCTCATCTGCTCACACTATGTACTTGTCTGGTGCCACACAAGGATGCCCCCTGTCGCCCCAGCTTCACTCCCCCATCCCTCTGCAGGAATGACTTAAGTCAGTGAGGGAAGAATCCATTTACAATGTGTGCTTTATAACATCTCCTTGACAATGCAGTAGTGGATTAGAGACATTTGTGATGAATCTTTTATGCAGACCCCCCCCACCACCAATCTTTCTTTTCCATGTGCTCAGGCTTTCTGGGTTCTGGTGCGCCACATGCACATGTGTCTGCTCGGATGTCATCGCAGCAAGATTGGGAGAGTAGATAGCAATGGGTACTCACCCCCCCCCAAAAAAAAGAAAAGAAGAGAGAAAGGCAGAGGGAGAGTGACACAGAATTGTCAGAGTGGGGCATTAAAATTTATCTCGGAGTCACAATGGCTGCCATGATAGCGGGGTGAAAACTTTCCTTTGAAAATGAACGTCACTTGTCCTCTCAGTAATCTGCTTCCTTCGCAAACCAAGGCAAGCGCTCTCTGTCCTCATCAATTCTTCACCGCCATTTTGACATTTACTTCATTCATTTGCATAACCGCTCCCCGGGTCTCCGCTTCGCCCTGGTTTGAGCACAGTGTTCCATTTCCCTCAACTTTAAAACACTCCTTTAAAATTAATGCCGGCCCAAAGAAAGATATAAAGATATGCTAAAGTTGACGTGATGTTGTTCTACATTATTCCCTTTGAAAAGCGATTTTGTTCGTACTTTAAGCTGCTCAGACTTGGCGGGTGCGGAGGCACAGGCACACAGTCGGGCTAACAAACACAAACTTGCTTGTCTAGTTTCTCCTCTAGTCTGTGGTGTTAACACGGAAGGATGCATACTGAATGTTTCAGTCGCAACCAACTGAAATGCTGCTTTTTTAATGCCCGGGCCTCCGGCGAGAACTTTACTTAACCAGAATTAGAGTTTGCGACTGGGGCTGTTGGTTTTCGGATATGTGTGGACACTTTGTGAAGCCTGCAGTTTTCCACAGCTCATTTTTTTTAATGAAAACAAAGAAACCATGACAGAGCAAGTCAATTTTTTTTCATAACCGGGCTGAAAGAGTCTCTTTCCAGCAATCTCTGCATTCGTCTTCCAAAGCAACCGCTGAATGGCCCCTTTACTGCCAGAGCTGGCATCCTGTGTCCTCTTTCTCCACTTCAGACTCAGACTCACCTGTCCTCCCTCATTGTCCATTTGAGAGGCAGAACGGCGGCAAAGCCTGAGAACGAGTCCATGCAAATGCTGCACGAACAAAATATTAAAAATTGATCACCCTTCCATTTGAATTCAAGGAAGCCATCATTCTCCATAAGCAGGCCTGTCTCTTTAAATCAGAGGAACTGTCGCTTCTGTGACTGCCTGTTTACAAAATATGAGGCTGAAAATGAGACCTGCTCCCTACGGACAAGCTCCTTGTATAAATATAAATAATGAATATTAGATAAATAATTTCTGCCCTTTAATAATGCAGAACTCGACGAAATTCACTTACACAGTGAAACTGGAGAATCTAACTAAAAGTAGATAATGCAGTGGTACAATAGGTTTTGGAGTGTTGTGCCTGGCAGAGAAGAGCAGGAGAGATTAGAGGGTCTGCCGACCCGGCGGTCACCTCACAAATTCACACTGTGCACGAGGCCGAGTGTGGTCCAGAGTATACTCAGCCGGGCTGCTAGAGTGTATGAAGTAATTATTTTGTAATATTAAGTCAAAATATCCTGTTCTGAGAGGTCAAATTACAGTGTATTTACAATCCAAGCGAGCTAATGAGCAAGCCGGAGCCCCTTCGTGGCCTCAGTCAGTCCCCTGGGGCGGCGGTGGACAGGCAGAGCCTCTTCTGCTCCGCAGCCTGGGTGTCTTCTGGGGAGAAAGAGGATGGAGATTTGATAAATGGCTCATTATGAAAACCCTTGTGCCAAAGCTAAAACTGTAATTAGCCTTAATTGGCTAATTGGATAGAATTGGTGGATGGCATAAAAGCATAATTGCCCCCTTTTTTTCCAAAAGCGTTTAGTGCAAAATTGAGTGCGTAGCTGTAGCAGCGACAGTGAAGACATTTTGCTTGTTTTTTTTTCAAAGAGCTGAACAACAAAACCTGCTGTCTGTCTGACTCTGAACGTTCTCCTTTGGCCCTTTCTTTGTTGTCAGAAACCAAATGACTGCTTCTTTGGGCCAGTTTCTCTCAGGGCTCCTCTCCAGCGCTGCATTGCTTTGTTGTCTGGCTGCCAAAAGGCTTGTAAAACCTTCCCATGAAAGAAGTCAAGCTTTTTGCTCCGACCTGCTGATTCACACCTCGGAGAGATGGATCGCGCAAAGACCTTCGCCGCGGCCCGAGACAAGTCAACAGAAACAAGGATTTTTCCCTCCCTCTCTCGCCTCTTTTCTCTCTCTCTGGCATGAAACACAAACTCACACTGAGAGTTAGGGCCGCTCAGCTCAAGGTGCTCAGACTCTCCGCTAATAACGCCATCTAGAATTCACACCCTCCAAATAGGTTAATGTGTTTTTGCCCAGGGGGCCCTATCCACCTCTGCAGTACAACTCTCTGCACACTTCCATTAAGCAAGAACACTGCCACCTATTAGGTGCCTTGGTGTGTATGGGGCCAGAAGTGAAAATTGGAGAGGGGCTCTGTACAGTTTCGTGTGTGTGAGAGGGTGTCACCACCAGGAGCTGCCTGGTGTTCTGTGTTAACTGTTGCAGGAGAACAATGTTACGGCCCCAGACAGCTTGTTAAACCCTCCACCAGCTGTGTGATGCACAACTCACTGCTGGACTCAGGTGAGGGTGTAGAGACGTGCACGGAAGAGGGTAGAAACGTTTTTGAACTGGAACTTTCTCCTCCTCGTAAAGAAACGTGCTGCTCTTACTCACAAAGAAAACTAATTTCATCTTATGAAAAAAAATCTAAATAAGTGTAGATGTAAATATACAGTTTAAACACCAACTGTATTCATATTTTATTCACATCTTTATTTACAGAGAATGTATATTTTACATGACAGATGAAAGCGTTCACTACATTGTAAATGACAGTAATGAACTGAGCTTCAGTTGAGTTTAATGTGACGTTTCAGTTTAATTTTAGATTCTCAATCGTGTTGCAGTTTCAGCTTATTTATTCTTTTTAAGCTTTTATCTATTGCACTTTTTGATTCACCATTTGGATATAGTTTTAATTACGGTTGGACTATCTAAGTTTGTGTATGTGATTATAGTTGGGGGTGTTAAAAATTAATCATACCATAGTTTGATATAAAAATAAAATCATCTAGTTTAAGGTCATGCTTGGATAGTAATGGTACATTATTTAGGTGAATACACAGAGTGTATTTAAGATCTGATACGTTTAGAGGTGGTCAGCATAGTGTGAAAATTGTATGTACGACATCCTGCTTTAAACTTATCATATAAGCATTTGATGAGAACCATCTATAATAAAACATTTGGTTTTCTCCATTTTCTTTTTGCAGCATTTATTGCTACAAAACATTCCGAAAGCTTTAAGTAGTCTATATATTTAAAAGTCCTAAATACATGCTGCATTCCAAAATGGATTTTTTTTTTTACATATATAGTTAAATGTGTTTTGATTTAAGTGAACACATTTCTAATCATTATTGTCTAATCTAAGACAAAAGTGTTCAAACAGGCCAACGTGCGTGGGGATGTTTCACCGTCAAGCAGCAGGTGTGCTAAATGTTTTGTGTCATCCTGACCCCTAGTGGACACGCTGCTGACCCACAGGTGGCCCCACTCTCCCAGCTACAGGAGCAGCAAGTGAAAAACAGTAAAAGGGAAACATCTATAAAACCTGTAAAAATGTTGTTGAAATGAATAAATCATCTATTGAGATGTTTTGATTGCGTTTCACAAGCAACACATGTCCTGAATTGTTTTGCTTAAATGCCTTAAGCTTGTCTCGCTAGTCTGTCTGTGAGCATTTATTTGTATTTAAGCGGACAAAACCGTTATCCTTCGTGTCTGATGCCACAGTCAATAAGGTACCATACAGAAACACGAGTTCAATTGCCCTCAATTTTCTGAGCTGCAGTTAACTGTGCCTGCCTCTGATGACAATAACTCAGACATTGAATATGTATTTAAGACTAAATAGTCCTCAGAGATGCACATAGTTGATGTATTCCAAGACGGACTGGACCAGCCTATACCGTCGAGTGTAAAATAGAGCCGACCAACTTAGAGACAGCAGAACTAATTAAATGGATAAAAGATATATAAGCCCCTCTTAGAGTATGTAAAATTAATAAGAGACCAGAGGACTTGCCTCCAAGCCACCTCATACACTCTGCAGCACAGAGCCACTGCAGCCCGCTGAGTTTTCATGACGGACACCAGTCTGCATGTGTGTGTGTGGACCTGTTCATGTGCATGATTTGTTTTCATAGGTGCATTATTATTCTGACGTGAGAATGACCTTTTCCTGTTGCACATTGTATTTTCATGTTTGCAGCTACTGTATCTGCATGTTATCCTGTGTGAGCAGCACTATGATATCGTCAGAGTGTAAACAGGAGTAACTCTGTAGTGTGAGGACAAAAAAATAATGTATGTAAACACCTGTATTGAGACTGTATCTAATACAATGTGTCTGTACTTATAAGCATGTGGTATTGTTTCATGGGGTTTTATTATAGTTTGAAGTGCTTCTGTCGTTTTATCAACCCCTTTTTTACATCCCATAGTGTAAAAACGCAGCAGTGGTTTTATAAGAAGTAAAGGTCTGCCCCCTACACTCATTTTTATTCTGATAATCAACTAATCAGCTTATCAATCACTTGTTTAGTCTACTGTCTGTTAGAAAATGGTGAACGTGTCATTGTAATTTCACAGGTGAGATCTAAGTTCAGTACAGTCCTAAACCCAAAATATTTAATTTACAACAGAGAAAATCAAAGAATCGACAAATATTTGCATTCTGCTTGAGAAATTAAAACGGCTGCCATTACATTTTCTGCCAGTCAATAATATCGTTTGATGCACTCTCTGTCTTTATGTGTCACACAGACATCTTTGCTCGCTTCGCTTCTTCCTGAGCCTGACCAAAGCTGATTCTGCGTTAGAAATAATATACCAGCGACACACATGGACTGCCATGCGATACTCTGGATGAAGGGAGGAAACAAGGAGATCCTTTACTTTCCATTTTGTTGTTTATCAAGAAACAGATTGAGGCCACGCCTGACAGGAAAGGGCCATATGTTTTTATTGTATTGGCTCTGATCAGACATACAGTGTCAGCGTAAAAAAGAGGGCAAAGCCCTAATATTGTACACTTTGTATTAAAAAGACATGTTCAAAAAGAGATGCGTGTCCATTTTTAAAAGCTTCAAAGCTAAAATAACAAAATAAGCAAAATAACATATATATATGGAGTCCATTACAGACACCCTCATTGTAAAGCTTTTAAGGATTTTTAGTTACTTATACAGCAAAATCAAACATTACAGCATACCTCTTAAGACAAAGAGTAAAATGTTGGTCAATAATGCCAAAAAAAGCATGAGAACAGTATTTCAGTTATTTTGGTCCTGTGCGTGTTTGTACCCTCAGGTGTAGTTGCACCGTCGTCCAGTAGAGGGCGCGCCAGTGAGAAGTCACTGCCACAGCTCTCGAAGGAGTTGCAGCCCTGCCAACTTGTATGGCCTTGACCATGCACTTGGGAAGCCATCATTTATTTTTGGAGCCCTTAGGCTGCATGGCAGCTGTGAGACTGACGGAGGATGAGGAGGTGGGAGGGTATGGAGAGAGGAGAGATGCAAGGAGAGGGAGGGGAAGCAGGGCAGCGTACGCCAGCACCAGTGACACAAAAAGCATTGTCCTGATTTAATAGCTGTGAAGTCTTGCCTCCCCTTGGTCCAAGACGCTGCCGATGCTTAACTAGGGCGAGCACTCATTCAAACGCACAACAGCCCCAAACCTTGCCAGGTTTTAACTACCAGCCCCGAGCGGAGATGTTTCAATCCGGTTCTGCCATCGCAGGAGATGAGTTATGAAGATGGAGACGCTTCTGGTTGCAGCACAGCACAACTTACTCACATCAGCCAGCATGGAGGCCATAAAATTGTCACCAGGCTTTAATGTGAGGAGTTAAACCTCCCATGACTCATCAAGTGTAAAAGCAAACAGGCCCATGGTGTCATGATTCATAACTGTACGGGGAGTTGTAAGCCTGTGTCTCCAGCGGGGGGGTCATCCTCAAACATGCCTTCCATGGGCTCTGCTGTAAGTCTGTCACATGCAGGTGGGGATAGCTATGACTGACTACATTGCTTTTGATTCATGCGTTTTTAGATTTATACATTTTTACAAGGTTCATGGAGAGAAAATGTGACGTCATTTCAATCAGGCAGCAGCTTTCCACCATTAGAAAAGGGAGACTGTCTTTATACTGCAGCGATGGTTGTGTTTAATCACACATATGCAGTTTTTCAATGTATTTTAAAGTCATTCATATTTGAATGAGTCTCTGTGTGAAATTATGGTGTAATATATTAATTATAAACTTTATTTTTTAGGCTTTAATCCAACATATCTTTGATCGAATGACCTTGTTCATATTGCAGACTATTGATTGCCTTGTATTGACAATACCAGCCTCTCGGCAGCACGTTGACAGCATAAATATGAATATGTATCAGACTGGTGGTAGTGACTTTGTTCATATTCTTTTGGTGTATGTCCCATTTGTAAAGGTTTCTGTTTTTTAAAAAGTGATCCTTCTCATTCTCTGTGTTTAACATTAAGCCAAAGTTAGTGTGAAACACAGGATGAATATTTTACCGTCTCTTTGCACACAGAAATAAGGATACAAGACGAAGTCATGTACAAGTTCCCCACAAATATATGCCAAAGTGTTTCTTCTATGAATTTACATTCAAACGTATTAAAATTCCCTTCTCCATTATGTGGAAATGCATATTTCTTAATTATTCATCGCAAGGCATTGAAGCACCCAGGTCTTTTAAATTTTTTATTTCTGCTCAGCTTCAAACAGTGGATCTTGTAAAGGGGACCCAGTTTTGGAGTGTGGGAATTGCTGCAGGGCGAAGCTGACAGGATTTTCAGTCTCGAGGCACCTCTCACTTTTTCATTACAGCAAAGCAAAGGAACAAATCCAGGTCAATTAAAATAAGGAACAAGAGGGCTGAGTGGCTGGCGGGGTGGGGGGGGAAAAAGCCCCCCCCAGCCACTCAGATCTGCCACAAGAGGGCACAAGGGGCCCAGAGATGTCTTGAAAATGCAAGAAACACAACTTATAATACAGTACAGCAGCCAGGGGACTGGTGGCGGCCCAGATAACACACAAATACCCAAAGCATCACCTCAGCTGCTTAAGTGGAGGTCAAGATAAGCAAAATATGTGCAAAGTAACAGTAAAAAGCAAGTGTCTCTTCACCTGTGGGACTTCGTAAAGGTCCATCAGATCTCTGCCCTCCCAGGTCTTGTCTTTATAGTATATGTCTTCCCAATTAAAACCGCTTCCTCAGTCCTACAGGCCTCTGCTGCCTGGTGAGTGAGTGTGAGTGTGTGTGTGTCCATTTAAAAAACTCTCAAAGTGACATACCCTCGAAGAAAACCTGAGGGTGTCACATTGAATTTAATGGCCTCTTGTTCCTGCACCGCGCTGTACGGCGAATCGTACGTTGATGTGAAAGGTGCTCTCCCTGGTCTGCCTCGTAATATGTTGTGACGCAAATGTTCACATACATTCTGTCGCTCTACTATCCTTCTCTCTCACTCTCTCTCTCTCTCTCTCACACACACACACACACACACACACACACACACACACACACACACACACACACACAGACACACAGACCGAGCTCAGGTCAAAGACTAAAAGGCTGTAATTGTGTTTATGACAGCACCCTGATTCTGCCACTGGCTCCGGTCCAGCATTCGAGCATGCGCCATCGTTCACGTGTGTGTTTGTGATAGATTAAGTAGCTTGTGTGTGTGTGGCTGTATGGTGTGTGTGACCGTAGCCTTCTGGTGACCTCCCTGATGGCCGGAGATGAGCTTAAGTCATAACTCTTCTGTCTGGCTTTACCCTTGAGCAATATCACAGACACTCTGAGTGAGCTTCTTTCCATAACCACGAAACAAAACATACACACTGCTGAGGCGTTCCCGTGCGCTCCACCAATCTGGCAACCTTCAAAGCAACTCAGACCAAATGCTACGACATGGGAACACTCAGGTGGCTCATTATGAAAAGCAGGCATAATAGGCTCATATTATGAGCTGTCAAATGAAAACAGTTAAAGGTTGGTTCCTTTTTGTGACAACTCGGGTCCTCTTTTTTGTAGTTTACAATTCTGTCAGTCATAGTTAACCAAGGTAATCGCTGACATCAGGACACTATCACTGCAGCAAGGATGCCAAAAATGCCTAAAAGACTCTTCTTTGCTCTAAAACAAGGTGAACACAACTTTAGCCTTTACAATAAACTGTTGGAGAACCAAAGATAAACCCTAACTGATGTTTAGATGAAGTTCGGTAATAATTTCACCTTCCACCTTAAGCAATGTGGTTACATTCCCAGATTATTAAATTGTAGGCATACAGAACTATCTAAAACAATAGAAACGATAATCAACACTGTAGAAAATAAGATCTAACTGGAGAGGTTTTTCAGTGAGGGGGAGTTTTGATACATATCACCAATTCGCGTGTCCACTTATTTGATTTCTTACAGTGGCTTACAGCGTCTGCAACTACAGTACCGTCATAATACCACTTAGGCTTGCTGAGAATGAGGAACTTCCAATATTTTCAATTTATTTATTGGTCATTTCATTGGTCACAACACATATAGTCACATTTCACACTGACAAGTGAAGAAAAGAGTTAATACAGCAAATACAGAAGCCGATAGAGTTAGCCACCTGATGAATGTACGACTAAATACTGAGCCTCCACGTGTTTTCAGCTTAGACAACTCGGGATATCTGCATTATTAGTTCCTGAATACTCTGCAGACATCACGGCTGAACTGTGGTCCGATGCACAGGAAACAACACAGATGAGAGCAGTGAAAGTCAACCAAATCAAGACGCTTGAATCATAATTGTCTGAGCCTCTCTGTGGAGCTGTTAAGAAGGCTGCAACTGAGTGATAATTATCTTCAGGACCTTTCACATGCACACTGTTAATATGAAAATGTTGATTGTAGCAACATTTTCGTTTGCCCCACTAACAATCGAGGGATATTTTTCAGCCTTTGAAATGAGAAACAATTAGTTTGGACAAAGCCAAAGAACAAACACAATGCCTGAGAACGTCTTAAGTACAAGTCTAAATAACAGGATAAATCAGAGTACGACCACCTTCTCAAACAAAGAAACATTATTTAATCTGGACTGTTCATCATCGAGGGTTAAGGTTCCTGTCTTGACTCCTGACTGCCGCGCAAACATTTCCACTTCCTCTACATTTCATCTAGTGACACAGCAGCCGCCTGTGGCCGTTAGTCTGAGGAAACAACAACAAAAGACCCTCGCAATAGCTTTATTGCCGTTTTGGGCGCTCGCCAGCGACACTCCGGATTACCTGGCGTGGCAGACAAATTGGCAATTGGAACACCAGCGTAATGGAGGCTAATTGCCCGAGTGCAGGGTTATTTTGTATTTCATGCAAATCTCATGTGCATAGTAGTGAGACTTGGCTGACGGACAATGGCCTTTCTGAAGCAAAAAGGCGTTTGAAAATGGCTCTTTGACACGGCTGTTTACTTCATATTCACAAATTATTGCTCACAAGTACTCATGACCTCATTCTTCTTAAAGATACTGTTTCATGAGGTAAAGCCCCCAAGACGGCTATTCAATAAGCTGCCACAACCTTCAGTTTTATGCCACTAGCTATTTTTGCAATCACAGATTTTTTCTGTCAGGTTAAGAGAGTTTTGTTTTGAGGGCTTCACGCAGCCATTCCCGCTCTTTCTTTCTCATTGTTTGGGACCACAATAACCACATCGAAAGCTGAGAGTTGTATTTGACTTCATGGTCAGTTTCGTAGTTCTCCAGTGCTTGCAAATTATATTTACCTGCAGGAGGAGTTTGATCATTTGCAGTTGTTCAAATTTTCATTTTTTCATCCATTTTGCGGAAAAGTTTATTTTTTACGTTAGAACCAGCAGTTCGCAAAGCAACGTCACCTGACGAACAGTTTAGCAGTTATTCTGGGGTTTCTTAATTATCATTTTAACCTGCTGGTGGAGACTTTCAAGGTCAAATCCCGCAGTAGAGTAACAAGTCCTCATAATTGTAGCTTCATTACTGACTCAAGTCCCAGCCGAGTATGGTGGACTTTTTAACAAAATCAATTTCAACACCAAGTCTTGGAGTGTTTAGTAGGAAGCAACTGGACTTTTCATCTTGTTTGAAGACGTTTCGCATCTCATCCGAAAGGCTTCTTCAGTTCTGAAGAAGGTTCGTCACTTCTGGTTCTTCAGTTCTGAACTGAAGAAGCCTCCAAGATTAAGATGACCTGGATGACTGAGAACCTTCACGGACAATTTCAACACCCGTTCAGATAATAGCTCTTTTTAAATTTTGAGGATTCTGATGAGGATTAAGGATGCTACATTTTACTCCCTGAGGCCTGACCTCTTTTGGTTGTAACAATATTTAATCATATTGGGACATAAACAACATTAAAAACAGATATGCATTTACAAGATGCGATCCTACTTCTTGTAGTGTGAACATGTCAGATCATGTTCAATAATACAGTATGATTATAATCTAGGAAGAAGTGTGCTTCCAAAATAGACTCCATAGTTGTGGGACAGCTGAAAGGCTTTTGGAGGCTGAAGTTCAAGGTCTCACATGAACCACGTTCCTGCACTGTGCAAGACTTTTTCCTGGCCGTTACTGCAAGTCTGTTTCTGTTGATAGCCTCTGCGAGTGGAGCAGCACTGCACTCTGGCCTCCTGAAGAGTGCCCAGTTGCGCTCCCCTAACCTCACCATCTGCATCACGCTGCCTTTTGGAGCCTGGATAAATCACAGAGGCCCCTGTCCATGCTGGGAATAGCCTCTCCCAGGCAATAAGGCCAAGGGTCACATTTTTGGCCAAGGTTGACTGTACTCAGGGCTAAATAAAGAGCCTAGGGGTTGCAGAGCAGCAGAGGCCAGCGCAAGCCCTCACACTTAATTAGGATCACAACAACCAAATTTCAACTTGGATGTAGTTCACTGAAAAAACAAGGAAGTAATGCATGCTAGCACAAACTTGATCCTGGTGTATTTCTAAAGAGGAAAGAGCCAATATCTGGATTAATAGAAAAACAAGGAGCACTTGGTTTATAAATGCAGAGCAGCTGTTTTCAACATTATCTGCCATTATCTGTTTCTAAGGTGTTTGTTTATTCTGCGCTAACCTGACGGGACCCCTGATCCTGCCTGTGGAATGTGAGAGCAGGGACGCAGAGTGTGGGAGGCCACCACCATCGTTTACATCCTAATCACATGACAGGCTGTCAGGCAGAGGTTAAATCTGGTCAAGTTCACACAGGACAGCCCAGATCCCAATACACCATGAGGGAGGAGGTCTCTTTATGCCTGCAAAAGCTAACGGTTGCTTACATTTACAGTAGGTACACAGGGAGTGGATAAAATACAAGTTACAGGGCTCTAATTTGTGGTGGATTTGAGGTGTTTATATTTTCACCACCAAAATATTTTTTTTTCCAGGTACATCCCATGGATGGATGTTGAATCAGATTTGGATCTGGGGAATTTTGAAGCCACCTCGACTCTTTCAGCTCTTTGTCACATTCCGTTGGCTGTTCCTGAGTGGTGGTTTTGTGGCGTCACAGCATGCATTGTCCTGTTCCGAGACATGGGGGGGGTATCCTTGGTCTTCAAGGGTGTTTGGGGAAGAGGGTGTGTCTTGAGTGCCATTTCAATGAATGTCAGGATCAAGGGTTTCACAGCAGAACTTTGCACTGTAGCGAGATGATCGAGGTTATTAGCTTCCACTGTCAGTGGTGTTAATGTAATGGCTGATCGGTGTATTTGGTCCATGCACACACGTTTATCATGTGGAGATTCACAATGATGCTGCTGAACGTGTGCAAAAAGATGATGAATGAATAAATGTACATTAATGTTCTGGACCCATAGCAGACTCTCTGTCAACAGTAGCAAAAAAGACATTCATGTGAAAAGAGCCACACTGGATGCTTTTGCATAGATGAAATGTGTCCTTGTATAAAAATTAGAACATGGCAGAGCCAAACATTTAGAAAAAAAGGCACATTTTCAGGCTGTCCTTGTCATCTTTTGATCCCTTGTGAAAAGGCGAGACAGTCATGCTGCAGTGATCAGTCAGGGTCAAAGTCATTCTCAGCTCTTCAGCTCTCTCTCTTCTGTAGTTTTGTGGCTCAGCAGCTGGTGGTGCTCTAAGACTTGAGTCTTTCTGGTGCTTTTCCACTCCTACAAGGCTGTCACCTATTCTATCCTCCTTTGTCCTCTCCCCTCCATCACTCACCACCATACGTCAATGCTGAGCCACTGCAGCACCTGGGAGCCAGCAGTCCGGGAGCCTGTCCGCTCTGACAAGAACAGGAGAAGGAATATGGAAACAAACTACAAGACACTAAATTGTTTTGTTTTTTTCCCCCCACATTCATCATACACATTATTTGAATGATCCAATAAAAAAAAAAAACAAAAAAAAAAACTAGGGTTGTGAGGCTGAAATGAGTGCTCTGTTGTTGATGCAAAATAAAAAATGAACTGCATCAGTTCAGTTGTGTTTTTGTTAAAGAGGCGCTTGGTTCAATGGCATGATGCCTGACATTAATTGGGTTTCCTGTGTGGCCGCAGAGCCAGCAGCTCAGTTATGATTCCTGTAGGTAAATATTTGTTTCCACCTGCCCTCACTAGGTGCAATAATGATTCTTTGTGTGTTGCACTGTGTACTGTGTGTTTCTGTGTGCACATCACTCAGTGCTTGTATGTCTGCCTGTGCATGTGGTGCTCAATCTCCCCCATCATCCCCGATCCAAAGCTGTAGCTCGGCAGAGTTTGATCAATAACGTGTCCTTCATTCTCAAGTCGGGCCTGACCTTGGCTGCCTTTTGTCTCCTTCCAAGGGCCAGAGTGTGGTTGGTACAGGATGGAAAACAAGGCTCTCAATAAAAAGATGAAATAAAAAAACTCCACCCTTGGAAGGAATCTCCCTTACTGCCTCTACACCACAGCATTCTCATTAAGAGCCCTAATGAATCACATATTTAGAGCGTTCTTATCTTAGCGTAATGAGGTGATGCCACTTTTCAACTCATTTGCCAAATTACTGCAGGCCACAGAGAAATGGAATAAACTTACAATTCTTTACATAAAACTGCTGCGCAGGGCGACTGTCAGTGGAGACGACAGGGACGATCCACAGCCAATTTGTAGGAACAAAGAGCATGCATGCACACTGACAGATGACTCAAGCTAGGCTCCACTCTCAGACATTTAAAAGCATTAAAACACGGACGTCTGCTGCAGAGGGCAGCAGGGGTCGAACTGACAGATCTGTTTAGATTTTAACACAGCCTGCAGGTGCTACATTTATAGATCAGCCCTGTAGTCACTTTTTGTCTTTCACTGATGGACATTTTAATGGCCAGCCACGGGATTATTTTCTCGCAGTTAGGGTTCACATTCAGTTGGTCTACAATAGCTAACTGATACAAGCCACAAGTAACCTTTGTATGCATCAGTCACATCCGATATAGTCCACTGGGTAGTACAAAGTAAACGCAGAAAGATTAGTACCTTTCTACACACTCACTAATGCGTTTCTTCAGGCAAGTCACATCAAGATCACTAACAAAATTAGGACATTAGAACATAATTCTGTAATTTTTAGTACTAATCACTTTTAAGCCTCGTGGTAAAATGGTGCTAGATTCCCTTGCTCCAGGGATAAACTTGAGTGAAACAAAAATCTGATCTTTACTTCACTGTTACAACCCAGCGGCAACAGAGAATTCTTCAATTAAATGAGAAGATATCACAATATGAACGACTCTGTGGAAGAGTGACATTGTTTTCAAAATCAGGCCCGATGAAACGATACTGATGCTTCAAAACTAAATGTAACCAAACTGAACAAGACAATTCAATCAGCTGTCAGTCACCTGTTTTCCTTGAGGCATAACGCTTAAACGTGCACCACAAACACACACCACACACGGATCAAAAGTATTTATTAACTTATTCCACTTTTACAAAAACAAACATTCTTCAGCACCTCATACTGTACAGAAGTAACAAACACAGGGCAGTCGTCCACTGACACATCAAAAACTGGAAAAAATAAAAATGAAACAACAGAATTATCTTCTCTATACTTTCCTCTTCTGGGTGCTGATGTACAGGACTGCAAAGACATGGGATGGAAAACAGAAAACATATTAAGGTTATTTGCACTGTAGCTTTTACTCTTCTATTTTTTTCTATTCTTATTATATTTACTTAAATGCTTCAAAAGCTTTTATGTTGTTTTATGAGTTGTTTTTAATGCTTTCTCTTATATGCTTTTTATATTTGTAAAGAACTTTGAATTGCACTATACAAATAAACCTGACTTGCCTTAATGAGCTACACAAGGACATGCTAAAACCAGTGGGAAATTTCTTTACACGTGATTCTATAGTCATTTGATTTGGAGATTCCAGAGAAAAAGAGGGCTCTGAGGCCAAAAATCTCATCTCCTTAAATTGCCAATCAAAATTAAAATCTTCTGCAGCGGTGGACTCATGTGGCAGTGATGTTTGCTGCCGTTTTCAGTCTTAAGACCCTTTGATTATTTCTAATTCTGAACATTTCTCATCCTAGAGATACACTGTAGACTGCTTTTGCACAGCTTGTTCAGGGGAGAGGGAAAAGCCTGTAGAGCATATACAAAAATACTCAGGCAAGCCAACTGCTACTTTAATGTTGATCTGCTTTTATCAACCTGCCTGGTTTTGACTAAAATAGCCCCATCTCTTCGGCTGCTGGGCCTATTATCACACTGAGAACTCCACTGGCCAGCATGACTCACAATCAAGAGGGAATCACAGCAAACATAACACATGGTTGGTTCAGAGGAATGACGCTATGGACTAGATAAAACAAAAAATGACTAGAAAAACTGGTTCTTCAAGCAATATATTAGATTATATTAGTCAATAGTGTTTCTGAAACACATAACTGCAAACCTTGACTCCTTCAACATTGCAGCAGCAGATAAAATTGCCAATGTGTGCCAAAGCTTCCCACGTTATTTAAAAACTTAATCAAAGTGTGTTTCATACATTTAGAAGCATAACCTGGGCTCTTTAAAAAAAAAAAAAAATCTAAATGGGACCATTAGTAGAAATATTCTAAAATCAAAAGAAACCAAACCACCATAAAATGTTATTTTTAATACACCCAGGCTTACTGAGACCATTTAGTTTATTTAAACCGTTTCATTACCTGGCACCATTTGAAGCATTAAACTTGTATTCAACCCTTTACTGGAGTATCTTTATCCACAAAGTCCTTTAGCCTTCCCTACGAGCAACTTTCTCCAAAAACTACGACCTAAATCTAGATTCGACATAAAAACAATGTTCTCCCTCAATTCCATGATTGCAAAAATGTCTCTCAAAAAGCGATAGGTAGGGAGAGCCTTACCATTGTTTCCTCTGAGGAAAGCATCTCCGTACTTGTTCTTGAGCTGCCCATTGACATACTCTTCTGTTTGTTCTATGGCGATGTTCATGTAACCATCCAGGCAGGCCAGGACTCCTGCAGGACAGGCCATGGGGATTAAGGGATTAAAACTTTTTTTTTTTTTTTTTTTAAATGATATTCCAGCTAAATTACCTCTGTAATCGACACCAGAGTTCAGTTTGACGACCACAGGTCTCCCAATTATCTGCTTCAGAAAGTCACTCGGGGTCTGCTTCCTCAGACTCATCTTGACTACTGCTATCTGAAAGGGTTAAAGGGGAAACAGTGGTTCAGATGCTAGGCGGTGCTATAGCATAGCATAGCTACATTAGCATTATGCCAATATAGTCGTACTGTTTGTGCGATAAGATTAGAGGTCCCTTTACAACATTTGCTGCGTGTAGCAACAGGCAATAACGTCACTCATTTAGCCATAAATAACTGAATAACCGCTCTCATAACACGGCGTGAGTTACCATCAGGCTAGCAATTCAATAAAGCTAACAGCTAACTTCTGTCTCGTCGATGAATATGCTTTTTCATGTCTGTGAATTATCACTGCTCACATTAACGGCCAACGAAGCACACTGCGCTGCACGAACAGGAGACTGCTATTCACATTTCATATCAATACACGTAATGTAGCTTTTCACTTACCCGTGCACGTTCTCGAAACGTTTGCGCGTGCGTGTGTGTGCGTGTGCGTTTGACATGGACGACGGGCTGACCAATCAGAGGTGTGCACTGTACGGCGTCTGACAGAGGACAAAAATCCCACTGCGCGGTGGCACTGCGACTACATCCATCCAGTCGTCCATCCATCCATCTATTTTACAACACTGTTTTACAACCCCTTCAAGTTTGTTATACACATTTTTTGTTTTTAAGATAAGGGTTTATTTTAAACCTGAAACTACCTAGAAGTAGAGATTACAATAAAAGTTCGCATCACATTGATGTGATTTTTAGATTGGATAGATATACAGAAGTCTGTTTTTTCTGAATTTCTGACATTTTATCTCAAAGATTCAGAAAAACAGAGCTGCCCGAGCCGATCCAACCACCTGAGCACATCTGCACACTGGCACACTGGGGCTACTGCTGCTCTCCCAGCAGGATCTCCCTATGTCTTAGACCCAAGAGCCAAAATAAAACTGGATTAAACTAAACAGGTGCCTGGACATTTTTGCTCCCGTGAAATCAAGCTCTGTTTTTCTGAATATATGATTTTTTTATGAGATAAAAAGTCAGAAATTCACAAAAACAGACCCCAAAAACTTTTTTTCAAGTGAACGAAATATTCTTCCATAGAATTTTAGGTGTACCTCCAGAAACTGCCACCTTACCATGGTGGAGGGGTTAGGGTGCCCTAATGAAGCTAGGAGCTATGTTGTCAGGGGCTGTTTACCACTGGTAGGGTCACCCAAGGCAAATTGGTCCCAGTTGAGGGGCCAGAAAAAGTGCAATTCAAAAGACTACTATGATGGTGACTAACAAGGACTTGTGTACCCTGCCCGGAGGGGTACCGGGACCCCGCCCTGGAGCCAGGCCTGGGGAAGGGGTCCGTAGGCGAGCGCCTGGTGGCCGGGCCTTTGTCCATTGGGTCCAGTCGGGCTCAGCCCGAAAAGGAGACATGGGTCCGGTGGGCCCACCACCCACAGGAGGAGCCATAGAGGTCTGGTGCTATGTGGATCGGGTGGCAGTCAAAGGCAGGGGCCTTGGCGGTCCGATCCCTGGTTGCTGAGGCTGGCTATTGGAACATGGAATGTTACCTCTCTGGTGGGGAAGGAACCTGAGCTTGTGCGAGAGGTTGAAAGATACCGGCTAGATATAGTCGGCCTAACTTCAACGCACAGTTCGGGTTCTGGAACCAGTCTTCTTGA
>KV751317.1:15773065-15798430 GCA_001698575.1 Mola mola
CCTCTCATTTCCATCAGCTGCCCTGGCCTGCGTTTAACATGGATATTGGAAACGGAATAAGCTCCCCCCCATTCTCCCTGGACCTGCATGTAAATGAGGTTAGCGGTTAGCATTTCCTGCTGTGCCATAGCAATTCTTCTCCCTGTCTCGTTGTCCCGTTTCATTTTTTTTTTTTTCCCAATAATGGCCTGAAAGTGCTCTCCCTTTCCTGGGGTAGGGACCAGGACCAATGCTGATTAGTGTCCCTGTCCTAAGTGACAGGCTAAAATTCAAGCAGACACTGCCTTGGGCGCCTCTGCCAAACAGCCGTCAAAGCAATACCACCATAAATAAAGGCATCTTCTCCACTGCCCCTCAGTTCTGAAGATTCCCTCCCTCTTTCGTCTTCGTCGCCACTCATTCTCCCTTGCCCTCCATTCTGAGTGTCTTTAATAGACACTGACTAAACCTCCCAACACTCTCCCTATACATACATACATGCACATATAGAATTACCTCTCATTCTCCTCCCACCGGACCTTGCTTTGTCTCCTGGGAGGACTGGCTGCTGTAGAACCGAGGGTCCTTTTTTCCAGCAGGGTGATTTACAAACAATACATGGATGCTGCACACACTCCCACCTTGCACCCTGCTACTCACTCTCACTTCTCTTCCACAGACACACAGTCATGTTTGTGAGGAGCCTCAGTATTCCAGAAAAACTACACACGGCTTGTTCCAAAGAATGTGCCCCTTCTACTTGAGAATGCAAGTGCGACATTCATTTTTTGGTTGAATGAGATTATTTTGTCAACTGGAAGAGAAAATAGTGGCATCTTACTCGCTTGTTAGGTGACTTTTAATAAGCATTTTCCAAAAACATATGACAGTGTTATCTCATCTTAACAAAACAACAAGGTAGTTCAGTTTGTTGACCAGCAAGCACATGTAAATTACTCAGTTTGTTTGGGGAAAAAAGGGAAGCAAAGTTTTGTGAAGCAAATTAAGTACTGAAAAATATTACTGTAATGTTTCCATAGTAGTTTTGATAATTGTTGTCTTCTGGAATCATTACTATTCCAATATATATTATGCATTGCATCCACAAGATCCTGTAAAACAACCAAAGCAGTATGGGAAATGAAGCTGGTGATGTCAATCAAAAAATAGTGTTGCCAACTGCATGTTACATATGCAGTCAAGCACTGGTCATTTGTATAAAAAGATTTAAATGTTGTGAGCAGGACAAGTTTTTTGGGGGTCTTATGTGTTGTTTTAAAGTGTGCTGCATGTGTTCAGGTAAAACACACCCACATATACATGTCCCTATCAGATATAATGGCTGAAGTTTAGATAAAGCTACGTGTCTAAAAGGCTAGACATTGTTCTGTGTTATATAGCTTTTAGACACTAAACTGACCATTTTTAAACCATGTGTTTTTCCGTTCATCCTTAATTTGTCTGTATATTTACAGTAAATTTACAATAGTTAGCCGTGTAAAGCAGTGAAAATTTCACACACTGATCCTTAAATATATATTATGGCCATAACAACTGTGTACAATAGAGTATTTAAAAATCATGGCCTACAAACCTAAACCAAAAGAATTACATAATGTATACTAAAGCAATAGGTGCAAAAACAAAATTGAACACTTTCCAAACTAAACTGACTGATTGACTTTTCATGAGCAGGTTAGGTCATGGCTGGTCAACAGTTTAAAATGATTCGATTACATTTCTGCTGCTAAGTAATCGACAGCTTGCGGTTAAACTCCCCTACAACCTAATCTGTTTTGGGGTTATTTGTTTGTGTCCCTTGGATGAAACCTTTTACCACAAGACATTTGTAAAAACATGGACAGTTGTTATTTTGTGTATTTTTCCCAGAAATTGTTCACTCACTTATAAGGTATTACATGTTACATTTGACCCTTGACATTTTTCAAGCTCTTTAAACAATTCTTTTTTTTTTTTTTTTTATGGTCATATTTTCATTTTTGGAACATCCCATGATGGTGATTCATAGATACTGTCCTATTATCTTGTAGATTTTCTCATTTATTCAATGTAAAGCTGCACGTGCATAGAATTGCTTTTAAATATATGACAAAGTGTGTTGGACTTGAAGTAATTCTTCTCTTATGGCTGCTAAGACCACTGCTTGTCAAGCATATTCAATTGAAAGGCTTGTTGCATCGATACCAAAGACCCTGCAAGCAAGGAATAAGTTGTTCATGATAAAGTAAAACAGTTTAGCACAATTTTAAAGTAAAATTGTTCAGTAAGATGCTGAAGTTTTATCATTTCACCTTGCAGTTGTAATTTATTCTTGCCTCTTTGTTGTGACACTGGTCCACTGGCCTTAATGTGTACGAAGTCAGAATCAGTGCTGCCTCAGAGTTGTTCCGTGACCCAGTAACTTTGTGAGCTGGCATGATGAACTTTCCAGAGTTGTATAACCCTACCATTAGAGAATACAAAGACTTTAATTACCATGTTGTTGCCTGGTTTCAGAATTTCCAAAAACACTGGTGCCTGTCCACAATCCCCAAAAGTTTTCATTGTTATAGAAAAATGGGATAAAACCCAGTCAGATTTTATCCTTAGATCAATTTGTATCATGATTTTTTTGACGTTTTAATGTCACTATGTCATATCCAACTTTGGTTTACAATTTGGAGTTGTGGAATGTTATTCCATTAAGAAAGTTTTTCTCGGAGACAGATGTTGCTCACATCTACAATGAGATGATGCCAGGAGTCAAAAAAAGCTAAGCAGAGCTAGATGAATCACTCTTATTTATTTTTATTTACCTTATTTTCTTTTGGTACTAGCTTTATGAACAGGGGCAGGGAAATTGAGCAGTTTACTTAAAAAAAAAAAAAAAAGAAAAATCCCTTGTATATGTTATATTTCAGTGTTACATGCTGTTAAAATAAATGTCAAAGATTGGCTTATGTGCAAATTTGATTGTTTTTGGAAATCTGACTCTCTAGAAGTGCGTAATTTAAACTTTTGTTTTTCAAAAGTTGCAACAGCCAATATTACTGTATTGGAATACTTGCAGAATCTCAAAAAATAAAAATCACAATACAATTCAAATCAGTACCAAAGTATTGTGATAGAGTCTATTAGACTAGCCTAGACCCAAATTGTGCTTTTGTTCACTTTTTCCCCTTTTATTACTCATTCGATTACAGGAAAACTTTTGTTTATTCACCTCAAACAATCTACTTCAACACCAACATCATTACTAAGCTAGTAATCCCTGGAAGGCACAGAAAGTGTGTGTATTCAGCTGTGTTCAAGTACAATATTTTTGCCTCTTGTGTATATAATAGTTAGTATATAATCTCGCCAAGGAAAATCTTGTTTTATGTTTGGTGGAACAAAGGAATTATTTTCAACATTAAAAAAACAAAACAATAAAACTGTAAAGATGAATGGAACTTTGATTGATTGAGCTTTACTTTGATTTGTAAGGTATTTAATTTGATAAATTAGCCAAAAACATTAAATTTCTGGCTGTTGATTTTAAGATTTAAGTATTTATTTATTGTGTCATTGACAAGAGTTAACTCTTGTCAGCGCTTAGATGGTTAGCTAACCATCTAAAGTCAACGGCACAATCGATTTAAACAGAATTCAGGAAAGTTTTTACCTCTATATCACTCCAGCACATTTCCATTATGTTGCCACCAAATGTACACAGAGCAAGCAACATGAAGCCGATATGTTTGCAAAATTACAAAATTAAACTTAGCACCTGCTCTTAATAAGAAGTAACATTTCCGTAAATTGGCTGCCATTTATATTTATTGCTGTTACCCATTTGCAGAAAAATTGTTAATTACTGTGAATGGCTTGCGCTGAATAACACTATATGGTCACTCTGTCCTGAGTGACAGTCATCAATTTTCATTTTACATGTCCATAAGGGCTGTGTAGTATTAACTTAGCACACAGATTTCTCGGTAAACCAAAAACATAAGTAGATTTGTATATATTTAAAGGTTTTATTATGAAATCAATCCACTGACAAGCAAAATATATGCAGTATGTTGAAACCGTTTTGGCTTTTTAGCCAATATTTAGACAGCACTGAAACTCTGGTATATTGACAGACCGTTTTTTGCAGTGTTGCACTGCTGCAGTTATCCCTATTTTTATATGCTATAGCATTTTTTGCTAGTGTCAAATGGGTTATATAAAAAGTGCCATTCTTCTGAAGAAGAAGTAAATTATGTGCCCTTTGTCCTTCACTTGAAATGAGCATTCTTAACTACGATGGGTTTTGACAATCTTGTGTGAAAGAGACATTTCAAACATTTTATTCAGTTTTTTTAAGACTATGACAAGTCAGATTGCCCATTTTCATTGATGATTTGTTTCATTAGCTGGATAATGCAGTTTGCTTGAAGCCTGGGGTGTAGATTATTGTTAGAATGATAATCCTAATCATTCTCCGACATACTCTTAAGTGTTCAACTACAGAGGATGCTCTAAAGTGAGCTGCATATGTTCTCAAACTGCAATATACATGTATCTTCCTGGGCAATTAGGTAATCAAGCAAGATTTTGCTATAATTGTCTCACACTGTAGCCAGACATTTGCATTAAGATGTTTTTGCATGTGCTGTCCCAAGTTAACTGTTGGGAATGTTGTGAAAATCAATTCCTTGCAATTGAACTAAATTCATATACTTTGATACTTGATTGCAAATTAATCTAAACATCAAACTTTTGCTCAAAAAATGCCGCAATACATGTGACATGTGTCCAGTCAGTACATTTTTGTGGTTCTACCATTATCTTAATCCCGTAATACATGTTTCTACATACATCCACACCAATGTCCAGTTAATTTGATAATAGTAAGACAAATTCACTAATCAGACACAGTTGCTATCCCTTCTAATCACAATCTTTGTGATTTTTCCGTTCATGCTTATGTTGATGCAGTAGACATACAACCTCTCTTCTTCCAGGATTTTAGATCCAGAGTACTGATGACACATTTGAGGTTATGACCAAGTACTTTTTTACACGGTTGTTCAAAATGGAAAGGAAAAATAAACCGGGGGGTAAAGTGCACTTCATCTGCAATGAGGAATTTCGGAGCTCAGTCTTCTCATTCTTTTCCAAGAACACTTCTCCTTCCTGTTTCACCTCTGGCATGCTGCCCAAAGTACCCACAAACCGGGGAGGCCAAGGCCAAAAATACACAGATGGTAATTTGCACTACATTTCAATAACACTCAACCACTATTATATATATATAGCCCTGCTGCGCGAACTCTGATCCACAGTTAGAGTATCATCTCACCTTAGATTCCAACAAAAAGATGGGCTCTTTATGTCTTTGTCACAGACCAATGGTGGGGGGCAATAAAGGGGATAGTTGGAGTTGTACAGTCAAATCTGTATTTTCATAGTGTGTGAATGTTTGATATGAACCTTGAGGTTTTTTCCCATCTGGATCCAGACATCATGTCAACATAAATAATTACTGGTTGGACAGTTGGCCTTGACAACTACCATATAATTGAGTGCATATGTCTAGTGTTTGAATGCATCAGAAAGTACTGGTACAAAGGTTACAGTTTGTCCAGTGCACTTTTATTTAAACAAGCTAATGTAAAGAAAGAATTGGTGAGACTTCCCATCCCAGGGAATGGGCCATCACCAAGTTCTTATTAAAAGTAAAAACTTTACCTGCTCCATGGTATGACCTTTTTGCTTCAGTGATCACACCTTTTGCACCAAAACTGGGTTGTTGCTTCATCAGCTTTTCAACAAAATAACATGATGGAGAAACTTTGTTGCAATCATCATGTTGCTGTGTGGCACATTACTTTTTATTACAGGGGAGGAAAGGTATGTTTGCTAGCTCCCACAGAATCTATCTGAATTTATTTAGTTTATTTGTTTATTTAGAACACCTCTATTTTATATATAATAATATTTTCATTTCTGGTTACAAGGAAACAAGTAATCGGAAAGTGATGAGGGGAGACATACAAGAAGACAAAAAAATTGTGGGTGTGAAAAGATCAAGCAGTGAAGGAAATTGGAAAACTGAATGTAAGTGATCCTGATCCAGTGTGTCCCAATTAATGGAATTACCTTCCTCCTCGGGAGAACTGTTAGAGATTTGCAGAGACATGAGCCCGCCGGTAGAGCGTCTCTCCAACCATATTGTCCAGCAGGCGTTAATAAGGCAGCCCTGACCGCCAGCCGTGCTCATTTGCATAGCCCCCAGCCGTGGCAGTCCCCACCAGAGCCCAGTCGGACACTTAATTACCACGGTGGCTCCTTCCTAACTAAATCCATACTACCATCTTCTTTCCTATGTCCTTACCCCCTGCTCTACCTCCTTAACCCACCCCCAGAGAGCACACATGCAGGTGGCACCACCCCCCCACTTCCTTTTCATAGCAGAAAAGATGTGACACTAATCATTTTGGCAATGTATATATCTTGGTATGTTGTGAGGGTCTTTCATGTTTTCTCTTTTTTATGGCCATGCGGTCAGCAGCAGTCTTTGAGATTTTAGCGTTTCCCCGACCTACATTACCTCTCTCTAGCTTGTGCTCCCTCTCTCTTGGCCTCTTACTCTCATAGTTATATTAGCTCATGGGCATGACTCTCATTTTGACATCAGCACAGTATCGATGCACCCCTGTCCAGCCTTAATCGGCTAATGGCCTCCTCTTCTTTCCTGCCCAGCCAAATCAACCCCTCCCTTAACTATCCATCTATCTGTCCCTTTCTTCCTCCCTCAGCCTTTTCTTCTCCTCTTCCCATACCCTGTTCAGGCCTGGGGTCACTGAGGCCAATTTTCATGCCTGGCTAAGTCACAGAATAGCTGTGTGTGTGTGTGTGAGTGTGAGTGTGTGAGAAAGATAGAGGGAGATGTTAGTCAGCAGCCTCACACAAGTCATGTGGTGGGTGACCTCTTGACCTACCTTCACTGCAGTCCCCTCGCCTTTCCCTTTACCAGCAATCATTCTGTGTGACAGGGAAATCTGGCAGACTTCTGCACAACACTCACGTGTATGCGTGTGCACACACACATACATCCACCACCTCTCTGACCTAGAAAAGCCACATCCAAAATAATCCTGCCAAGTTCACAAATGGAGTCTGTTGATAGCACTGTGTGGTTAAACAATGAACAAGTACACTACCTGTAATGTCTACTGATATTTAACTCTAATTGCAGTTTGCAAGCTCCCCATTGCATTTTTAGTGAGTGGTTAACACAACACATGGTTTCATAAACACAGTAAGTCACTGAGGTGCTACATCAGAATATTTTTAGCTGCTGACAGGACATCTCTGTTGAGTCTCAAGGCAGTTTATTATTGCCAGCCTCCAAGCCTCACGGTCTCCTCTTTATGAAGCCTCAGCTCACACATTGACTTGTCACCAATTGTTTTCTTCTGTCTATAATGTGGTGGCGCTATACATTGCTCTGGCATGTATGTGGCTCTGGGACCCACAGAGACAGTGCTCCGCGACTGCACCACTGAATCACCCATGTGTGAGTGATAACAGATCCAGACTGCTGAGCACCCCGCAGCTGTTTGTCTCAACATGCAAGTCATCCCTGCCATTAAACCGCTAAATGGTTCCCTCTCAGAGGCAGACGCTTGCCGCCGCAGCCTGTATCTCCATGCCTCCATCACTTGGGGGGGGTTAGTGGTGTTGCAGTTACTGTCGCCAAGCCACTGTACAGTTGGCAAAGTATTTGAAAGCATTTTAGAAAAAAGTGCAGTTGCGGTAACTCCAGCATTAAACCACATTTTTAGCTGAGTAGTTTAAAGATATGTACATGTGCATGTATGCACCCATATGCACAGCGGACAAACAGCAGCAAATACAGAGCTCAGACGAAGCCCTCTTAGAGCCTGGGCTGGAGACCGTGACCTTGTGAAATGTCATTCTGCCTACGGGTTTGTTCGCCTGTGACACACAAAGCCATGGTCACAGAGTGCATCAATGCACTGTAGCACTCTGGCATAAGCTTGGTGGTATAGCGTTGTGTCCAGTTGCACCTAACCCTGTGGTTTAATAGTGAACCTTGGAAGCAAGAGAGTTCAGCCTCAAAGCAAAGACCTTGGGTCAGCAATCTAGCGATTCCCCTCTAACCACATTACAGCCATTAGTGGCTCTTGCCGCATTTCGCATGTCACATGGAAATGGGTCAAGCCCTGCCCTGTATGACTCACTGGCTTTTTCTCCATCTCCCTCTCTTTCTTTCCTGTTAACCCTGCTCAGGTGGCAAAGTGGCCTTAAGGAGTATGGGAAATCGGGTTCACAATCAATGCATTATGACGTTTTCATTAACATTTACAACAGAATAACAAATGAGAAGGGCAGTGATGATTGCGCTCAAATATAATGATCGTAATGATCAGTCTTGTACAAGATGCGTTGTTTGTATAAGTAAGACACTAGTTTATAGACAGTTTGCCCAGAGGACAGTATTGTTGCAGAATCTGTTGATTTTTGACTTCTAAAACTTTGTGTCAGCTTTTGATTAAGTGTTTGTGAAAAATGTAAGCAGAAGAATCTGTGAGACAAGAGGAAACTGGAAAGTGTATAAACCCTGTATGATATCCATTGCAGCAGGAGAGCAGTGGTCATAGTAGTGTGGTCATGGTCACCTTTATGGACCACGACTGGCCAGATGTCAGCCGACTGTAATGATCCCAACAGGTTGCTGGGTTGGGTTGCCAGGCAACCATTTTTGCCTTTGCCTGTAAACAGAGCAGACCACCGTGCCTCTCAGGGTCACGATGGTGAAAACGACTTTGGTGTGTGTGAATGTATGTTGAGTGTGAGACATTTTAAATACTTCTTTCATTGCCTCATGGTATTTACAGCTTAATAAGCCAATTTTTATCAGAAATCTAAACCTCTGCCTGTTCCTTTTTATCAGATATTTTGTGAGGTTATGTACGGTAGCCCAAAGAGGAAGAAGGAGAACAAAAATGTCAGTTTTGACATTTTTCTTTGCCCAGGCTTGGTGCTTTTGACATATTCTTATGGAGGTTTGTTAATATGTATTAGGAATATTCACTTTTCTTTGTTCGCCCTTGTCTGGCAAGCTGTAATGTTTTGCTTATGAATATTGATACATGAAGTGTATATTAATGACCCTTGGTGACCTTAACCCTATCCTTATTGGCTCCCTGGTGGTATCGGCAGGCTCATGAATATTAATCTAGTTCTGTAACCTCCATTACCCTAATCTTTGCTGTCTAGCCTCCCAGAAGGACCCGTTGTCATGGTAACCCCTTTACTAGCCTCTTCCTGACCAATTGTGGGAAAAATATGGTTAAAAAAGGACAGAAAAAATCTAAATTACTCAAACATGTTGGATGCACCCTTCGGAAAGCTGCCATTATATAAGCAAGAAGTTGAAATTATGTTGTAACTGCTTTTATTGGTTTGGGCTGGCAACTTAATGTTCAAAATCACACTCTCAGTTAAGTTTCCACATGGTACCGATTGCTAGTTGCTCTGCATCATACAAACAATGATGAGAACTAATAAAAATTAATAGTAAATGATAACTTTCCAAGGTTAAACAATATCTAAAGTCAGCCCTAGGGCTATTACTATTTTTCTCTACTTTTAGTCATAAATATTTGGTATTCACAATTTTTACTTGCAATATCTAAGTCTTTAGTCTTTAGAAAGATAATACTGAACTGTTCACTGGAGCAACATGTTTGCTTTTTTTTTTCCAAAAGTTGGGGTATATTGCCTTTGATTCTGCTCTCTCACTGTAATTTGTATACCCCATCTTCTTTTCCAGATTTGGACAGCAACGAGGAAGGAGGGCCCGATGATGGTCCTGTGGAGGAGGAAGGCTGGTTTGGGAATGCCTCTGACACACGCTCAGACTCGTCGTCATATGGAGACACCCAGGACGAGGTCATCCTGCCCAGGGGCTCCTCTCCTGATGAACGACCTGGTGTCAGTGCTGGATCTGCGGACACAGATACCTGTGGAGGTGAGAATTCGTTGGGTTGCCCCACACCCGTCCAACGTACCTCTTTGGAACTTCTTGGACTGGATGGAGGTGCATTCTCGGCCCAGGACACACTCTCATCTGTGGTATCATCGCTGTATGGTGAAGCAGCCTCTCATGCTCTGGGAAAACCCCTCAGCAGCAACCTACGGCGCCTCCTAGAGGCTGGGTCACTGAAACTCGACACTGGGGATCTCTTGGGTCGATCATCTAGAGGAGGAGCTGGGGGGGAGTCTCCTCCAATAGGTCTAGCACCACCTTTGACCCTCTCCCCATCTTCCCACCATGCCCAGCAGTTAAGTGCTCTTGCGCGAAAACTGGCCAACAATAACAACAGCGGCTCAGCCTCACCAGCCTCCTTGGCACCCTCAATAGCCAACATTAAGCAAGAGCCCCTTGACCCCTTTAACTCTGTCACTCCTAGTAATGGCAGTGGCTTTGTGTGGGCAGGTGTGGCAGATAAGTGGCCACCGGTCAGCTGCTCCACACCTTGCGGCTCAAGCCTGTCCCCAGACTCTGCAATTCAGAAGTTAAAAGCTGCAGCAAATGCTGTACTTCAAGACAAGAATGCTGTGGTCTCTTCCTCAACAAGTTCATCGTCATCCTCCACCTCTGCCTCATCTGCAATGCCCGCCCTTGGAGGAGGTGGCCGAGGGGATGATGTGGTGCGTTTTGATGCCTTCAACTCTCCGTTCAGCCCACAGTCAGCTAGTTCCACTCTTGCTGCACTCTCCAAGAAAGTCAGTGAGCGGAGCCAAGCCTCATCAACAGCCAATGCTGCCACTGACCACCAAGCCTCAGCCAGTTCTTTTCTCTCTCTTGTGTCAATGACCTCCTCTGCTGCCTTGCTTAAAGAGGTAGCGGCAAGGGCAGCGGGAAACCTAATGGCAGAGAAAAAGGATTGTTCCTCCTTATCAACTGCTGGGGTCCTCCAAGAGGATGTAAAGCCTTTGCTGGACAAAAACCATAATGCTCCCACACCCTCGACACCCACCCAGAGCCTAGAATTGCTGTTGCCCTCTACACCAAAGGGAAGAGGCAAGCCCAACAGTCAAGCAGGTAATCTTAACTAATATTGCTTGCATTACATGATTAATGTAATGTAATGTAATTCTACAATAATCTACAATGTAGAACTTCTGTCTCCCCCCTCTGGCAGTGAGAATCCTTGCACACACACACAGTTGACTTGCTTGTGGCACCACAGGTTCGCCCACAGTTTTATTTGTCATAGTCTACTCCAATTGGATCTGGCGAACCGATCATTTTTGTTTGATATGAAACGCATCGTTACTGGTGGGCCATGGTGGGCATTTTGCCACAGCTTACAGATTTTAAAACTTAAACATGCTTTGAAATACAGAGAGGCTTTTCTGGTGGTTTTATCATTGTTTGAACTTGATTGGCAAGGCTATGCTTCAGGGTTAATCAAAAGAATGGTTGCCCCAGTAGAGCTCAGTTAAGACAAAACCATACTAATTTTAAACACTGCATTCAGTTCATCTTAAACAAAGTTGATACAATGAAATAAATTGACAATATTTCCTTATTTCAGAAAAAGACTCTGAAGATTGTTTTGCGCTGCGCTTCATTTCTAAATTATATTTAGTTTCTTTTACCATTCCTCTTTCTTTTATTAATAGTCTTACAAATATACCCAAAATTCAAGAAAAAAATGTAATTATACATTTCCCAATTCAGCATTAAAAATATATTTATGTCATGAAGTACAAATTAGATCTCTTATTTTTAATAAATTACAACATATCGCAGATATTACAAATGGAATTACAGCTATAAAAAGATAAAATGTCTTTGCTGTCACTGTGGAGAGGTGTAGCAGGTCAGAAAAGGCACAATTTTTTGACATGTTTTTTCTAGTGTTGTAATGTTTTCCTCTCACTTCACTGGTGCTGATGTAGCAAGTAGCGTAGCCTCAGTTTAACTGTCAGCAGAGCAGAGAGCATAGCCGAGAGAAAACAGCCCTGGCTGGCCTTCTAGTCTGGGAAAAGGTCTGTGGGCTCAATGGGGGGTTCAGGCAGAGACCTCACTCCCTTCCCAGACCAGCTCGTTTGTGCTTGGTTGTGCGCGCTGCCAAAAGGGGGCTGTCAGTGTGTGCTCCGCACAGTGGGGAGCCCTGGAGTCCATATCCATCTTGGCATTCTCCTCCTGGCTTCAACCCCCACTAACCAGAGCCCTCTGCACTGATCAGCACAGCAGACTTAAGGCCAAACACATCATACTTTCCACTGAGTGGATACAGATGCACACACATACAGTCTATTTTGCTCTCCCTCTCTAGCTGCATGCAGTATATTCTGTGAGTGTGTACTTGTGTGTAGACATATAACCCAAACAAGGGTGTACACAACAATCTCACTCTTTCAAGGGAGGTAGAAAAATTTAAAGTGCATACTCTTAACTAAGTAGGGTTTAGGAGGAATGGAATGATTTCTGAGAGATGGATGGGCACTTTTTGAGGGATTGTGTCGCAACCTCGCTAAATCTAAAATGGCTGGATCAAATTGACTTAGACAGAGGAGGCAGTCGATGTAATATTCTGTGATCTGCATTTTAAAAAGGGGTTCTGCTCTAACCCGCAAGACGTCAAGGTCGAGCAGTGCTGTAAAAATGCAGGTAGTTGTTTGGTCGCAAGACTGAAAAATGTGACCTTGATTATTGACTGTCATGTCTTGTTTTATTGTCGGCCCTTGCCAATTCCACCATAAAACTGCATCATGTGGGTATGTTTTGCAGTATAAGGAAAGCTTTTTCTGTTATTCTAGAATGCGGTTGTGATTATATAGAATACAGATATTTTAAGTAGATGAGGGTACTAAACTGTCAAATATTCTTCTCGTCTGTGCTGTTTATGCTTTACTCAGCTCAGAATAAGCAGAAGTCATTTTAACATTGTGTACTGTGCTGTGCTTGGAGAGGTTGGGCCGCAGATGGCAGTTTATTGTTGCAAAAAGGCAGTCTCGAGGTTTTACACCTCAGGTCAATGAATGGCTGAGCACAGTAATTTCACCAAACACTGATTACCAGATGTTTTTCAAGGCACGGCACTGGAATACTTATGAAGCCATCCTGACAGCCTCTTGTAGAATTTGTAATGCAATCATGCCTCTTTCTAATAAGACCAATTAAACAGTAATGGATGCCGGATATAAAGCCAACAACAATAATTGAGATACTAAAACATGCTTGAGTTTTTACTTCCATTCTTGCATCGCTTCCAGATGGCGTGTCCCTAGATTTTTCACCATAAGTGTGGAGAAGTTATTTCTCTAGATCACTGAATACATTAGTTTATATTTGGAAAGACATAGTCATCATTTAATAACTGTAACAAAAGTATTTTTTTAAGGCAATAAATAACTTGCTTTTAAAGCTTATCATTCTGTGTAAATGAGTAACAATTTTCTTTGGTGCCCTCAAGGCTCTCCTGAGGATGGTGGCAAACCATTCCAGTGTCCTGTGTGTGGACTGGTCATCAAACGCAAGAGCTACTGGAAGAGGCATATGGTCATCCACACAGGCTTGAAAAGCCACCAGTGTCCTTTGTGTCCCTTTCGATGTGCTCGCAAAGACAATCTAAAGTCCCATATGAAGGTTACATGATATTTCTTGATCTTATCACATTGCACCCCGTGTCACCCTCAGCCACATCATTTTTAATTAGTGGCCATTATGACTCCTTGAGTATAATTGTTAACATAAAAGGATATACATTCTTTATTTACACTTGCAATTTACATTGAATAATTAAACCGGACATCATGCACCACAATTTAACTAAGATGAAGTACATTCCTGTATTTCCACGAAAGACTAAAAGTGATTTGACACTTCAACCTGTCCTCCTTTTCCAGGTACATCAACACCAGGACCGGGGTGAGACATTTCAGTGTGAACTTTGCCCCTTCACCTCCTCCCGTCACTTCAGCCTGAAGCTTCACATGCGCTGCCACCAGCACTTTCCCCGCACAGACGTCAAAGTGAAAGAGGAGCTCACTACTGACACAGAGGGCGAGGGCTCCTTGATGGGTGACAGTGGCTCAGCAGACCTGAGGGGCCCGGAGGTGTCCCTGCTGCATTCAGACACTCAACAGCAGATGTCGCCTCCAGTTGAGGCCACCTCTAATCATATCCACATCAAGGAGGAGCCACAGGAAAGAGATCTGTCTGTGCTCTCCCCCTTCAGCATGTGCAGGGACCGTCCTAGCAGCGGCGCCAACTCCCTGGATCTCCCTGGTGTAGGTGTTGGGGTCAGATCTAGTCCTAGTGGTCCAACCACAGCCTCCCTCTTCAGCCCTGACATCAGTACCAAGACGGCCACTGACCTGCTTATAAAGCTTTCAGGTTAGCATAATTATTTTTCAAAAATTTAAAATGCTTTGCACTCAAGAACTGCAATTAATCTAAAACTTCATATTTTGAGAAAGCTCCTTTTTGGGGTTTGTTTAAGTAATTACTCAAACAACATTTACAGGCATATGATGCTATAAGCTCCAACATACTTGTAGTTGCTGTAGCCTGCACCCCATTATTTGTCAAGCAGTTTCCTGTTTTTCATCATGTTATATTGTTTAAACTCCTTTGGCAAGAGGTCTGAGAGTCACATTTTAAGAAATTATAAGAAATCAGTAATTAACTGATTATTAAAACAGACTAGATGTTTCCATTAATATTCTGTCAATCCGTTAATAATAGAAGCAACCAGTCAGAGCTGATAGAAATGAAAAGCATGCCACCAATTTACATTTTTCTTTATTTTCCATTAAAATTAAAACATCTTATTTTTGTCGAAGTTCCCTCTGTCTACATGCAGCACAAATTGCACAAAGCAATATAGTTTCGAGGAACACATGGAAAAACAGCTTCCAGGGACACACAAGCCTGGCTCCTGTAATCCATAATTGTTTTCTTTATTGGGCCTCTTTTTGCTACTTGACTTTTTGAACTTTCATCACTTTCATCAAGAGCATTTCACTTCTTCCAGGTTTGAATGTGAAAACAAGTCTTCTGATCTTAAGCAAAGATCTTGTCTCCCCTCTTCACTGTCACTAAAAATAACATTTGTAAGAACTGTTAAGAGTTTTATGTTTATCATTTCAGGTCAAGGCTGCAATATGTGTCGGTGAACTGTTTTAAATTATTTGTGAAACAATGGGAGAATAAAATGTCTTAAGATGTAGTTCAAACATGAAACAGTTTTTGACAGTTGCAGATATGTCATTGTTTTTAGATGTTTTATGGGCATTACTAACTAAAAAAAGTCCAAAAATCCCTTGTGTTTTACTAGAAATAGTTTATAAAATATGTGCCAAAATAATGGGTCAAGGTGCCTTCCTAGACATGTATGCTTGAGGTGCTCTTGGTGTTTCTTCTGAAGGCAACTGGACTTCTTGTTTCTTGAAGACATTTCACCTCTCATCCAAGAGGCTTCAGTTCTAGATTTTTGTTAGGGAGTCCCCAGTATTTAACCTTGTGGTGGATCCTTCTTACTCAGGGTAGTGGGCAAAGGGTACAAAGCCCCGCCCCCAATCTGTGTGGCCCAAATTCATCCCCCATCAGATGGGTAGTCACTCCCCCCGGTCATCATGTGAGTCGCTGGTTTCACATGAGCCAAGGTGTGAACTTTGGTTAAGTTTCCTGGGGGGGGATTTCAAAACTGTATTGTATGTGGTAGACAGTTGATGTCTGAAGCCACCTCCTCTGTTAACTGATGGCTGTTCCAGCTTGACATAGATGGCCTCCTTTACTCCTCTCTCAAACTATCTATCCTCCCTGTCCAGCACATGCACATTCTCATTCTCAAAGGAGTGTCCCTTCTCCTTTAAGTTTAAGTGGACTGCTGAGTCCTGGCCAGAGGAGCTGGCTCTCCGGTGTTGAGCCATGTGTTTGTGGAGAGGTTGTTTGGTCTCCCTGATATAAAAGTCTGTGCACTCCTCACTGCACTGGACTGCATAAAACAACGTTACTAAGTTTGTGTCTGGGAGTTTTATCCTGGGGTTGAACCAGTTTCTGTCTCCGATTGTTGCAGGATCTGAAGTGAACTGGGATGTCATGCTTAGAGAAAATTCTTCAGAATTTCTCTGACACCCCGGCCACACACGGAATGACAACGTTGTGGCGTTTGTTCCTCTCCTCTTCCTGTGTTGTCGGGGTGTTGTTCCTGGAGTGCTTAGTGGATTTGACATACGCTTGGTTGGGGTATCCACAGGTTTTTAATGCTGTCTTGATGTGTTTGTGTTCCTTAGACATCCCCTCTGTCCTTGTGGGAACATTTTCAGCCCGGTGATGTAGGGTTCTGATAACTCCCAGCTTGTGTTCCAAAGGGTGGTGAGTTGAAGAGCAGGTACTGGTCTGTGTGAGTAGGTTTCCGGTAGACTTCAATGTTGAGCCCTCCATCCTTCTCAAGGTGTATGACACAGTCCAGGAAACGCAGCCTCCCCAGGAAACCTAACCACAGTTCACACCTTGGCTCATGTGAAACCAGAGACTCATATGATGACCGGGGTGAGTGATTACCCATCTGATGGGGGATGGATCTGGGCCACACAGATTGGGGGCAGGGCTTTTTACCCTTTGCCCACTACCCTGAGTAAGAAGGATCCTCCACAAACTTAAATACTGGGGACTCACTACTCGAAATCTAGAACTGAGGAAGCCTCTTGGGTGAGAGGTGCAACGTCTTCAAGAAACAAGAAGTCCAGTTGCGTTCAGAAGAAACACCAAGACTACCTTGACCTGGATGACTGAGAATCTCCATGGATGTTTGAGGTGCTGGTTTTTACAAGTAAACCATTATTGGCATATTGAGGGTATCAGGCATGTTGTTACTTGTACACAGGCTTATTCATAACCTTGGTTTATATTTTTTTCCATTGAGCGTGGTAGGAAAGTAGGCCATTGCCCTTTAGTCTTTCCAAAAGTATAACTTACCTTTTTAAACTGGTTAGGCCAAACACCCAAAGAATTCAAAACTTGCTATTATGACACTGATTTGAAGACGACAAAATAAAATACAGGCTTTTTTTAAGTAGATAGTCTAAATGCTGTGCCTAAAGTAGCATAGAAAACAACACATAAAATATTTTACATAAATCACTAATTTTTATCAAAGTTTTTTTCAACAAATTTTAAATTCAATAAAAAAAACTGTAAAATTGCCTGTATGGGTTAGTAAAAAAAAAAAAAAAAAAAATGTACAAAGGCTTGAAACGTTCCAATAACATCCCATAAAAACCTGCTTAACTGATACAATAACTGGGATTAACACCGAAAGGATATGATTTATGAGACCTGAATTTTTTCAAATCTGAATTGAAACTATTAAAATACACATTTAAATCTAGTACATCTAACAGATTTTGCGGCCCTTCCCTTTTGTCAGCCAATTTTGCATGCAATGATGGTTTGTTGAAGTAAACTAGAGATGAAGCATTCTTTGCATGATAACGGAACATTTTCTGTCTTTTTTACTCCCTTGGAATTCGATATTGATCTTATTTGAGTGGCTTCAGAATTTTAAAATTATTCTGCTGAATGGTCAATATGTTTTTGTTTTTTTCTCGTATTCATCAACTAAAGTGAGCCTCATGCTGATATACTGTGTTTTTCTGTGTGTTCCATTGTAAGTACAACTTTGAACAGTACAGTATATTCATGTCTTATTGTAGATATATTGTCTTTTTTAAACATCTTATTATTTGCTTGAAAACATAACCAAACAAAATTATACTGTATTCCTTTTTATCTTTTAAGATTATTCCTCTATTCAAGGATGGACGCTGTCACACAGGATTCATGGTGACAGATCACTTTTGGTTCTTTTGCCAACATCTGAAATGACAGATGTGGGTGCCCAGTAGCAACCCTAATGTCCTCGGCTTTTGGTCACTGATTAGCTCCATTGAAGAAGTTGGAGTCTAAGTGTTTTGCTCAAGGGCACCTCAACATCAGTTAAGGGATTAAGTTTTCCTTCCCAAATCGTATCCGCTGTCAGAATGTTTAAATCTGTAACGAATAGGAATCATTTTGCTGCTAAATTATTATTTTTTTTTTTGTATGTGTTCAATATAATGAATCAAATAAATCATGACAAATTGTATTCTAGATGGGGACTATAAAATTAAAAAGTGGAAGACATCTGTTTGGAGCTCTGCATCGAGGATAACGGACACAGAGATATTGTTCTGAAAAACCTCACCCCATCAAATGAATCCTTTTTCCAATTCATGCCCTTTTTTCCGTTGATGCTGTGTACCTGATGGCCTGCATCCTGAAAAATACCGTTATTGGCAGTGGCAGTGGTAGTAAGTGGCTGTAATATTTTCAGTTTGAGAAACCATTTATGTTGTAAAATGTCATAATATATTATGTAATTCATTTAGTTTCTGCTGTTGGTTAAGTTGTGAAGTGGGATTTTCCTAATCCTTATAAAGTTATGAAACAGCAATATTTTAACAAACTTAACAAACATGCTGCTCTGAGGTACACTAGGCCCAGTCTATGTTTGGATGCATTTCACCATGTTGCAGAATATCAAAGCATAAGATGTGAGATGATGGCAAGATTGATGGAAAAAGGTTGACCGGGGTTCAGCATTGAGGTCGAGGCTACGGCTGCAACTCTTCCACTTAATACTGTGTAATTAGATTGAGATCTTGAGCGAGGATGGGAGGAAAAAACCCTGGGAACATTAGATTAATTAAAAATGTATGCATAATTCATAATTAAAAAGGAATTCATAATTTGAAATGATTAGCGCCCTCAGCGCCATCCTGTGACCCTGCCAGGATGCACAGGGAATGGGCAGGCTTAGTTAACTCCCCCTCAATCTTGCACGCCCTGACTCCACATGGATGCCCCCTGGGTGCCAGTTGCACTGCACTCCCAGACTGCACAATCAAGCCAAGGCAACTCCCAAAGGAGCCAAGATGGTTCCTTGCAATGTCAGTCCAGTGTCACATGGTGGACATCATTGTCAGGGCATCATTCAAGGAGATGAGGCAGGATTTAAAAAAGACAGGATGAGAGGATGTTAAAAAGGACGATGAGTTTTAATAAATATTGCTTATTTGATTACAAAGTTCTCCTTTTGTTGCGAGGGTGGAGTTAAAGATAGAGGTTTATTGAACTGAGAAGAACTGGGCTCAGATCTTTTTGAGACCCAGCCATGCTAACGCAGCAGCCTGGGAGGGAGAGGTGAGGAAGTTCCTCTTGGGACCTCTAGACTATTTCTTTTGACCTCCCTGCCAACCCAGATTGAATGCGTACACGAGCAGCTCATCCCTCTTGCATTTACACTGCTGTGTCAGTGTCTCAATCCCACAAGGCCTGGGAGAGGGGGGTGGTGGAATGGAGGCTGTATATAAAGATGGAGTGGGAAAGATTAAAAAAAAAAAAAAAAAAAAAAAAGAGGGACAGAAAGTGACAGCAAGTGAGGGAGAAAGAAACGAAGAGGGAGTTGCATGGAGTTCCCCAGGCATTAAAAGCCAGTGAACTCTTCCTGACCTCTAACATAATAAGCATATAATTTTTTTTGGCTGCCCTGCTTTCCATTGAACGTTATACTGATATCCTTTGATTTTTATCCTTGCACGCTGACACAACCGTTAGCTATCTAGTGTGATCCACATTTTGATTCAGAGATGAAAGCCACTGAGGCACTTTGAAATTCACAGCCCCTACCCTGTGCCCAGTGGACCCTGAGTTAATAATGACAGTAGGCATTGCACACCCTCCAAACACCACCCCCACACCCCTGCTGCGGTGACACAGGCACAACGAATTTGACCCGGGCTGGGTGTGAATAATTGGCATGCAGGGGGTTGTGGGAGGTGTTGCATCTGTCATGATGCGTCTGCAGTTGTCTTATTTATCTTTTCCTTGGAGAGTATTTTGCATGCAGCACTTTGCTACAGTGAAATGGTGCTCAGGCAGGGACATCGTACATGAAAAATCTTGAGTATTTTCAAGGATTTTAAGAAAAAATTCTTGATTATTGTGCCATTATCTAAGTTATTAACATTGTTTTATTGGTGTCTTTGAAAACACCGAAGAAGCATCTATTGTGTTATCAAGTGTTGAATTGTTGTTGCATCAGCTCTTCATTGACACAGGATTTTGTTGAATTTTGAAATGTTTTATCTTTAGAAATAGCCCTTTGTGAACATCTTGATCTGCATGTCCCTTGCTTTCCAGCTATGCATGAGCAGGCACAGGCAGGCCTTTTGTGTGTGACCTCTGGTCCATACATCCCCACTGCAGCCATCAGTATCACTGCCCAGTGTCTAGCACACTGTCAGCTATTGTTGGGTTCTCAACCTGCCCCATGTAGCCCTGTGCTTTTTTTTTTTTCTGTGAGAAAACAGCAGCCAATTGTCAGAGGGAGAGCATTCCGGCATGACAGAGGTGGAAAGCTAATGAAGTTATTTGACGGCAGTCCTGGCCACAGAGCGAGAGGTGAGGTCTAGGGGACAAGCACCTGGCAGCGAGATGGATGAGGCACGAGAGAGAAACGTGGTGAAGGGGAGGCAAAACGGGCAAGAGAACAGAGATGGTGTCAGAAGGGTGTGATAACATGGAGACAAACTGATAGCATTGTTAATGTCGAGGTAGAGCCAGCCATACAGTATCATGCACAGCAGGAGCTCAAAGTAGAGATGCCCAATTACCAAGAGATGTCCACCGCCTCCTCAAACCTGTGTTTGATTATAGACTGGATACCTATGATGCCATTGTGATTGTGAAATTTGAAAAGACAAAGTGTAAGTTGAATTGTTGCTGTTACTTTAGTCAGCTGTACCATCAGCTGTACAAAGTGAAAGCATACCTGTTAGATTAGGCTACTAAATAATTAAATGCGGTCTGTAAAAATATATTCTTAGTGGAAATGCACTCTATTTATAGCAACAATCCAAAAGGTCAGTACAGTGGTGTAGCTGTGTGTGGATGTACACCTTTGGGCTGTGTTTGGCACAGAAACAAAAAATTTGGGAATTTAAGTTAATGTTACCTCTGTTTAAGTCAGTAGCTTATGTGCAGCCTGAATATTTTGTAGTTTTTGATTTCAGAATGATGCGAAAAGGAAGCCCTTCTGTTAAGATGTAGATAAGTATGTGTCTGCGTAGGTAAATGAGATAGTGTAATTTTTTTGTGTGTGTTTGCAAGACGCTGACCAAATGTGCTGTCCCTGTCTGATCCGACATGGCCCAACACGCTTCTAATTAGAGGACGTCCTTCCAGGTGCTGACCAGGTTATACTTAGCCTGCCCGCTGACATCAGATGGTGTGACATTTCCAGCTGGTGCTGTGTGCGACCCTGTGCCACTGCCCCTGAACTTGAAGGTCACTGCCAACCCCTCCACTCCACCTCCTTCCCCCAGCTCACCCCTTCTTCCTGTCTTGCACTGCAGCACCAGCCCATTATAGTGTTGCACTGTGGTATTGTGGCACCTCATGTGTAGTCTAAACAGCAGCACCTGTCCCCTTTTCTTGCCCTGTATCCCCTGTCCCTGAGCCCTCTATCCCTCCAGTCTAGATCACCATTAATCAGAGGGGCTAGAGTCAGCACAGATTGATGATACGGGCAAGGGGCACCAGGCCTGTGGACATTTGAGATGTTAGATGAGGCAGTAGGGTGAGAAGCGGAACACATCTCTGCTGGGGGCAGAGGAGACTGGACAGCAGACTGCCCAAGAGTGATGGCCTGTGTATGTGTGTGTGTGTGTGTGTGTCAGATAGTTTGGTAGTTTATTGGTGTCAAAGGTTGGGTGGGATGCGATGTCAGTCTCCATTTATATAGCATTTTTTTAAAATACGAATTTCAAATTTTAGTTTAAATTAAGAGTAGTATACAGATGATTATACAGTTCTTTAAAAGCATTGTAAATTTGCTCTGTGTCATAAGCCCACAAGGGAAAATTTTTCATTTTACAGCAAATGCAAAAATTAGCTGTAACAGCATGACATGAAATTCATGTAACTGTTTTAAGTTTTGGTTTGCAATTCGTCCCCAAAAAAATAGTATGTTGCACTCAAATCAGGTCACTATGGTGCTTGATGATACATTTCTTAATAGCAAAAGCTATTTAGTAACTTTGCACAGACTAACAGGTTATATTGCAAAACATAATTCCAGAGCGACCTGTCTTATCTGTGTACTTTAGCTATTTTAAATTTCAAAATGTGTACCTGTGTAAACCATAATTTAGTGAAACTGAGAGACACAAAGAGCGGCGCTCGCCCCACTGTTCTTTTCTTGGCAGCTATGGGAAGTTGCTCCTTGTCTAATTATTAATTATTCATCTTGGGCGGATTTGATGTGGCCCAGTTTCTCTTGAAGATGACTTAAGACGGAGGGATCCATGTGACAGTTCACTCCCCAACCTAGGCTACACACTGCAGAGATGGTAGATAAGGATTCAGCAGATTGCTATCATGCTCTACAGAAGTACAGAAATAAATTTATGTCCCCTATTCCTGAAGGGGGTTCAGACAAGGTCCACGGCGAGAGAGGATGGGGAAACTAGCGTTGAAATAGATTAGAGGTGAGAATAAAGTGTAAAGAAATCAATCGGGGGCGGGGGGGGGGGGGGTTACTGAATGAGGCGGGACGTGAATTGTGAATTTGTTATGGGTGCTCCAAAGACCAAGAGAGGAGGACAGTCATGAGGGTGCACCCACTGTGTTGGCACACACCTCACTAAGTGTGGTGCCAACTGCAGTGACAGCACTAATAAAAATCTCTTGGCCACTTAGTTGTTCCGTTTAATTTGCATTTTCATTTTCACTACAGCTGCAGGGCATTGGAAAAAACTGAAATTGCGATATCTTTTGTTTCTGCGGCATAAATATATATGTGTTGCTACATCAAAATTTTCACCAGATATAAGTTGTGCGTTATGCAGGTATAGATACACAGAAACAGTGATAAAATTCTCATCATTTTGGGTATTTTAGAGGCTCGTACCTTCTTACAAAACAAATCCCCCCTTCCTAATATGTAACACTGACACTGTCATGAGGTGGTGGTGAGAAGACAGGTGTAGTGGTATTTGGGGAAAACGTGTTTATTAATAAACTTGACAAAACAACTTTTGCGTTGCGGATATAATATTTAAAGGTGGTTTACCATGCAATTATTTGGATGAAAGATAATAAACAGATTAGATTGTAGATTAGTCATGGACAATAAGAACCTTGTGAGCTTTCATTTGGTCAAGCTGCAAAAGAGTTAGCACATTGCATGTCCTGCAGTGTGACTATTGCACATTGGCATACATCAGTGATATTTGAAATTTTTCTTACTTTCTTCTTATTCCCATAATTTCCTTTCTGGCTATAGCTGCTAACCAGAGAGAGGCACTTAAGTCTCCATTCCACCTGAAGGAAGAGCCCAAAGTGGAGGAAACTTTGAGCCCGAGACCCTCATCCCAGTCCCAGAGCCAAGTCCAGCCAAGCTTCCCTGCAACTTTCTGCCAGGATGGGTCAGCAGGGCCTGCAGCAGCCACAGAGGGCACAGGGCCACTGAAACCGAGGGAAGGGAGCCCCATGGCTAAGAACAGCTTGCTAAGTCAGGACATCAACTTGAAGGTTGCCTCTGAGCTGCTGATTAAGCTTTCAGGTAATTCTTCTAAAACCAAATTAATGGCATTAGATACATCTGTTTGATATATTGAATGTAAAAATGAGCCCTGACTTTGACATTAGTTGTACTTTGGCTTTTCCACCTGCACTTTATGCTGTGCCGAGACAAACCATTGCTGGGGCAATTTGCATTTTCACCACCAGTTCAACAAACCCTGATCTTGAGACGGACAACGTCCGAAATAAAGCCTTGGTCTGTAGTTTAGATTCTCTCCTCCAGAGAGATGTTGCTCCGGCAATAAACTCTGTTACTGCTCCTTTTTTGTTTCACTCCAACAGGTAAACAACTTCGTTTGCCTGCTGTGCTGTGTGATGGAGGAACACTTACATCAAAACCAATGGAGGAAATTAAATGTGTTTAACCACTCTTTTACAGCCGCTCTTTATGTCACAGCTTTGACACAATTTCGGCCTGCTGATTCTAAATGCTTCACCCTTAGGAAAAGAGCATCATTAGTTAAAGACACCCCTTCAAGCAGTTATAATGAAAATGCAAATTGCATACTTGCTGGGCTGCCATGCAGATCCAAATTGGGTTGAGCCAGGGCAGAATGTGTTGGAAAAGTCCCTAATGACAGTCAGGCAAACATTAAGGTATTTGATATAAGCATGCCTTTTTTAACCTATGGGGACCATGACTTCATCTGACGCAACATGATTTAGCCTTTGTAGCTTCTTGAGTTCCACAATATTCTAAAAACAAATCCTCAGGCAGGCACTCAAAACTTTAGTTCTGTATTTTGGTGCACACATGTTATATTTCTGCACTACATACCTAATCTCACTGCTAAATAAAGTTTAAACCTGCTGCTAATTTGAATGTACGTCCAAAATCACTACTGAGCATGAAGTCCAGGTGAGTGTGTTATGGACAGGTGTGTTTGTCCACTGTGGGCAGTTGGAGTGCATCTCTCAGGCAGTCAAGAATGACATTTGCTTGAGTTTGTATCAGTATGTACCTACAAAGCTGGCTTCCCCAGCTTTTTACGAATAAAGCTTTTTTTAATAGATTATTTTAGTTAATTTAATACCTAGGAGGAGTAATAAACTGCTTTTTCCTTCTTAGAAAATGGCTAAAATTGGAATTAATACTCTATTAGAATTGTGCATCTATAAAATTTACAATATGACACACTTGTGAAAATATTAATGCACAAAGGAAATGACAGCCTGATGGTGGCACCATGGTGCTCGATCCTCAGCGCTTCATCCTGTGCCAGTGTGTGCATGCCTGACAGACACCTCACACACTAGTTACCATTGTTCTCTTTGGGTTGACTGGTGTTCAGAATGATTCATGCTGGCTTGATGCTCTATTGTACTACACGTGTGCTGCTCCGCTGCCTGCCCCCAGGTCAATTCTCCCTGTGTGTGTGTGTGTGTGTGTGTGTGCCTGCGTGCGTGTGTTGCACTGCGCATGCTTTGAGGAGGACAAAGAGCCAAAACCCTAGTTTTAGATAGAGGCATTTGTGTTAAATCTGAGAGAATGAGGTAGGCAGTAATTCCTCCACTGTACTGCCTCCACCTATGTTCTTTGTTTCATCTTTGTTATTCCTCCCTCTTATCATGTTGGCAATTTCTAATCCCTGCGCTGACGTTATCCTGCTAGTTTATTTTGTCCTCAAGCTGCATGGCCAGCATTCATTCCCTCCCATCACTTACACCAGCTCTGTAAG
>KV751317.1:15801715-15814402 GCA_001698575.1 Mola mola
GGTAGACTAGGATCACGGGAGGGGTGATGGGGGTGGAGACGTTGTCATTTAGGCTTTAACCATTCCTCATCCTTCTTTCCTTCCACATCTCTCTCATCCCATTTTTTTTCCCTCTTACCCTCGGGTGTTCTTTTCCTGGCACTATTTGATAATTTCTTCCTTCTCTTTTACTCTTCCTCTTTGCCTGACCCACCGTCTGTCTGACTCCTGCCTGTATGCCCAATTTCTGGTTCCTACACTGCATCACAGTGGTGCAATAAATTGACTTTGCGTGAATTTAGTCACTAATGGTATGTGACTTTTTGTCTAAGTGTAGTTACAAATCTATCCTTGGTCTGTTACCTCCTACTGTATATTCTCACCAAAACAGGCTGTCACGTTCCATGCAGATTGAAGTAGACTCCTGAGGTCAAAGTTGATCACTAAAAACAATATCGCACAAACCCCAGTCATTTTCATTTTGATTCAATGCCTGAGCAGTACTGCGTCAGAGGGAACAAGATATGTATAATGCTTTTAGAGAAAGTTGCCATACCACTCACTTTCAGATTTACACACTTTGTAAAACTCTTCAACATGGTTGCAATTAGAAACTATATGTAGCTAAAAGAAGCTTTTATTTGCAGCTTTACACTAGGTGGAGGGTCACATTTGGTCAAGGATTTAAACAAATCTATATGTGCGAAAGTTTGTCATTAGTTTCTGAGGCCATGTACAAAAGCAGTTGATACTTATTCCTGCTCTTAACTTAAAGAGAAGTTTAAATCATTCGTTATTGAAACCTCCATTAAAACAAGTTATACGTTAACTGATTTTCGATGGAGAAAGGCACCAGGCATTTTGTATCTGCCAAAAAAGTTTGAAAATTGGGTATAATTTAAGTATGTTTGTATTAGTAGTCACTCCATGTAATTAATATTTAAAAATACTGATATAAAACAATTTGAAGATAATCATAGAGGCCCATGTGGACCTGCTTTACAAGAATATTGTTGTTTGTGGAGATTATGACTTTCCTGTTTTAAACAAACCTTGTTGCAATCTCAGTATTGATTTCTGGGTTTACAGGGTGTCACTTGAATGCAACATGACATCTCTCTATGTATCCACACACCATACAAAGTGATGTAAATTTAAGTTTTTAAGCTGCACCTGAATAGACAATTAAGCCCCTGTTCTTGTATGTGACAGTGTCAGCAGCAAGAAACAGCATACCTGTAAATGATCCCAAAACTTATTAGATATTTTCTCTTAGGTATACCCTAGATGTTTCAGATTTTGTGTACCTATGCACCTCTTGTTTTATTTTTTTTTAAATGAAACTGTAAATTTGTTGGACTAAGTTGTCCCTAACTAATGTTCAGGCAACAGGATAGTCAGTCCAACTCTTTACCGTACTTTGCTGTAAATGTAATTTTGTGGTAAGGTTAATATTATTTTAAATTTTGACAATATTGTGAATGTGCAAACGAAATAAATTACATTTAATTTATTTAAATCAGTTACCCTTGTTTTTAATTCCACGTATTTCATTGCTACTATCATTGTAAGGAACTTGTATCGACTTCCACTTACTGTGGACACTTTGACCATAACACTAACCATATCCAATTCCTGCAGAACCTTGATCAGGATTGAATAAACTACAATTTGTCTCTTTAGAAGTGAGCATTTGGTCCCCATGAAGACTACCAGTACTGACATACACTCATGAACACTCACTGTCTCACTTCCATACACACACATTTATGATAGACTGAGGGTTGCTTTCTATGGCTTCAGAACATTAGGTCGTGACCTTACCAAAAAGCCATGGCTTCTTATCGGGGTTGGTATAAGACTACATTTTTGTTTTTTTTTGTTTTTTTGTGAGCTTACAATGAAACATTTTCAGTGTGTTGTGTGATATCTCTGAAATCTGTACAGTGCCCTCTTTCTGCAAAATTTTGTCTGTTTTTGCCACACAGCAGTCCACTCGGTCTCTGTCATTAGGGTGGTGATCCAATGATGGAAGCTTGCGTGTCCCTTTGTTGACCCTTACAGAGTAGTGCCCCCTACTCTTCCGCCCTCCCGTCTCTTTCCTCCTCTGCTCTTCCCCTCCATCAGCCTTTCCTAGGTTACTCTTGGCCAACTCTGGCCACCTGATTAAGGGATTAGTGAGGCTGATGGTTGTCAATGTCCCCCACATGCTGGCTACTACCACTAAACCAGACACCTGGACCCCAGGAAGGAGGCAAGGGGGGGGTTAACATATACACATAAACACAGTAGTAGACACACGCACACACACACACTGATTCAGTAGATACTCTTCCATGGCAACACATGGGCACAATGAACTCTAGGTCCAGTCTTGGTGTCTCACATAGGCCTTGTTCAGCAGATGGGTTGAGAATGTAGGGGAGGAGTGGCAGGGTTATCACAGGGTTACTGTCTTGTATCCCCCCCCACTGTTTCTCCAACTCCTCTACCCTCCTGCCCCTCCCACTGCTCCCGATGCCCTGCCAGATTCATATATCCCATAATCGTGAGTCGCCATGTCAGCAGCACTATCTTGCTCTTACTTGTCACCATGCTGAGACACTGCCTCCTGCCATTACTGCAGTCCAAAGATCAGATACCTTGGACATATAAATACCAAGAGGTGTCACAAGCAAGTTCTTCCTTTGGATCTGATTTATTTTGAACACCATATAGCTGTATGGTGCACATTTAAATCTGTATTAAGAAAATAAAGCCTGTCTCACTGTATTCTTTTAATAGATTCCAATGCATTTCATGGCTGCCTATAGCATTTAATAATTGTAGATGAAGGAGAGTCAGAGTTTAATTCTGAGGATTGGCTTGGGAAATTCCCAACAGATGACATCTTGAACATTTTATGCCATTTTTGCTTCGCTTTTTGTGCATGTTTGTGAAGTGGTTTAACATTTATTAATAACGGAGTCTTAAATCCAGCAATTATTGTGAAGTTTCATTATTACATTTAAAGTGTTTAAGTCTGTTTCCTGTTCGCTGCGTTGAGCCAGCACGAGTGGCCGGAGCCCTTCCCACAGCGAGAGTGTGACCTCCCGATGCCCCCGTGCCCTAATAATTACACAGCAGCACTCCAACTGTCTCAGCCAGGCTTTAAAGGCAATGCTTATGTTTTGGTTGATATTTGGATTTTCCTATCTTAACTAGTTCCATTCATACAGAGCTAATACTTTTTATACTGGATGTTTTGATGTACTTGTAGAGTACTTGCTAAAGTATTTACTTATAAAATCTAGTGATAGTGTTTTATTTGTTTTTTTCTTTATTAATTATCTAATACACTTCACTGTTTGAAAATCTTTCTTTTTCTGAATAAAAATTAATGAATGAATTAACCTTAAACTCAGAATGTACCACACTGGATGCATACATGTCTGTCCTCTGTTGCTCTCTGTATTTTTTGTGCATTTTCTCCTGTATGCATAGGTAAAGGTATAAATATAAAATGTAGCGATTCAGGGGAATGCAGTCTTTGATGACACTGCTGTATTAACAACCTAGGCATCTGAAAGATGACACGGTTCCTCAACGTGAGGTTTTTGTTTTTTGTTTTTCTAAAACAGCCACGTGCCACAGTAGCGTGGTACCATTGGTGTAATGTTATTAATTTCTGGCTATAATGACATTTTAGTTAGGTTACCAATATAAGACAGTTGCATTGTACATGTTTCTTATTTTCTGTTTTCTTGGAATAATGAAGTGACCTCAAAATGGCCACAGCAATCTCCATCCTGTGAATAAAACAAAATCTTTACTCTTTACTTTAAATAATGCATAATTGTTGAATCTCTTCAGAGTCTAAGCAGTGATTGTTCTTTTGTTTAATTGTCTGCTGCAGAGAACAACAAAGATTCCCAGTACCAGAAGGTGAAAGTTAAGGCAGAACCCATGGAGGTGGACCCACCCACTGCAGCACTCCCCCCACCTGCTTCTCACCTGCTGGCTTTCAGCACTTTAAGGGCAAGTGAGAAGAGTGAGCCGATGAGTAACCTCCCAGAGACATTGGCCCGCCCCCAGAAAGACCTCTTCTCCCAGGACATATCTGTCAAAATGGCCTCTGAACTACTTTTCAAATTGTCAGGTAAGTCACTTCAAGTGTAATTTTTTTCCTGCAGCACTGGGGTCTAAAGCTTGGAAAGTTTTGAATACTGAACGATAAAACCATGTTTCTATTTCCGCTCTCTGGTGGCTCTGTGGTAAAGTCAAGGATACATGACATGTAATGAGATCCTGCTTTTTACCTGTGTGGCCATTAAAGTGACATTGAGGCAGTAGACAGCTGTTGTATTGCTAGATTAAGACAGAGCCCCGCCCCCCCCGGGTATGAGAGCGTCAGACTCTGCTCTATCCAGCCTGTGACTGCTTCTTTAAATTCCATAAAGAAAAACAAGCTTTTGTAAAAAAAAAAAAAAAAATCTTTGTTTTTCTGTTTTTTGCTCTCACAAGTATTCACAAATTCACACATTGACAGTCGCTCTTTCCCACACAGTCTTGCATGAACACCGTTACACACTGACACAAGGCCCCATGGGGAGTGGTGTCTGAGCAAATTCCTCCCTCTTGCCTCCTACCTCTCCTCCTTTCTCTCATTCTCTCTTGCTCTCCCTTGACTCGTTTTCAGACATGCCGGCTAAAGCACACTTGGCTGCACACGCACTCCCCCCTACTCTTCCCCTCCCTCCCTCCCCTTTACATTTCTCCCGTGCGACATCTCCATGGCAACGTGAAAAGAGACCTCTGTCCTTGGCGAGCAGTGTGACGGAGTAGGGTGTTAAGGGTTGGGTGGTGGTTATAGTGGGGAGACAGGGGATAAGGAGGGTAGGAGAGGGCAGCGGGGGTGCACACTATGCCCACCAAGAGAGACCAGGGCACTGTTAGCCAGGCAACAACATCCTCCCCCTTAGAACTGGGTTTAAAAATGAGTGGGGACTGGAACAGAGTGGGCTGCTGGCACACAATGAGCAATCATTATGAATTACCTAGAGCACCAGGACCTCAGAGACACATCAGTAGCAAGGTTGCTTTATACATAAAGATAGTTGCAGCTTTGAAATTCAGTTCAGTACATTGCTTTGAAACTCAACATATGGCTCCATTTTCAGGCATTTTGTATAATGGTCTTTACTGCTGAATTCTGAAAACCCATCGTCAGTACTCACAACCTGTACGCAAGTGGTGTTATTTGTTATTTGACAACTCACTTTAGTTACCGCCTAGGAACCTCTAAAAATGATTTGTACTCAAAAATGCAGTCAACCGTTGATTGACTGTCACCCCGAACAAGTTTTTACTGCATGATGAACTGTAGCCATGTAGGGACCACAGGTGACTCACTCTGAACTGGGGTACCTTCCTTTGTCTACTTGTATAAAAGAATTAGCTTCATGTGTGATCATGACCGAAAATGATCTGTGTGAACATCACTGGGATTTGTGGGAACTTCAGTTGCAACTTTGTGTTTTACAGGATTGCCGATAACAAAGTACATACATCAATTATTACTTCTGAGGAAATATTGCTCATCAGGAGCTGTTTGATTATGCTCAGAAGGTGATTGATTAGCCGATCCTGGTAATTAATCAGAGCTGCACATTTTTGTGCCTGGAAAAAATAGTTTGATCATTGGTTAGATACAAATTGTTGTAGTTATTAAGCCTGAAATATTATCATGAAATAATCTTATAATTCTGCTGAAAAATATCCTCACCACACTTTCCAAGTTACACAGAGGAGGGCAACCACACATAGAGACACACAAGTCTTCTGGGTAGTCTAACATGATTTGACTAGCCATGCACATTGTTACTTTTTTGTTTTTACTTTTTATCATTTTGTTATTGTTGAGCTTACTTTCAGCTCACAGGTTGGTGGGCTCACCATGAGAGATTCTCCGAGTTAAACTTCAAGGAGTCCGGATTATATAGTGTGCTTCTATGTGTTCCATAATGGTCAGTGTGCAGGGAAGTTTGAGGACCTTCTGATTTATCATTGCAACTTGTTGCCTCTGATCTCCAAACTGAAAATCTTAACATTAATGGTGTAAAAACGTGTAAAAATTTGCTCACTCTTGAACACCTGAATTCCACTTGCTATTTTTTTTTCTGTGGACACTATCCATGTTAATTATCATCCACAAAATGTGCTTAACTGTTGTGAATTTTTTTTTTTTTGATCTCCCCCAGAAAAAGTCAGCAAATCCAACAATCACAAAGACAGCAACATGGTGGGAATAAACAGGTGAGGTCATGTGATAATATCACCTACATTTTGTATTTGATTTCACATGATATGAATTTCCTGTAAACATAGTTGGTGTTAAAAATTAGTAGCCCTGTAACTTTTTGTACTATTGGTCATGTTTCAGTCCCTTCCTGGACGAGTGCTTCAGACAATCACCCTTTAACTCGCGCTCCAAGAGCTCTTCCCCAGCAGAGGCCAGCTCTTCTGCCAGGGCAACATTTCATGGTAAGATGTATGTAAAACTAAACACCAACCGCAAAAGGAATATGAGAGTTGGAGGGAGGACCAACATTGACGCATTTCTCTTGCAGGCACTAGATGGATGGGCCATGTCTTTACTCATGTTGTGTTTTTTAGAGCTGCAGTGTTTTGTCAAATAAATAATTGGTCTGTTACCAGAAAATTAATTTGCACCTATTACAATAATCAATTGGTATGATTATTTTCTGGTTCCAGTTTCTCATTGACCTTTTTCTTTGTCATATATGACAAAAAATGATTGATCTTTGTTCTCACTGAACAGACACCATACATTTCATAGACTAATAAAAAAAAAAAAATCAATACACAATAATCATTAACTGTGGCCAAAAAAAGATTATCTCTAAAGAAACATTAGACAGAAAGATAACGAAGAATACATTTTTTGTCTATAGTCAGTGGTGCTGTAGTAGTAAGTACAGAATGTTCAAAAACATACCCAAATCTCTGTGCTGTTCTCACGGTTGCTTTGAGAAATAATTGATTATGTTAAGATTCTCATCAGACACATTGTATATACACGTAAAAGCACACACATTTGTCTCTCTTAACTGCCTCAAACAGAGGATTTGTAGCCTAAAGAAACATTTTACTACACACAAAAACGCCTTTTTAAAATCTGAGATTACAGCCACCAGGACACATCACAATTAACCACGTCCAACTCTACATGATCTCCCCTTCCTCCCTGGTAAACCCCCTTCGCCTCCTTTAATATTTAGAGCTCTGTCCAGCCTTTCTGCACTTTCATACATTTCCCAAACCTGAAGGCCTTTGCCCAGGGCGTCCCCCATCTCCCTCTCCTCCCTTCTTGCCTGACATCCCATAACTTCCCTCCTTGTTCCTTTGGCAGTGAGAGTTCCAGAGGTTAATTAGCTTGTGCCAGCTTTGCCTGTCCCTCTGCCAGTTAATGAAAATCTGATTGGCTTCGAGGTGTCAAGAGTGTCCTGAAAGTTAATTCGCCCAGAACCACCTTCCCTTTCCCTTGTGTGTTTAATTCTCAGATCCTGCCTCTGCTGCTTGTGCTTTTATTGTTTTTTCAGTTTTACTCTTTTCTCTGCATCCTACACCTGTTACACCTAAACCTGTTCTTATTTTTAAAAACCTGCGTCTTCCTTTTATTTTTCCTCCTTCTTCTTATCTCCCTTTGCTCCAGTTATTGGTATGCATTTTCTAGATGGTTGAGCTTTACTGTCTTTTCCTGTCAGTCCACATTTCTTACAGCTCTCACAATTGCTTCCAGTGCTGCCCAATAGCCACTCACAGTATTGTAGCAAAACATTCCTCTACCACTTGCTTCTGCAAAGAAAGGCTATTTCTATTATGAAGTTTTTACCCTTTGAGTTTTAAATTTTTAAGATTTTCGGAAAACAAGAAAAGCATTTACAAATATGTGATGCCATTAGTGTAAAATGTCTCCGGGCCAAACTTGTCTCCTCTGTGTTTTGCTCAGCAGGCCACACACCAAAGAAGTAAAACTGTGAGCTAAAACTTTCTAGACATACAGTATGTGATAGGCCTGCAGTTTTCAATGGAATGAACAGGCACCATGTTAGGGTCTGGTATCAACTTCTATAACAGCTGAATGCTTTGCATGAACAAATCGGCCACAATATTTTTGGTGGATTTTTTTTTTTTTTTTTTTTCCCTTAGGTGAATATCATTTGAAGTTGCTTAACCCTATACTACCACAATCTTCCACAATCTACCACAATCTTCTGAAATACTCTTATCATCCTATCATTTGAAAAAATAAATAAATAAATAACAGTGTCAGAAACAAAAAACAAGTAACTGGTAACAAAGGCAAAGTCTGTAGCACTGAACATCAACAAGTTTCATTTCTAAAACTTTAAATCCCAATCTCGTAGGTCATCAAGAATGAATGAATTAATGACTTTTTATAACTGTGTCATGCATACAATGGTACGCCCAGCCCACATGAGCTTACAAGACACCATCACTTCATACCTGCTAGGGTTTGAGTGTAGCTCAGGATTGGTTCCTTAGGTTTCTTTGTAGTGAAGTAAATTCAGCTGTCATTGGTGGATTGCAAAACAAAGCAGAAATCCTTCAGCCATGAAACTAACCATTTATCTCAGTCAGGACATGTGTCTTAGTTCATTAAAAACGCCTTATAGAAATATTAAGAAGGCCAAAAAGGTTTTTTTCATCTGAGACAGTCTTTAGAATGAAACTTTAAGTCAAAACATAGATTTGTCACCCTACTGCTGTGGCATGATAATCTTGAAATGTGTATATTCAAAAAGAATTGGCAAACTCAATTCTTCAAATATTTTAACACTTTATTTGAAAATGTAGCTGTTTCTCTGGAAGAAAAATACTTTTTTTTTGCCCTAATGGACAGTACAACTATTTCTATGTGTGCAAAAAAAAAAATTGTGTATTGTTTCTTACATGACTACGTGTTTTGGTGATACCATGGTGCCTTCAGAGTTCTGTCGTCTTTTTCTCTCCTTTTTGGGTTTAGCACAATCCATCTCTCCAGCTCTAATAGCTCAAATTAAAACCATTAACCACTTCAAGGCACACGCCACTCCCTAACTGGATTAATCATCAATGTGTTTGCCAGGCCGTGGCTTTGGGTTGTTGCCGTGACCAGGTCATCGCCTAGTCTTACTTGTGAGACAGGACAAGTTAATGCTTTTATGTGCTTTTAAGTTTTAGCTACAAGCAGGTTTAAGATTCTCAGAATAATCCACACACAGTCAATGAGTTTGTAAGAAAAGAAGTGTGAATAGGTGGTTAGTCGGATATCGGGGCCATCGTGGTAAGATCCAGCTAAGGCCGGAGGTCAGGAAGTCGGTGGGCTGCACGTCAGCCGAGGTTCTTGTAACTAACATCTGCTGTTGTGACTTCTTCACCATCTGTGTGGTGTTTGCCTGAGAGAAAAACCACAAACACACACTGTTCTTTCGCTGATTGTTTACTTGGTTTTTTAGTCAAATGTGTCTTTCACTGGTTTACTTTTGTGCCTGTACCATCATCACAAATTAACGCCCTCACTCACCTTTATTACACTGGGGAGACTTACAGAGATACAAAATATTTACAGTCATAATAAACTGAGAAAAGCAGTAAATACTCACACTAGAGAAGCCAGGTAATATTTGACATGTTGGCCTAAAAATCTACATAATTGGTTAATCAATTCTCAAATTAGTCTCCGATTAAATTTCTGTTAATGGACTTATCATTTCAAGTTCTAATTAAAACTGATATTCATGTTGCAAAAGGCTTATTTCATGGGCTGCCACCCACTGGTTATATTATTAGAACTTAATTTTTAGGAAACACTGAAAATGTGGAAATACAACTCAATTAAAAAAGCATATTAAAATTAATATGTAATTTTTGTGTACTCGAATCAAACAAAATGCACTGTACTTTGCTTTGACAGTTCTAAAAAGATGTGACAGAAAATAAAAATAAGATAGATACGTAGATAGATAAGATAAACTTTTATTTGTCCCACAGAGGGGAAATTTTCAGAGCAACAGCAAAACTACATAAATAATAAATAGGAGTGCAGAAGAAAAATAAGATATAAGAATACGGTATAGAATATTTTTAAAGACTTAAAGAGTAAGAAATGTACAAATGAACAGCTAAATGAGAACACAATTGCAGTACAAAAAGTCAGTGGACACAATATTGCACTCTTTATTTCCAAAATGTATTGCACAATGTTGGTGTGAAAGAAGCTTATACCTGGTGAGTGAATATTAAGTTGTAAGTGATTGTTGTTCATTGTCAGAGTGTTGATGGGAGGGGTTTACTTGTTGCAGTGTTGTAGTCTGACAGCAGCAGGAAGGAAAGACTGGTGATATCGCTCCCTGTGGGTACAGCAGTCTGTCACTGAGGGAGCTGACTAGTCCCGTCAGAATGTCCTGAATAGGGTGAGAGCTGTTCTCCATGGCAGATGATAGCTTAGCTACCATCCTCATCCTCTGTGTCTACAGGGCATCCTAACAAAGAGCTGGCCTTCCTCTCCAGCTTATTCAGTCTCTTCTTGTCTGAGGCAGAGATGCCAATGCCCCAGCAGACCACTCCTTAAAAGATAACTGATGCAACCACAGAGTCATAGAAGGTCTTGAGGAGCATCCCCTGTACTCAAAACGACATGACCCTCTTCAGCAGATAGTTTCCTCTGACCCTTCTGTGAAGATCAGCGGTGTTATGAGTCTAGTCCAGGATTAAAATAACAAAAAAAGTAAAAACCAAGTATGCAACGACACAAGCTATAAATTAACTAGTTTGGAGGGTAAAGAGAGGATTAAATATGTGAGACTGAGACAGCAAAAACAGTTCAGTCAGTGTGACAACATGAAAATGATCCTTTCACAACCCCCTCCAAAGCCACTACACCTGTTCTTAAACATTTAGTGAACATAATTCCTCCCATGAATCTGATTTATAAAAAAAAAAAATCTTCGCTTATACTCATTGTATCTCATAAACACTGGACCTATTTGTGTTTTGCTTTGTCTTTTTCATACAAGCATATAACAATTTTAGTGAGTGGGAGAAACTGAGCAACCAAGTTTTCCATTCTTAAGACTGCCAATAAGAAAACCACAGTAACTTGGAATCATCTTCTCTTTTTCATGTGCCTTGCAAATACAAAATGTTTTAGCCAGGGTCAGGCTGTGTGGCATGTTCTCTGAGGATGTTGTATAGCACATTAACAAAAGTACTAAACAGTACAGTACCTGGTAAATTACTGTATGCCCTATTCTTGTGGCAAAGCATAAACTTGAGTTTTTCGCATTCTATCAAAGACTTTTTTTTATTTCTTTGATTAATGGGAAGAAGGAAGGAGTTAGTATCAGTGATACTGTAGGTGTAAGCCGCATGCTTTAAAGCAAAATAATGATGCTTGCGGTTAAAATTAAGAATGCATTTGTGCTGCAGGCTAACATAGGAGCCCATATTAAACAATAGTAGAAGCTTTTAGTTTTGTGGGTTACCAAGTTTGCCCACAGTGCTGTTCTGTTGTTTCAGTTGACTCTCAGGTGAAGGAGACTTCCCTTGATTACATAGATTTGTGCCACATTTCCCCATATCAGCCTCTGGCTATTAGTCAATTTAAAACAGGTACGTAAGTAAGTGAATACAGTGGTTAACCCAAGAAGAAAAGCCATTCATTAACTTTAAATAGATAAAAATTAATTCCACTTCTTGTAAAATATGGCATGAGTGTATTGTCTCTTTCACATTGTCATCTTTTCAGTTCTTGTCAGTTTCATAATTTCCTCACCCGTCGCTCTCCAGCCTCTGCTGCCTGACTCAGAAGCAGAGGATGTGGCATGCAGACTGATTAGCATGGAAAACCACACAGTCTCCAGTGATTGGGACTGATTGGTGGTGGGAGGTTACATGCACACCCTCACCAAATACTGTACCAGATTATCATAGCTGGGCTGAAACAATTTCACATATTTTCAATAGGTATTAATCATCTTCTTCCTATTTTTTGGAAGCTTAAGAGCTGGGGAAATGGCTACCCAAGTTCAAAAATACACCCACATGCAACTTTAAAAGTTAACCAAGTAATGCATATATAGCATTTTGAAGCTCTGTAAGTAACATGTACAAAACACTCTCTGAAACTCACTACACACAAACCACAGTGTAGAAACAAGATGTGCTTTCACTTGGGGTTATTTTCCAGACAGATTGTCTCATTCATCCTCTGTTTCCTCAATGTTTGTAGTCTTTCTGCTAGGATTTACTACCCGTCTGCTGGCTGCATTGTCACATTTTGGTGGACAGACATATTCTCAATATTCTTATTTAAACTGTCAGTAACAAGAATACATATTCTTGTCACCTCACAACTGAGTAAAAGCAAAATATCCCCATATACTGAAAAAAGTCCAAAACCCCAAAGATGTGATATTAAGCACGAACCACAGCTGTATTTTGTGGTTTTATGGGTACAGATGAGTACGACCTCAATACTTATTGATACTTGCATTGATTTCAAGCATGTAGCATGATTTCACAACTGCATATGGTTTTGTGACTGATTGTATGAGCAGTGAATGATGATTTTCTGTGGTTGTGCACTACAGACTCAGAGAAGGACAACGGGGAGCCAGGAAATGGGATTGCCCAGTGGAGACT
>KV751317.1:15814531-15825682 GCA_001698575.1 Mola mola
AAGTGTTCGGCAGACAGCAGACTCTGTCTAGACATCTGTCTCTACACACAGGTGAATAGGCACACAACCAAAATGACATTGTGGACGTGACATGTCGTGACATGTGAACAACAATCACTTACAACAATGATATGTGTGCACGCCACCATTGCAAGGTGGCTTGTGTATTTGTTTTGTCTTGTTAATGTATAGATGTTTAGAATGTGAATGTGATGTTGTGTTTGTGCTGTCCAGAGTAAGTAAATAAGACTTAGACTAGATTACCCTTCCTTTAAAAAGATTACTACCATGATTAGTCTCACTAGGACAACGGCCTGTCTAATTACCCAGCTAGAGGGATGTCTCAGAGTATACACACACACGCACTAGTAATTCTGAGGCAGGCGCGATTAGTTCCCTTTCACTTTCCCTCTCACACTCGGACACGGGGGACTTTTCAGGATGGAGGGGTATGCTCCCTTGTGTTCTGATTACACTGTGTTTTCAAACGTGGCCCTTCTTTGCTGAAAATTGATCCATTCTACCCCCATCGCTCTTTCTTGCAATCACTGCAATCAAAAGAGAGTAAATATCCTGCTTGAATCATTGTATTTAAAGCCAATTAAGGCTGGATTAGACATTAATGCAACCTACTATAGATTGCAGGCTAAATAACTGGGTGCACAAATGGAGTCTCGTGTGCCAAATGCCTCTGTGCAATTGGAAATGCTCTCACATTTCGCGTGCACGCTCTACACGACACATGCCATCTGAGAGTGTTGGCTGTGAACAGCTTGGCCACACCACAGAGAGCAGAAGCAGGGGCATATGTCAGTGTGATGGTCTTTTTGGTTTCCCCGGCGACATAAAGGTTGCATGGCTTCCTGTCCTTGGGGCAAATTGTGTGTGTTCCAGGGGGAGCTAGAGGGAGAAGATGTGTTTATATGTTGATCAGTATTTGACATTAAAGGAAAGATTTTTTTTTTTTTTTATTTTTTTTTTCTTATTCCACTGTTAACAAATAGGGTAGATTTATGTTTCCACGTCTCTCATTTTTAGAATACGCATTTGCTTCTCTGAAAAGGTTGACTTTGTCAGATGTCACAAATTGTTTTTCTCCTCCTCTTCCCAGGATCACACTTATATTTGGGTTCAAGTGATGGTGAGGCAGGGTTAGGCATTAAGTATTTACATTTAAGCTTGCTTTCAAGGCTCAGAAGCAGCACACAACTTAATGAAATATTATCTGAGGTAAAGTTTAAAGTAACCCGAGGTCTTGTGTCTGTGTGTATCTTGTTGCAGAAGAGAGGAAGTACAAGTGTCACCTGTGTCCTTACGCAGCCAAGTGCAGGGCTAACCTCAATCAGCACCTGACCATCCACTCTGTCAAGCTGGTCAACACAGATGCTGAGCAGATCGTCAGCGCCGTTACAGCTGACTCTGCCGAGCGCAAGAACTGTCCCTACTACTACAGGTAGTGAAAACAGACCAAAACATGGCCCCTTACTCTTTTGATAAGATGTCTCAATCCAACAGCAGCTGATTAAATCAAGAGATTTTTTTCATTCATCTGTGTCTGCCACTTGATTCGTAGTTATATCCTGATCCATTTCTTTGTTTAATTTCCTGCCAACTCTGCTATTCTAATAAAGATTTAATGTTCTCTTTATTCGTGAGTCATGTATATCAGAGATGGTACAAAACATTTGCATAGGCGTTTCACCATCTTGTCCTTATTTGAAGTGTGTAGATGCTAGTCAATGAAAGTAATTGAGCTCCAAATTCTGTGCATATTTATGGAGCTATAATGTTCATCAATATACATTTTGGTATTATCATGCTGACAATTTTAGCGATCTTATAGATACTGTGGATCGTGAATGAGTTACACTTAAGACCTTGACGAGAATTAGGTAATAAAATTAGTCTCACCCGCAGATGCCTTAATTAAAGGTTCAGTGTGTTGAATTTAGTTACATATTGAAATTATATATTTGTTATTGTAGACAAACCAAATGCTAACTTGAGAGAGGAGCTTTCCTCTTTCATGTGTTCAGAGACCACCTTAGGAGAAGGTGAGATAAGGGGTGTTCAGTTGCTTGCAATATACAACCACACCACCAGATGCCCCTAAATCTTTCACACTGGCCCTTTAAGTCCTTATGAAGATCAGCCAGGAGATAGCTAGCTTAATATAGAGCCTGGATATAGAAGGAAATATCTAGCAAAATGTGCAAAACAAATCTACTCTCTAATTGACAAGTTACTTCTTGATCAGCACAAAGCCTGTGTAAGAGTATGTAAATGTTTGTGTTTTTTACCGGTAGTTACAGTTATCAAAATGTCTAAGTATTTAACAGAAATTTAAGTTAATTTAAAAAAATTGTAACCGATGTTACAGTGTGGAAATATTGTAATTTTCTATCAGGAACAAAGTAAACGACATGTGTCCACACTTGTACCAGTTACCAAATTTATGCGGATGCAATATAACACCAAAGCTGACTGTCTCCCCCCTGTTATTCTCGCCCTCTTCCTTCCATTTCCTCTCTGTTCTCTGTCCAGCTGCCATGTGTGTGATTTCCAGACGGAGCTGAACGCCCAGTTTGTCAGCCACATGTCGCTCCATGTGGACAAGGAGCAGTGGATGTTCTCGCTCTGCTGCAGTGTCTGTGACTACGCCTGCATGGAGGAGAGCGACATGAAGAACCACATTAGTACTGGACACGCAGGTAGAGAATCCCTGATGATCCTCTGCTTCAGAATGGCACCCTCTCTAATACGCTGTATGTTGGAACTAAAACACTCGTTTGTTTTTTTTTCCTTTTTTTTCAGTTAATTGCTTTTCTTGTCGACAAAATGTAAATCAACACCAAATTATCATCTTCTAATCGCATATTTATCAACCAAAACCTAAAATATGAAATATGAAATGTATTACTACCACATAGGATGAAAAAAGGTAGAAAATCCTCACAACTGAGAAGCTCACAGTTTTAATGTAGTGTTAGTGCTTAAAACTTGACTTTCAATTCATTGAAATGCAATTAATGTTCTTGTTTCTGCTATTTAGATAGGCTTCCCAGAAGTTCTGGTCTGGAGTATGACTCAATCTCTAAAAAATTTGATTTATAAAATTGAGTTATTTTCAAAATGACATTCACATGTTAAGAGTGGGTGGCAGCTTACACATTGTGGCTCTTGTTCACAGCTTAGAATAGAAATACAGTGGAGCACTTGCACAGTGACACATTCCTATTGTTTTGGCTCTGTACTCCAACACATGGCTTTTACATTTAAACAAAAACTGAGGTTAAAAAGCAGGCTTTCAGCTTTACAGTTTTTTTAATAAAGTATGGGTATTTAATACGTAGACTTCTGACGACAGATCCTCCCTTATTTATCTGTATGTATGCTCTAACTCTGTTTCACACCTTAACTAATAGAGGACTGCAGATAATGATTACTATCATTCTCAAATATTTGCTCTTATTTTTATTGGTCTATAAAATGTTTGAGTAAAATCTTGTTTTTTCCTATGAACAGCTCAGAAACATTTTTTGCAGGTTTTTAAAATGCAGGTAAACCCGCTAAAACAGGCGATTGATACCTTTCACATCGCCAGCAGACAAGCTTGACTTTTGGTTTCTGTATGTTTTCTGGTGCATCACGTTGAAGGTAACAAATACACAGGAATACAGGGAACACTATCAGATCACATGTGTCATCAAACTGCAGACAGAATACGATCAGTTTTTAATTAGTTAGCCCTCTCGCTTTGCATTACTGTTTAGAACTGAGGACTGACCGGATACTGTCATGGAATCCTGTGACAATTGTTATTGTGATTCATTTTTACATCTTTTATCCTTTAAAGACTCTTATACAAACAGAACCATATAGAAATGAAAAAGTTTTTACACACCAGTGTAGTGTCACTCTAATTTCAAAGCCAACAAATACTCGGACTGCTTCATTTGACTCCGATTGTCTCCAGTCACACTGACAACTAAGGCCAGATGTCGGTTGGCTGTTAGAGCATAACAGCAACGACATAGGAAATCACTGTCTAAATTGACAAGGAATGTAATGTATCCTCCTGCATTTTACTGTATTTTTTAAAGAAATCGTCATTGATTGTTTCAAGTCCAAACATCCTGATGTAAGAGCTCATAAACACACAGTACTGCGTCAGTTCAGAGGCCACAGGGATAAAAAGCTGTCGAATTGGGTTTCACACACTAGTCTTCTGCAGTCGACCTTCTCAGAACTTTTAAAGCTGCTGGTGTGAACCCCTGGTGGTCGATATGAGTGTTTTTGTCTGAAACAGCTTTGTCTGGTTTATTGCTGATGTTTTGCTCTTTTACCGCTTCTCCATGTGCGCGTGTGTGCTCATGTGTGGGTGGGTGAGATTGTCCGGCCTAGACAGCTGAGGGGTCTCTCAGAGGCCACAGTGGCCTTGTTTATCTGAGAAGGTTGGCCCTTATCGTGCCCGAGGGGAAAAAATCAATAGGCCTTGGATCCTTTGGAGACGAGCTGGGTTTACGATGCCACTGTGGCCATCTTTTAAGTTTCTCAGCCCAGCTTAGCATTTATCTCATTCTTGCATGAGATAGACACCACCTCCAAACACATGAATGCAGAGGAGTGTGGTGCACACTCACTTTACACATAGTAACTTCTGTATGTGGAGATTTTAATCATTTGTCCAGGTGCTGCCCTGTTTGAGTGGCTGTACTTCAGAGTTGAAGGCAGATAGAGCACCTCTCCTAGTGAATCCTTGCACATACTTAAAGGCGAGTTATCTCCTTAGCTGTGTTGACTCAGCAGGTGTCATAGCTTAAACTGACCCCTATGAAGACCGGACCGGCTTCAATGGGTGCTTTTCTCTCTCTGGGTTATTATGTGAGAGTATCCCTTCATGTCTATAGTTTGCTTCTTCGTTTTCTTTCCTGTGTCTTGAATGCTTCTGGGCAATCGTGGACAAAGTTGTTCAGTGAAAGAGAAAATAAAAAAATTTCAGTTAAGGTGTGTTTCAAGGTTAAGGCCCACTGGCTTAGAGAGAGCTTCTTCTTTTTTTTTCTTTTCGGCTTATATTCAGTGGCATTAGCCTTTTTGGATATTGTCAATTCAGAGAAGGCAAGTATATGTTCAATGCTGCAGCTAAGTAGGCAAAAGCTGGTTTAATACTGTATTTTAAATGCTCGTAAGACCGCTGTAAATGACCCTGATTTGATTGAAGGCAGTTAATCACTTCTGTTTCTGTATGACTCTTTGTGTGAGTGCTTGCATTCCTGTATGTTGCAGACTATGTCTCGTGTGTGTGTGCGCCTGTATTGAAAAGATAGGTCAACCATTTCAGGAACCGTGCAGCCTTTTCTGCTTCCTTTCACTCCCTCCTGAGTGAATGCCCTTTGTTGAGCTGTGCCCTGAGATGCTCCCACCATCTTAGCTCCCTCAGCCATGACCTGCACTCCTCACTCCTCCCTCCTGCTCGCCCCCCTCCTCTTTTAATTCTCTCTCTCTTTCCAGTGAATTGCAGACTTTGAGAGAGGAATCAATAAAAGCACACTGCATCTTGATTTGACTGGCAGCAGGGCCTCAACCAGAGCACAGTGCTATCGAGGCTGCCTGTTTGCATTATATTAGTTGACACTTCAGTGTGTGTGTGAACATAAATAACAATGGGGTTCTTTAGTTTTCAGCATTTAAACGTCTCAATATTCTCTTCAAAGTACATCAATAATAACATTCTGCCATCTGTCCCCTTGTGTCAAGGTCTGAACTCGAGGAGTCCCCTCAGTGAGACCAAGAGCACGTCCTCGTCTCTCTCGGCCCTCAGCGATTCACTCAACAGCTCGGAGGGCGGAGACCTTACTCATGGTAACGAAGAACTCAGGGGCCTGCTCGCCCTGACCTCATCTGCAGGCAGCCAGTCCAGCTCTGGAAGCCACTCGGGATCAGGAACTGAGGACAAGCCTGACAAAGGCAAGGAACTGTGGAAACCACATACATTTTCTCATTTTAAAGACCCTCTTAATTCCTCCCCCACAAAGTATAGATCCACTATCATTAAACTTTGATTAAAGTGTTGCGCCTACCTTCATCTTTTGGAGCTAAGTAAAGTCTGCCAATTTTACAAAAGATCAGTTTATTAGTCTCAAGGAGTAATGCTCATTAAAACAGGTCCTTAATGTTTTCCAGCTTTGCTTGAAGCTGCAGTAGGTAATTTTTACAAAAACTTAATAACTTTCTTCATTATTGCTAAAATGATCACAGTTGTAGATGTCCTGACCACCCCCATCTCACCCTCAAACAATCATGTGTTGCAAGACCCAACTCATGTGCAGGAGCGCGGAGAGAAATACACTCACTGTGAGTAAAGCTCTCTCCTGCCTCCCCGTTTGTATTTTTATCTGCTTTATTTTACAATTTCATTGAGATGGGGATCTTTATTATTAGGCCACTATCAGAAATAATGTGTGTAACAGCAAATTAGCAGAGCTTTGTTCGCGGCTATTCTTTAATACTGCAGGGAGAATGAGAGCAAGCACAGACATGAGATGAGGAGCTGCACACAACAGGCTCTTACTGTACCTCTTCAGCGCTCCTCAAACAGGTTAACAACTTCTTTCACCTGCCATGATGAGTGATGGAGAAACACTCACAGCGAAAACAACAGAGGAAACGAGATGTGTTTATCCACTGTTTTAACACTCAATTATGTCACAGCCTTGATCAGCTCTCGTCTTTTTCACATTTACACTTAGTTGTGTCACCAGTTAATGACACACCTTCAGCTGGTGCCCCATTGGGATATAAATGCAGATCCCTGCCAGCCCTATTAGCTTCTGCTGCATGAATCTTGAAAACTCATCTGTATTTAGGACAACACTAAAATAGTGGAGTACACCTAAACGGCTTGCAATCTTGCTTATACAGTGTAATCTATTTATGTGAGTGGAGTCAGACGAACATGACTTGTCAAGGACCCATCACAGATTTCAGTCCTAATGTGTCTATATTCTGAAATTTAAAAACAAGTTGAAAACTTGTTTTCATCTGAACTCCCCTTCTCCTCTGCACGTCTCCTCAGGATTCGAGTGTGTCTTCTGCAATTTTGTGTGCAAGACGCGTAGCATGTACGAACGGCACCTCCAGATCCACCTCATCACTCGAATGTTTGAGTGTGACGTCTGCCACAAGTTTCTCAAGACGCCCGAGCAGCTGCTGGAGCACAAAAAGTGCCACACCGTCCCTTCCGGAGGGCTCAAGTAAGGAAAGCAAGTACAGACAGAGGTTCCTAACTCCGCCCGTCCCTCTCCCCTCCCTCACCCCTCACCCTGTTAATTCACCGCACACAAAAACACACACAAAGTTTTGACAGTATTCAAAAATCAATACTTGGGGTGTGCTAGTTAATGTATATTTAAATGTGGCTTCATTAAGAGTCAAAATGATGCATGTCACAGAAAGTGTATTTTCCTACATATAAAACAGGCTGGCATTAGAGTCGATTGTCAGAGCCAAGCAGATGACACTGTAGACTTTCAGTAATAAGACAGGAACAGATTAATGGTGTGTTAAGATTATTCCAAAAACTTTTCTTTAATCATTTAACCCAACTTTAATGTTCATAATGTGCAGACAGTAAATTAAATGATGCAAGCTGTAGTTTTGCTCCACAGTCTGTCTTGGCAGGTTCCTCTTATTAGACTGTGGTCTCTGGGTCTGCTGTGGTTGCTCCGAACAGAAGGGAGAGAGAACGAGGGGATGTAAATGGGTTTGCCTCAGGGTCTGTTTTTCCACTGCCCACAGCTAACAGCTATGCCAAAGCACAATTTGTGATTAGGCCTGCATTCCAGAAAGCGACTACTTGCCAGGTGGAGTAAATACTCAGAACTTACATAAAAGTGGCAAGACCTCAATATAATGTACTCGGCTCAAGTAAAAGTCACAAGTTTAAATTTTTGCAAAATAAAAATACAGAAGTATGACCATCCAAATATACTGTACTTGAAATACATGAAGTGAAAGTGCTCGGTGCAGATTGGCTTATTTCAGAATACTATATATGACCACAGTAATTTTCCCCATGTCCATCAGCATCAATAGTTATCAAGATATATCATTAAATGAATAAACTAATTTTGCCAGTTTGAAGACAACCCTGTTGATGACAGAAGCCTTAATTAGGCAGAGAATTTGTTAGTTGAACTTTAGAATGTAGTTTAAGATAAAAACCTTGATGTCTCTAGCATTGTTGTCAGTTCTGTCTTGTAATAATCGCGTGATCCGTGGAAGATGAAGTTCACTTTCAGCACTTTATCGTAACGAGCTCCGTATGACATGTAAATCAAAGCGGGTAAGGATTCTAAGGGACGGAAGGCGTCACATTTCCGTAACTCTACGTGCGAGTTGTTCATCAGCTCAAGAGCACCATTGTTATTGTCTCTGCTCTGCCGCAAGCTGCTGTCCAATGTGTGGTGTGGGTGGAGCCCCTGGGCAGGGCAAACGACACGCAGCAAATCAGAAAGCAGAGTGAAAGGGAAGCATGCTGATGGACTGTTGTGTTTATTTTCTTAATGGATCTTAAGCTCTAGCCATACCAGGGTAAAGCCTATCATTAATATTGGCAGATATTTTTTATTGAATCCCCTGTCTAGATTGTTTTATTGCACCGTGAGTTAATTTTCTGGGTAGGTTGTGAGTCAATAAAGTTTAATCAATAAAGTTTTATTTTAATCTTTAATATTACATCATATTTTATTTGTTGCGTTTATATATTGTATTTTAAACTCAATCATGAGTAACCAAAGTTGTCAAATAAAATGTAACAATGTAAGTGAAAGAAAAAGTTTAAAATGGCAGAAAATGGATTTATGTCAAGTTTAAGTACACACTTATGTGTCACCACAGCTTATGTTGTGTGTATTATATAGAAATGTTTAAGCACACCCCTAGAATTCAAAATTAAGTGCAGATATTCGAAAAAGTTCTATCACTTAACATTTGAAATACCACAGACTGGAAACGGACACTAACAAGCTATCTAAGTGTGTATATATAACCAAAACGAATGCACGTTATCAAGTGTACATATGTGTACAGAGCATGTATTTGATAGAATTAATCTAATGAAATGCTTAAAATGCAACATCCAAAACTAACTCACAATGTACTTTGTGTCCTAAACATCCAAGACCCCCACAGAGGCCAAATATTTGAAAAAGCAGCCTGGTTTTATTACAATATCAACTGGCTCTGTAGCTCCCGTCTCCTCACACGCTCTCCTCTCCATCTCCATATTCCAGTCCCACAGGAGCCTTTGTTGTACTGTGACACGTCTCATTTCAGGCCTGTCAAGATGTAACATAAAGCTCATCTGTTGATCTCAACATCCACCACATTCACTGAAGATGTCACTGTTTAAGTGTTGGCGAATTATAACCATTTTGGATCTCAGAAAGGTTCCACATGTACTTTTGCTAAACTATTAGGGAAAAATACAGAGTAAATTCAAGTACCACAAGCCATTTTTTTGTTGTTCTCATAACTCCAATCAGTGCATGTGCAGAATCATTGCGTTTCATTTTGAATGCCGCCTCATCCTGTCATAAGCAAAGATATGTATTCCACATATTTTATCTGTGCCGTCATCAGTGGAGTTAGGATGTCCTCAACGTTGCCAAATATCTGGAAATGGTAGCATGTCACCACTTGTAAACTAGGGAGCTGCCAACACAGTTACGTGGGCTTTAACTTTAGACGTATCCTGAAGATAAACAGGCATAAACACACAGGACTCCTCCTCAGAGCTCAAAGATCTCCACACAGCATTTTAAGTCACCAACTTGAAGATATGTTGCCAGCTGTGCAGCGTGGATGAAAACATTTAAAGGAGTTTTTATAAACAGTCGTAAATGTTTCTCCTGTTTAGTGTTAAGGTTTCTGAAGCCAGCCTGATTTTTGTAAGTCAGCATTCAAAAGACAGAGAAACAAGTTATTTCCTTTATGTTTAGGGGAGTTAGAGGTGAAGCTAGATTCATCAAAACTCACCTTCTTTGCTTCACTGTTTATATCTGCACATGTGGATCGTATTTTTCAGTCCTTCAACGTTTACAACAGTGATTTAATTTATGTAAGCCAAATTTATATTTACTGAAAACCAGGCAGGCATAGAATGGTTTGACAGATCTGAAAGGCAAACAAGTTTTCAGTAAAGTCTTGTCTAAATTTTGAGAACCCCACGGTCCAGATAAAGATTTGTCTTCAGAGCGGTGTATACACCTAAACAATGTGAAGTGTTTAGAATTGCAGGAGTGTGTAGAAAGGGAGAAAGGGCCTTGACCATTTCAAGGATTTTTCTGAGGTGATTCTGTTCTGCAGGGTTTGTGAAGCGCTTTGGGGCCCTGAGCAGATGAAAGGTGCTATTTAAATGTAAGTGCCACTCCATTCCTTCATTTCCCTTCATGTCCTACTGCTCCAATCTTTTCTCCAGTCTGTCACCTCCCCTCCACACACGCATGCACACACACACACACACACACATACATACCTGATCACGCCGACTCTCCCACCATTAAACTGCCACACATACCACCATGACCACACAGAACTGTATATGGCACACACTTTTCCTTTACCTGTCCTCCTCCTTTTCATCGTTTTGTGTTTTTAAATTTCAAGGTTTGTTATGTGGTTGTCAGTATTCATTTCCTACTTAACTGTCTTTGCGTCTGTGTGTTATGTCCTCCCTCCCTCCTTCCCCCCTTTTCTGTTTTTCTTACGGTACCCAGGTGCCCTTTCTGCATCTACTCCACCAATCGTCCAGCGGCCATGGAGTGCCACCTCAAGACGCACTGTAAGATGGAGTACCGCTGCCGCATCTGCCAGGGACTGTGGCCCGACCAGGCCTCATTGGAGGCCCACATGCGCGGGCACCGCCTGGGGAACCACTACAAGTGCGAGCAATGTGGCTACCTGTCCAAGACGGCCAACAAGCTGATCGAGCATGTGCGTGTGCACACAGGCGAGCGGCCCTTCCACTGCGACCGCTGTTCTTATAGCTGCAAGCGCAAGGACAACCTCAACCTGCACAAGAAGCTGAAGCACGCGCCGCGCCAGACCTTCGGCTGCCAAGAGTGCCCTTTCACCACCACACACCCCTTC
>KV751317.1:15833676-15925862 GCA_001698575.1 Mola mola
CCCACAGTGCAGGAAGGAACGCCACCACAGGTCCTTCACAGAGTCGGACTCTTGAATATTAACATGACATAAACGGTGCCACTGCTGTTGTTGTCCCTCTGTCACCGCAACACGACCCCATTATCACAGCTCACGTGCAACATTCCATTTATGCATAGCTTTTACTCACAAATTTAAACTATGCAACCATCCTGTGCAATTAATATTTGTAATCTGTGCATTCCCACTGTTTCTATTAGTGGAAGGCAAATGGTGTATAGTGTCATTTTACTTATAATATTCTATTCTTTTCTTGTTGTCCTTTACATTTCTTTGTTATTATATTTATAGTTATGGTTTTTCCTCTGCATATAACAATTGAGCTGTTGTGACACATGAATTTCCCCATTGAGGGATCAATTAGAGTCCGCTGGGGCCCAGCAAGTGTTTAAGTGTCCTCGAACCCCAAATTGCTCCCGATGTTACGCCATCGGTGTAAGGTAATGGTTTCCTAACTCCAAACTTAGATGATACAACACTTCCACCCATGAATCTATCTTATATTCACTCTGAAAACTAACGGAAGCTCAACTCCTCTGAAAACATTAAAAACGAAAACTACTGAAAATAAGCAAACTATAGTGACTTTTCAGTAGATCACTATTAAATTCTCTGACTGAAACAAAAGATTATGGAACATCCAAAGGCTACACGCCTGTGTTTTAATTACTGTTTTCTGTGTGAGATGCAATGATTTGAGTGGTTCAAGTCTGCAGAGATCTGAAGTAAGGAGGTTGAGTTAGAGTGAGCTTAAGAGAAAAGCCCAAGGTCAAGCCCAAACTAATCAGGCTCCTCATTTCCCCGGATGGAGTAATGAAGTAGAACGCTGACCTCCAGCTGACCCTGGGAATCTGCTGCAGGGATAACTGGCCTGGAGACCAATTAGCCAGAAGTTAATGGAAATATCAAAACAGGGCACTCATTTATCAATAAAAATGATCCAACTAACCCCCCCCAAATAAAAAAAAAAAAGCAGCTTCAAAGAGCTTAAACGTGCCTTTATGTGAAACAGGCTTTTTCCTGTTTTACACCGACGTCACAAAACGTTAAACGTCGCAGGATAACAAGCTTCTTTCGATCCGCATCCTAAAGATGATTCGCAGCGAAGGGTTGATTACAACCTGGTTAGCTCTCCTAATTATCTCATGCGCTTTTGCTTTTAATGATTTCCTTGATTCAATTATGCCTAACTGAATTCCTGTCTTCAATCAATTAAAGCCATAGCTGCACACTCATCCATCTTCCAATCAGGACATCGGGAATCCCTCCATCCATTCTCATTTGAGAAGCGAGCGGGTCAAACAAATTAACAGAGACCGCAGCCATCCGTGTCTCCATCTTTTAGCACATCCAACATGTTCCGTTGCCTTCTCTGTGAAATCGCTGCATTGGGTGTCCTCCGCAAAATAGGGTTTGGTATTTCATTCTCTTTGGTATTTCATTAAAGTTTATTATTAAGTATTTGTAACTGTTTTTCACAGGTAGGATCAATGTCGGCCTGCTACCCTGACCCTTCACCTGCACTTACGACTGCTGTGCTTTCAATCATGATGGATTCTCCTGGAACCTCAAAGAAATTCAATGTAGCCATTTATTGTTTTTTTTTATTTTAAAACCCCGCTGTAATGCTCCTCTGTGATGCCTCCGCCTGATGCGAAGGTCTACACACATTCGCTTCTGAACTTAAACACAGTTTGGCACCATCTGCTGGAACCCTGAGAAATATTTAGGCTGAGAGGATATATTTAATAAAGTAAACAAAACAGGATTAGGTTAGGTAAAATCACAAATCGGTCCTGTGGCGTCAAACAGGTAGAAGGATATTTCAGGATTCTGCATATAGATATTTAACCCTCAGTGGTTGAGAGAGAGGCTGAGGGAAGGAAAACCTTTTTCAACCTTTATCACATTCTGCTATGTTTGTCCCCATTTTATCTCCCATGTCTCATTCCCTCAAACCACCCATGTGGTTTCCTTGAAGGGGCTGAGCTGTTTTTTCCAAATGTAAATACCAAAATGTGCTCTCTCTGTGGATGGAGTTGATGATTATGTTTGATGTGTTATTACCACAGTGGCTTTGTCCTGAGCAAAACAAAAATAATAGTTTAACATCAGCGCGGACGGCCGAGCAGTGCATTAGCGGTGTTTTGGTCACGTTCAACACTGGGGAAGATCAAACACAAAGACAGGCCCACTACACTGCGGCAGCCTCGTCCAAGCATCCTGCTATGATGGAGAAGGGCTGCACACTTCAGTCCCATCGCTCTCATTTGTGTTCATCATGTTCCTGAGACACTTCAGATGTCTACATTCAGACGGAAGCCTCAGCTGAATCTTTCCTCAGAGCCTGTGCATTTTTTGGGGGGATGGCGGAGAGCTCACATTCCCTGGCACAATTTTCAATAGAGCTCCCCCTGGAGTAGCCAGGGAATGGCTATCACAACAATTACACTGACAGCCCTTTTCTAAAGTGCACTTGATTTATGTGATTTAGCCAAGATTAATGGGCCTCCCTGCAAGCACGCCGGCCTGAGACGTGCAGCAAAAAACAGAGGCGTGCTCCTACAGAAGCACAGGCATATGCTAACGCAGATAATGGGATTGTATCGGATGTATGCACAATCCCAGACATAAAGAGACAGACTCATACATCATGCAGGAGCTTGTTATTCTGTTTATTTTTTTCGAGTTACACCTGAAGTGACAGAGACTTCCTCCCAGTTGTACATTAAGATGATTACAGGGGACCTAAAAAACAAATGACACACAATGTTATGAGAGACAATGGGTGCCGGTACTGTTATTTAGTCATCTAAGTTCAACTTTATTTGAAATATTAGAAGCAAGGGGAGAAGAAGAAGCAGTTGACATAAAATGGTCAAGATCTTTACAAATATTGATCGCTCTGCGTGTTCAAACTGCACCATAAGCACAGAATACACATCCTCGGCTCATTATACCTACCAGGTCAATCTAATGGCTGGTTTTCGCGCTACGCGGGGGACAGATGGACGGCTAGACAGAAATTCTTTGATTTTATAGAAATAATGGTGATGACATTGTAAGATTTAGATTTATGATGATGGACTTTTTGTCCAGATTTATGCTTTGTAAAGTGGAAGAGACAGCTTAACTCAAGTTTTAATCCAAAAATGTGCTACAAACACAATTAAATAGACAATAGACACAATTTCTTTTACTTCTGTTGCCTGAAGGAGTGGAGCGAGGTTAAAAAAACCCAAAAAAAAACAACATAATGTTTGGTATAATCACACCTTCATGTGACCTGAGAGAAGAAGTCATCTCTCAGTTTAGTAGATGCTCTTCACTGAGCCCAGCTGCATGGTGGGGCAGCCAGGTGTTCTTCAGTCCTGTCCTTCAGGGAACAGCAGTTATAGACATAACATTTGATTCCCTTTGAGTCCCTTCACCTGGTACAACGCACCCACAACATAACACATGTACAGGACACATATACATGGCCTGCAGAGCAGCAAACACACCAGGGTCAAGCCCAGGACTCTAAAGCATAGTGGACCCGGCAGGAAGGACAGAGTGAACCACTGAAGGGGCTGTCATGTCCTTGTGGCAGTACTGAACAAAAGTGTGCAATGATGACCAAGTGGCCATCACAAAAAGAGCACTCACAGACACCCAGAGCCCACCTCTGTGTGCACAGCGATGTGCCACACCTCTGGTCCAATGTGCCTTCACACCATAAGTCAAAGGGAGACCGCTGCTACTACAAACCAGGGAGATGCCCACAATCCATTGAGAAAGCTGCTGTTTAGACAGAGCTTTGGCCCCAGCAAGGTCAGCAAATCAGACAAACAACTGGTCACATGAACACACAACCTGAGTGCGGTGTATTCAGGTGCACAACACACGCACAAGATACAGTAAACGCAACCTCCTCCGCTCCTCAGACACACAGGGACGGAGCAGAAGCTCAACAGCTCAAATAACAGAGCTATAGTTTGCAGGGATACCCTTACGCAAACACCCTGCATTCAGGCGCAGAATTACAGCCCGACCAGAACTGTGTGATAACGGGATGTACAGAGAAAGCATGTAGGTGGCCCTAGGTGGCCCACACACTTCTCAGTGCTCAAAGTGAGAAATAAAATCCTATATAAAATTAATTCATATCCACCAATGCAGCAGGTTCAAGGGGGGGACCACAAAGTGCCTCAAGCACCAAAAGTAAATCTTATGAGGGGGACTTTAAAACAGGCCTCAGCCAGCGGACACCTTTAAAAAAAACAAACGTATTGGAAAATAGGATGAGTACCTGACATGGGTCCGTTGAAGCCAACATGACAGGCGGATAAAGCTGTCAAAGTTTGCAGGCCATTGATGGGCCAGTGCAACGATGCCCGGAGGTTCATTGCGGACTTTAACGGGACAGAACTGGGAGCAGTGAGTGTTTCATCAGGAGGTAAAGAGATCCATTCCATACCTGAGCATGCTGACCTTTTCAGGCTCAGACAAAAATGCTTCAGATCCAAGAAAACGGCAACCGGCTCTAAGTCACTAATGTGAAGCTTATGCCGGGGCAGTGTGCAGACCCCACTCATCGTTGCACAGACCCTCGTGTAGGCACTGTGGACAACAGCTCCTAGCAAGCCTCTTCTGGAGACCAGCATTGAAAGGCACACTGAGCCTAAAAGCTGCAGACCTTTCTGGAAATTTAGCACTGTCTGGAAAATTCCAAACTGAGACTGAATGAGGCAGCTGTGAAATGGGGCCACACTGTGTGTGTGTGTGTGTGTGTTCGAACAGACATACTCAGCTGGAAACAAGGAACATCTCCAGCAAAAGACAGGAGCACTGCTTACTTAGGATGTGTGAGCTTTTCTGTGGATCCACTGAAAAACACAGTGCTTGAATCTGTGACAGAATTAGCACCAGGTTCATCACAGCCTCCTCTCTCTGCAGCCCAATATGAGAACTCGATTACTCAGATCCAGCCAAAATGCAAAAGTCTTTCTTCTGACACAGTTTGTAAAAGTGCAGGGGGCGGGTGACAGCACAAATGGCAGTACAAGGTGTTCGTAGGCTGCGGCCTCGAATGCAAACCTTAGAAACTGCTAGTGGCCTGAGTGTATGTACAGACTCACTCGCTCACTTCCTCTTAACTTCTCGTTAGCTCAAATGATTACTTTTTACACAATCAAAGTCAATTTAAATTTGTTCTACATATTCATTTTATACAGCAATGAGATGCAAGCGTGGATCATTTTTTCACAGGCACATACACTGTATGCAGACACACATGCTCCCAGAGCTCACTACTAGAGGGAGAAACGTGACCCTCCTCTATGTGCCAGTCTGGCTGGCTGGCCAGCGGTCCGGTACGGTCTAGTGCAGTTGGCACTGACGTCTGTCCATCTGCCCAAGTTGACACCTTCGCTCCCACATCACTCGTCCAGGAAGACAAAATGTGCTTTGGTGTCCTGGCAGTGCTCCCTGAAATGTCAACTTGCTGTGACAAACCCATGCCGGTCGGTTGGCCCTCACAGGCGTGGAAGTGTGGGGCGCTGCCCTGTATCAGACAGGAAGCCAGGAACATGCCAGGGCAACAACAACTGCTGATGAGACTACCGGGGCGCTACCATCTTGTCCAGGGTGGATAGAGCTTGTTCGGGCGGGTAGAGGATGACCGTTCTCATTACTGGCTATGAACCCTACAAAACTTGGCCATTCACTAGTCGATAGAGGGCAGCTGGACAGAAATGAGACATTGTGACGAGGAAATGCATTCAGGAAGCAGACTTGGATCCTCTGCCTAAGCAATCCTATTCCATTAAAAGGTTCTTCTGAATTAATAAGCTGTAACTTGCTGTCTCTTCTTACAGGCCAAGAGAAAAATGGACAGAAGACAAATAACATGCAGAGCATATTTTTCTGCTGTTTGAGCAGATGGAGTTGGAGGTGCTGCGAGGGTCTGATGTTGGCCGACTCTGCCCCGCAGCCCCTCAGGGCAGCGATTGTGAGTGTTCATTAACATGGGGAGCGGGCCATGCCAGGACAGAGAGGAATCCAGCGGCGGTTAACAGTCACTATCCAGTTAAATCCTCCTCCTCTGTGCTAAACAGGCCCAATGACACCGTCACTTGAGGTTGCCATGGCTGTGAGAGCACACACATCATCTAAAGACCTTTAAAGAACCCGACACAGTTTTGCAAGCACAAAGAAACAGAATAGAGAAAGGTGTACTTCTACTCCCCTGGACCTCATAACTCACTTTTTGCTGAATCTAAGGTTATGGCCAGGGCTGTCTGGAGTTATCCATACCGGTAAATGTGTGTGTGAGTGTGTGTGCACAGTGAAGCTGCGGACAGGTATGACAGGCTGACCTCCCCATGTTACTAGAGAGAGTGTGCGGCCCAGTGTTACCTGTCACAACACGAGCTGCCTGGAACCCCGGAGCAGCAGCATGACCAGGCCACTGGGCACAGCGAAATAATAGAGACTGGCAAGAGGGCAATGAGGGGTCACACGGAGGGAGGGAGGAGGGGGACAGGGTCATGTGACAGCAGGACTAGTGGAAGGATGAAGGTGGGAGACTGAAGACGGAGAAGAAAAGAGAAAGGAGAGCAGTGGGGATAATGATGAGGGAGCGAGAGGGTCAATCAAGGAGCAAAGAAAGGAAGATAAAAGCGCGGGAAGGTAAGGAAAGCAGCTTCAGTTCTCCGTGCATATCATATACTGAGCCTCTGAGGAGAGCTAACAAAATTATGCACAAAGGCAGTGAGACATGAGAAAAGAAAATCCGACTCCTTCTCTCTCTGAACTTGACTAACAAGCCTCAAGTTTAACAAGACGGTCCACGTCGCACGGCTATTTTGAAGCCCAGTTTATCTTTAGGAGTGTCATGTCGAGGTGTTCCCGAGCTGCGGTCACTCCCCTGCAGAGATGGAATAGCCCAATTCACTTAGGCAGACTTGGCGAGCAATTAAAGTGCTGGATTAGGAGTGATTGCATTTTGTGTCCTGAGGAGGCGCTGCCTGCCATCATGAGAGGTCTCATTAACATGGCTGCCGCGGGCGGCGCTGAGCACTGCCACGGGCAGTTCAGAAATAATGGAGACATTATCAGCCTTAATGTCCTGTAGCTGGAGTGGAGAAGACCTTATAATCACTATTGTGATGGGCTGCAGGCTGCCAGTTGTGTGAAAGGGAAAAGCTGGATGAAGATAACCCTTTTTCTGACCAGACCCCTGTGTGTGTTTTCTTGATCTGCCACTACATGTGGGGAGGTTGAGCAGCTGGATTTCATTAATTGAGTGCTGCCAGCATTCTGCTCTGGCAGCAGGGGTGAGTCACACTGGTGGGATTGGTCTCTCCCTGCCTGATACCATCTTCCAACCGTAACTACAAATAATTATTCACTCAAATCCATTACCGGGGGGTCAATCAAGTTCCCCAATCAGTTCTAAAGTCCAATTACTGGCGCCAAGGCTCTATTCACGCTTTCCTGCAGATGAAGGCTGGGCCCACAGGCAGCCCAGTACATTACACAAAGCAGACAGTGGAGTGTGCACGTGTGGGAGAGCGAGCCTCCTCAGGTGGGTAATAAAGCAGAGGTACAAACTGGTCTCCCTGGGGCACTCTGACCGTATCATCTAGCAGACTTCACCAGGTTAAATAGAATTAGCCCATGCAGTGAGACGCACTTCGAATGCCAACCACGTCTCATCACTCTACAGGCGAGAGAGCACACAGCATGCAGAGCGCAGCCTGGCATTAACATCCATCTCTGCCGGTGATATAATAAGACATGTTGCGATGAGGGTCTTCTTACAAAGAGGCGAACACTCAGGGCTCCGCTGCAGCTCTCCAAGGCCATTAGTGCGCCGCTTTGCACGCGTCTTCTAAGTGAGCCAGCCTGGAAGAAGTGCTACCGAGAGGGAGCCCACCGAGTCCGAGCCGCCGGTTGGGCAGTAAGGCAGAAGTGAGGGTGCATGTGATGGGAGCGGATGGCTTGTGTGTGTGTGTGCGCAAGATGTGTTGGAGGTGACCATGTGTGTGTAAGAAGAGGGGAGTGTGCAAGAGGATCAGAGGCAACAATAGAGGGGACGATCGGCAGTCGGGTGGGAGGGCCAGCCTGACATTTCCCTCAGTGCCAGGCATCCCTCGCACTCTGATCTGACCAGGAAGAACTACAATGCTGACACAACCAACAAGAAGAAAAACTCGCTGGTACTTAATGTCTCTTTGTGCTTTGTTTACTGACATTTGCAGCGTCCCATCTGGTCATTGCTCATGTCAGATTTGGGGGTTTCAAAGGGGAAAGGCTGGAGTTTTTGGACAGCCGTTGGCAGGGCACCGCTGCTTTGTCCTGAGCTCTTCTGACTTCATACTGCTGACAGAAAGAAAGTCAATGTAAACCTCCTCCATTAAACACAAAGAAACCTCTTCAAAGCGCCAGGCTCCATCCTCTGCTTACACTCACTCAATCCAGCCAAATGCTAAACACATGTGGTCGATTCCCCATGTTTAGGCTGAAACGGCCGAACACGATCCCGCAGCATTTGAGTTAATCCTCCTTTGTGAAGCGGCATAGAGTTGTTTACACTGGAAACAACCGTGAGTGTACATGTACGCATGTGTGTGTGTGTGTGTGTGTGAGTGTGTGGACTGTGTCCAGAGCTGCAGAACTCGCTGGTCCCTTTTGAAAACCCGGAGCTGTTACAGTGTGTTCGTGTGTGTGTCAGCATGATGAAGGAGAAGGCTGTTACTTAGACCTAATGAATCCATTTGCATTCAGGGGGCATTCCTCCTCTCGTACACTCTCGTACTCCTGACCTGAGAGTGCATCCAGCGGTTTTTGGGGGGGGCTAAGGCTCGGTACTACTAAAACAGACGTCCAGGGGCATTGCATGTGTGCAGTAGAGAAAGCACCTTCATTTTTCTATACCCTTGAAAAATTATTTTCAGAGAATGGATGAGGATGAATAGCCGTACAGTCTCACACTGTACTGTACCGGGACTGAGAAGAGTTGAGGAAGGATTGGTATTTGGGGTGAGGACTCCAGTCCAGCTTCAAGAGAGTGGCAGCTGCTGCTGTTCTCACCCCTCAGTGACCTGGCACCCAAGGCAACTGGATGAAGAATGGCTGGAGAGCAGGAGGCGGGGCTGGTTGGCACTGAGGGCTCACTCATTAGGATAATGAATCCAGAGTTGAAGTGGAATTTGGGAGCCCTCTAGTGGATAAAAACGGAAATGCTCACACTGAAACAGGGTCCACGTGCATGATTAGACTTCATTGTCTGACCTAAAGAATGTTATTCATGACTTCATTCTGTCTTGTCTCAAAATTTGGAACTCTTTTGAATTTAAGTTAAAAAAATGATATATATATTGTTTGCTTTCATCATTATTTTTAGAATACAGTCGGAGATTCTACTTATCTTTTCTAATTGACTCATAGTTTTATTTACAGTATCCAATTGAAAGCACAAAGAAATTCATGACATTCATGCTATTTGACTGCTTCACTGAATTTTATTTCAGAAACTCTTTTAGGAGAAATGTCACCTTCTCCGACCCGATTTCCAAACAACGAGCTCTTCAGCTGTGGGATAAAGAAAGTTTTGTATGATTGAAGCACTAATCTAGTGCTGTTCACTTCTGATATATTAGACCCATTTTTAAAAGCATGTGCGATAACATAAAAGTTGTTTGTCTACACAGTTGTTTCTTTTCAAAACTACCTTTCAGTCTATTAGCCAGCTTGAATTATTCTTTCTTTTTGCAATTATATCATTTTTACACAACCTATCTGATTCTGTGTTTATTGATTTTTATTATCGCTGTCTTCTTTGTTCTTTGTAAAAAGCCCTTTTTAAATTTAGGACACACATTAGTTGATCTTTTTTTTGGCTATTCCATTAATTAGTGCAAACAACTTTTTGTACTTAATTGTATCACCTTGGCATTAAACTCTCTCTCTACACTTGCATCTGAGGGTAAAGAAACAAAGGATGAATCTGAATGACAGAATTACTTTTTCTTAACCTTTTACTATAATTGCAATAATATTATTGTGTACTTTCCTGACATAACAATGGAAATCTAATATTGTAACAACCCTAACACGGCCTAAAGAGAAGACTGCATCATTAAATTACTAATTGAACTGCTCGATTTGACACTCAGCTTCCTTTAAAAGTTATTATTGCGTCTTTTTTGTGGTTTTCTCCTATTGTGGATTGAATATTTTTTGTCTTTTCATGAATGGTGAGACAAAAACAAGCAATCTTGAGACATCAATGTATAATTTTTCTGTTATTCTACAGTTTTTAGACCATTTGATTAACAGCTTTACTTTACTTTTACTTTATAAATTGTGACTGATTTATAGCAAAATTAGCATTACTATATTAAGAGTTGTTTGCAGTTGCAATACAGTATGAGTATGTGTCAATAAGACTAGAATCTATGGCGTTACCCCGAATAAAGCAGCATGTTTATTTAAACTAATAAAGCAGCTGCACTGTACTTCCGAGTGTGTGACTCTCTTCAGTTATGGCAGTTTGGCAAGAGAAACAAGTGACCACAAGAGAACTGATGTCTGTGAGCCTCATCTTTTCATTAACACGTTTTGGTTTACAAATAGTTTGTATTATTGATCCCTGTGCAAAGAGGGTAGGCAAGAGTCAGCTTAAATAGCTCTTTAAAGATCATCCTATAATATTAGTCATTATCAACATTTATGGCCTGACTTGACTCTGCCAAACAGTAAAACATGAGCTTGTAGTGTTCCTGTTCAACCAGACAATTATAGCAACTGTGACATTTCATTACATTTCTGATCTCACGGCTCTAAACGGGATCTAGATGTATTATTTTTCTGTCCACCGTCCCAGAGTTGACAGCTGGCAGCACTCGGCGTGCAGACCGTGACGTTTCTGTGGAGGGATGATTTCAATTCTGAGAGTTTGAACAAGAGCGAGACTTCTTCATTTTGTGCAAGCCACAGACTCAAGATGACATATTGTCTCTCTGTCCTGGAATGGAGTGGCCACGAGTCATAAATCCGTCTAGATTAAAAGTCCCACTGATTTCTATGACGATAAGAAGGCTTTGAGAAGCAGGTCGGCAGCCAGGCCTGGGGATATGTCTCCCTTGGTAACCCTCTCCTCGAGTTGCGGTAGACCGTCTCTGACGCTGGGGTGGTTCTGGAAGTGGAGGAGGACGTTCTCCTGAATCAAGCTCCACATCCAGACCTTCTGCTGGGCCCTCCGCCGGCCCTGCAGCTCACCACTGGCTAACATGGCCTCTCGGTATGACTCCATCTTGGCCCAGACCTCTGGGATGCCCTCACTGGTGTAAGAGGAGGCGCGCACCACCTAAGGGGAGGGGGTTAGGAGCAGGGGTGCACGATGTGTATATCAGTTAAAAAGCTTTTTTTCTTTTTGCTAACAAGCAGGCGGCAGTCTGGACCATTCAACTGTCCGTTCTGCAAAAAAGCCAGCTGATAGAGATCATCATCATATGATAAACAGTAAAATAGCAGTGCACAACTGTTTGATATGTAGAGATATATACCACAGCATTAAATCCATTGACATCTCAAGTGAATTACACTGATCCTCCGGCTATAGTGCACATGTTCTGCTGGCAAATCCTGGATCATGAAATTCATGGGGATGTTTTAAGACCCAAAAACCCAGATAGCATTGTTTGGGAGTAGGTAAACCCCTCATGGTCACAGCACTCTCTGGCGGCCGCCAGCGGGACAATACGTGGTGAAGGTTTGACCAGATCTCACATCCACTCTTTGAACTCTTATTATTGAGCAGTTCTTTGTGGTGTGTAATCTTGGGCTATCACGCTGGGGGGACCACTGTCATCAGGGTGTGTTGTTGCCATGTTTGATATTTGGCTGTGGACTGTTTGTGTCAAGTGGCATCAACGTGAATGTCAGACTCAAGGGTTGAAGAAGAACGTTGTACCTCAGCGAAGGTTATTCAATACCATTTACCTCAACTGCCAGCACTTTGAATTTTGTAGCTGATCAGTGTAGTTGAGTAATGGCATCCTGCAAGTTAGAGCATGAGTCCCTCAGGTCAGTTTCCACCATGACAACACGGTAACAAATTAGACTTTCTGCTTCATTGTGTTTTTTCTACATTTAACAACAAACAGTTTTGAGATCATACGACAAAGACATCTAATCAGAACAACATCATTAAATTCAGGGTTGAGAGCAAAAACAGAGGTTGTCACATTCACAAATACAAACAAAGTTAGGGAATTCATTTACGCTTCACAACTGTAAAACAGCTTACAGCACATAAAGGTTAACCCTCTGTTTTATCAACGCGTTACACACTAAAACTGACATAAAATGAGCAAAGGGAGTTTGGTCGGCAGAGACTTCAGTGTTGATGTCAGATAAACTGCAGACAGAGAAGTGTAACTAAACTATGCTCATCATTGGGACAGGCAATTGGCAATGTCGAATGTGACAAGCCTGATAGATATCGGAGGCCTGTGATGAACAGCCAATTAGGAATCATCTAATTGCATCATTATGCTAATCATTTTACAAGGATTTGATTTGAGTCTGATGCAAACACGGAATATCAAACCTTTGTGGGATGCACTGTACCACACATTTACTAAGGAGTTAAAATTAAAATTAAAAACACAAAACCCACTGGTGTCTAGCCTAACACATTTTGTCTTTTTGCATTGAAGAACTCTGATGAGACAGATTAATCTCCATAAAGCACCACATTCTATGCTTAATAAACAACTAACTATGTCATAATCCCACCAATATCCGCGATAAGGCAATATTGGCCGAGAATAATGACCAAACCAATATATCAGTCGGGCTCTAGTGTGTCGTCCAAACAGACACACACCAAAAAGGACCGTACGGAGAGGAAACTATGAAGAGGTTTCATGTGTGAAATGAACGACGTGGCAGCAGACCACCCTCCCGGCGGTCCTTCCTGACAACTGGTAGAATGTATTGCACTGGAGACAAGGCCAGGATGTAGCTGGGTGAGCTGCTACATGTAGGGAGGAGTGAACCACTGCACTATGCAAGTATGATGCCATGCCATCATCATCATCGTCATCATCATCATTCCCCTTCTCCTGGATTGCCTGACCTCTCGGGAGGGATGGCTTGGAGAGTCCACAGAGCAGTGTTTCTTCTGCGGCTCACCACTGGGTCAACTTAACACTTGCCAATGATTCTTGTTTATTTTTGTTAAATGCAAAGTCATGCTGTTGTTTGCTACTGTCTTTTATACGCTGCTAATACACACGCGTGCGTGCACACACACCTTAGGGTTCCAGGACTTGGACTGTCTCCTGAGCAGCTTGAGTGCGCTGGTGTATTCAGTCTGGATCCTCCTGGCTGGCACCACCAGGTCTCCATCAGACTTCGTCACCACCACCAGGTCAGCCCTCTCAATGATGCCCCTCTTGACACCCTGGACACACATGTGGAGATCAAAAGGGGCTTCTGGGATAATTGTGCAATAACTCTGAACAATACCTGAACAATACTCATTCACTAATTCAGTGTTCCTGTTGCAGTGTGTTTCATTGAAGACTTAATTAAAACAATGAAAAGAAACGCCACCAGCTGCTTAGTGTCCCACAATATTCACTATCTTAATCCTAATGAGTTAAATCAATCTCTTACATAATTAGTAAATTGATTAGCACGTAGCCAACATATTTATCTTTACATAAATATTGACATAATCATTTTCTCTTGAATAATGTGCATTTGTTAATGTTTGGATGCAGGACAGTGACTGAATGTCCAAATGTCCACAAACCTGCAGGACAACTGGACACAAAAAAGTAAAGTGTTTACAAAAAAGTAAACACTTTAGGAACCCAATAAATACTACTAGAAACGGACACATTAGACTGGAGCATATTCACACCAACACATCTAACAATCTCTTTCCTCCAGTCTCCATCTGTTCTCCACTCACCTGCAGTTCATCGCCCCCTGCTGGTGGAATCAGCAGCACAAACATGTCAACCATGTCGGCTACTGCAAACTCTGACTGGCCCACACCTCATTGGAACAACAAAAAGAGAGATTCAACTGCTAGCAATGAAGAACAATGTGACCAAATCTGATGCTGATGCAAGGTTTAGTGGAAATAATCGGTCTAATACTGCAGCCATGAAAAAGAGCCCGTCAATTCAAAGACTGACGGGTCATTTTCCAGTCATGCGCGAAGAGCTGTGTCGGTGAGGACTTGTTCAGAGGTGCTTTTTGATATTCATGAGGTTCCACAAGCTACAGACTCATCACAATGAATAAGTTCTGCAAAGGCGTCAGAGAAGTGGGCAATTGATCGAATGGCGTCTGAAGCACTAGAAGCCAAAAAGTACTCAAAGTTAGAAAGACCGTTTGCTCGAATTGTTACTCTTAATTTCTTGTTTGTGTTAGCACAATTCCTAAATTCAGAACATATGTTTTTCTTCAAAATATTGCATTTAATTTAGCAAAATTCTTCGGCTTTTTTTTTCTAAAACAGCATCTAGCTGAAATGAAAGCTTCAGTAGAGTGTGATGGAGGGACAATGGACAAGGTAATATCCTTGAAAAAGGTTCATATAATGACAGTGGACACCAGCTAACAGGGTGAAACCAAAATTATAACTTCAAAGGAACATAAAAAAACGTACTATTACAGCTGGAGTGAGGAGTGACTGTAAGATCACAATGTCTTACCTACGGTCTCTACAAGAACAATGTCGTATCCGGCTCCCTCACAAAGAACAATGGCCTCATTAGTTGTTCTGGTGACTCCACCGAGTGTCCCTGAGGCTGGTGATGGTCTGATAAAAGCATTCATGTCTCGGGAGAGTTCAGTCATACGAGTCTTATCACCCAACAGAGACCCTGCAGCAATGAAGCACATGAAGTTAACAGTCTAGCAGAACTGATATCGATTCTACGAATATTGTAGCTACTTGGGATAGACGGGTTCTTGGATTATCTGCACCAGTGTTTCTTTCCGTCCAACTGCTGATAAAATCATTTAACAATGCACTATTTTGGCTCTAATGCAGCCCTTCTCTCTGTCTGACTCTCCCAGTTACCACAGTGTGATTGGTTACATATCAAAAGTGACTCTCTATCAATACGAAAGGATTCTGTGCATGAGACATCCGAGTAAGAAAGCCACTTGCAGATTGGGACATACAGCTGTGTGGCTTCATCTATTAAGCGATTTAAATGATGTGTTCATATTCTGAATCTGCTAGGAAAATATTAAATTTTGTGACACAAAAAGTACAATATTTGCCTCCTAAATGTCTTGAAATGGAAAACAACAGACAATAGACATATACACGAAAAGTGCAACCATGGCAAAATTGCTTGAGCTTTTAATTTAACTACAAATGTAGATCTGTTCCAAATATCAGTTATAAGCACTGTGATCACTGAACCTGAAAAACAATTATGTCTAACAAACTCTGTACATTTTCCCACATAAGTCTACAGTGGACTGAAAAACACCCACAGACTCTTCATCAGTATAATAGGATGATGATGATGATGATGATGATGATGATTTGAGTGTCAGATGCTACCTCCTGTAGTGCAGGAGGACGGGTCAACAGCCAACACCGAAACTTTATGCCCACGCGCTGTCAACATCTTCCCCAGCACCTCGATGAACGATGACTTCCCTGCTCCTGGAGGACCCGACAAACCTGAGGAACCAACAGGAAGATCCAATCAGCAAAAAACATGACACCAGGATTTTAACTGATAGAATTATGTTACTGGTATTTTTATATTATTTAAACCTTGTTTCTCACTAATTAAGAGCTTGCCTATGTTCAAAACTGCATTCAGCTACAGCAGTGCAGCACACATACCTTGTAATGCCAAACAAACACCCCACACACACACACACACAGACACAAGAAATGCTACAAGGCCATCTCTCCGTAACAAGAAAAAAATGCCTTTTTCAACACACGCTCACGCAAGAACTTACACCATGATCCCTTTTCAAAGAGCACCTCGAACTCCATCTGAGTGTAGGAAGTGCTCCTACCCTAACAATCTTTTTGTTAAATACAGTTTAATAATACCATTGGTTTGTAACAAAAATATTTGTCTTTTATAATGAAAATGCACAATATTTAAAGCAGGGGAGAATTTATCCACAACCGCTAACTCTTTCCATTTCACAACTCTATATCTTGGGTGCTGAAAAGGAGCACAAAACCTTTCATAAAAGGAGTGAAATATTTCACCCAAGTGCACACAACAAGGTTAGGTGAAACTCACCACAGTAAACCTGTGTTTCTTGGACTCGATACGCTGTTGTAGGCAACTTTAAAACCTAATTTAATGTAATATAACAGGTCTTCCATTCATTATATGTGTCAGCTTTGACACCATACGAGAGGATGCACTTTGTGGTGGTGTTGAACTGGAGCAAACATACTGGTTTTCTTCTTGACAACAAACATCTGAGAGGAACACATTCCAATAAAGCAGTCCAAAACAAGACCACTAATAACAGCAGCCACAATAACAAACATTACAACTCTCTGGTAGTGTCAGCAAAACTGGACCTAATCCCTCTAAGCGTAGAATTTGTGGCATATTTGATGTATTGGAGCCCATAAATGGCCACACACCTACTCTGAAGGCCACCGGCTTCCCTCCATTCCGGCTCTCCTGCTCTTTCCTGTAGGCCAGCACCCTCTGCAGCATCACCTGGGCCAGCTCTTTCTTCCTCGGATGCTGAGTCTCAACCAAAGTGATGGACTCGGCCAGAGACGCCCGCTGCCCTCCGATCAGCCCCTCCTGGAGTTTACTCAACAGTCTCTGCTCAGGTCCACTCAGGTCCTGAATCTGCTGGCCGACGGCTTTGCTTACAGCCCTCCCCTGCTGGCAGCTGTGGCCCCGGACTGCGCCCCTGTAGCAGGTGTGGGAACCAGTGAGGACCCGCTGGTGGAGGCAGCAGCACCGGATGACAGTATGTGTGCGGAGGAGGGAGAAACCAAATCGTCGCATTTTATAGTAAATGAAGGGCATCTAGAAGGAGAACCGAGATCGGAGTCAGCAGAGATTTCTGATATTATCACCGTAGAATGAATGTTCAGGATGGAGCGCTGCTAGCTGTGATGGCTAGTTAATGTACAGACACCAAAGTTACACAACTGATGTTTAACCGGACGTTACAACAAATTTACAGCTCCTGCTCGTCCTGTAAGTTTAAATAGTTGTCGAAAATATAGGTAACACACATGCGCACACACACATTGCACATAAAGTTCAAATGAAAATTCACGCTGAACTCAGTTACAAGTACGTCGTTTCATTCATCCTCTTCCTGTTTCCGGTGACGTAACAGCCGACACCGACAAACTCTTCCGTCGAATCATTTTCACAGTAAATCTCAAAAAATCTGACGAAAGGAATCTAAGGTTACATTAACTTAAACGCGATTTGTGAATAAAAAATACACGAAATTTTATGATTCGTTTAAGAAAATGAAATGAAAATGAAAATCTAGTGATGACAATTTATAACCTTGGCCAACAGATGGCAGTAGAGGTTAATTTTCACTTTGCGCATTAAACCCGGACGTAAGGTCCCCCAAAACATAAACAATCATTCTCTCTGAGGGAGATGTAAAGGGACTTTTTGTCACTTTTAGCTGTTGACTGTTTTGACCTACTTCTCCTGACGTTTGTGATACTAAAATTACTTGCATTCGCTTGCTTTTGGAATTCCTAATAATAAATGTCTGTTTATCGTTATTATCTCATTGGGTAAAAAAAGATAATAGTGGACCTTGTAGTAGTTTTTTTTTTACATTTATTATGACTATGTATATTCATGTTTTCTATAGAATTAAAGTAAAATATTTTACTAGTGTTTCAAAGCCCTCATGACATTTGGTTCTCACTGAGGGATGGATTATCAGTGCTCTGTAACACGCAATGACCTCTTACTAATATTTAAAATCATCAGACATTCAGTCTCTCGTCCACATGATCTGCTTGTCTGTGGAATTCGGGAGAAACATGAAAACTCTACGGAGGCAAGAGCAGAAACCACTGCGCAACCATACCACCCACGTCAAGTACAGCCAAATTAAACTCCTGCATGCATAAACACACCAATTCACACTAGTATGCCAGCAAATTCCACAAGAGCTTCCTGGAAGACTGATGTAACTGTTACTGTCACAATTTGCCGCCATAAAACAAAAAGGGAACACATGATTTCATACACTTTCCTGGAAAATCCAATTATCCTTAACATGAGTGCAGTTGGGTTTCAGATGCACTTATAATTGTTGTGCCTCCGTAACTGAAGGTCTAGGTTCACGTTCACACACACACAAACATTTTGATCCTTTCCTAAGTCTTTCTAAAAAACGAACACATACACTGTCTTAGCATGGGTGGCCTGTAATTAAAGAGACACACACAAAGGCACACAAACACCCTGACGCAGTGTGCATAAAAGGGACAACAAATTTATTGATCTTCCAGTAGAGGCTTGATATTCATGGAATAAAACTGCTTTTCTGGGAGGCTTTACAGAGCAAAAAACATAAAGGAGAAAAACCAGAAACAAAACAAGGAGGCAATGTGTGAAAGTGCAGACAAGCAAAACAGAAAACATGTTCAAAAATACAAAAAGAATGTAAAGAGTAATACAGTTTAACAGCAAAGAGAATTGCTCAAAGCATACAAGAATTGAATGGCAAAATCTGCATTTTATAATAAAAAAAACAAACAATAAATTGGGACATCAGTAACGGATCCCCTTTTCTCGGCCAACAATTAAAAAATCAAATGTTCAACATTTTCCCAGTAACAGTTGTTTATCAAGTGTTGATGTAGTAAGAGAAAAGCACAGTCAGTGAAATATTTATGACCTCAGTGTGACCCTGTCTGACACATTTGAGTTGGCTGCAGAATTCAGAGCGAGGGACAAACTGAACTGCAGTTCACGTGGTGTTCAGCTACCAGTCTTAAGGGTGTAACACTACACTAACCAAACTATGCTTTGCAAAAACCAGACTGCACAGCACAAATTCTAATAGTGTATATATCTAAACACCGTTCTTTTTTATTTCGTAAAATTATTTTGAAACACTAGTGTCACACAAAATGAAGAACATTTAAACATTAGTCTTTTCGATCAAGAGTCTGAAATGCCCTTTTAGTGTCTCTGCCCCACACTAAACGCCCACTCCAAACTTTCAAAATCCCCCGTTTTTGCCCTCTTTATTTTCATAATCCTATTTCTCAGGATCTGTGATATGGGATTTCATTTTTATGACTCTCTACTGCTTAATTTACTAGCCATACAAAGAACATATTGAGGAAACAGTATATTTTTTATGTATCCGGAGATCATTAAAAAAATTCATTTGTATTGGTCAACCTCCAAGTCCCTGTTATATTTTTACCTTTCATAAGTACATTACATGCCAAACTATTTGCAGTCAGGCAGTAAAGAGCATCCAACTGTGATTATGGTGACCTGTAATGTACCATAATTATTGTAACCATACAAGTATATCTGGACATTAGATTTTAGATGCAAACTAGTAATGAGTCAGAATAGTAGAACAATGAAAAAGAGAAGCAAGCTGTGAGAGCAAGCTTAGAGAGGATACTTGTATCATGATGAGTGTGATGTTTTCATTATTACAATTGGTCACAAAGATCAAGTATCTTCCAGTTGCATCATGCTCACTTTGCTAACTTCTCTCCCAAACTGTAAATGTGCCCAATTCAGATATCCTTCAAGTAGAGAACAAACCAACCTGCCAGCCCCTGCTGGTTCCAGATCCGCTCATGTTTTAGTCAAAACCTCTCTGTTATTGGCTGAACCACAAGCCAATCTGCGACCCTGTTCCTGCTACTTAGACCAAAACGCTGGGGTATAGCCAGTCACAGGGCTGAGGGCAGTGAAGCCTAGGAGACGGAGGATATAGGGTTGTGGGGGGAGCCCATCTGGGTTAGCACCTTATCCAACCACTGAAGGGGGCCATGCAGGTGAATCTCGATCCAACACGGTGTGCTGGTCACATCCTGACGGTGGTACTCTGCTCCCCATCCCTGGAACACGAGCAAACACAACACTCTGAATTGTGCCAACATTCTTCTTGTTTTTTGATAGACTTGCTCTTAATTTTATCAAATCATTTTTAAATTTACTTTTTTAAACCTAAGTCCTGTTTTAATCAAATGTTAATGTTTCACTTTTCTATCAAACCAGAAGTTAATATTGTTCATAAACAACATCAGATGTGTTCTTTTTGGTCTTTGCAAATTTCAGAATATATATATTAATGATAAAGATCTTTTTTTTTTGTTGTTTTTTGGGTGATTCTATGTCAATTATTTTAACACCTGATTAATAAGTGAAGTAAATGTCAGGATTTACTGCTATTCATGCAAGTGAACTTGAAGACACCACTTTGTACATTTTGAGCATTTTTCATAATTTCTTTATCTTATAGAGTCAACAACTAATTGTGAAAATAATCTAAAAAATGTACCACTGCTCAAAATAATGGTTATTTCTGGCCCTTTTCATACGAGTGGGCCAGTGTACAATAGGTTAAGATGTCTGAAATAATATTCAAAAAAAGGTGGGGAGAAACACACACAGTCGATGGTGTCTTTTAGTTTTTAAATGTGATAAGCTTACCTTCACAAAACTCATGCGGATGGTGCACATCTTGGTGAGCTCATACACAGCCTCAAAGCCGTGGTTGACCGACTGGGCCAGCAGCTCCGCAAACTCCTGGTTGTTGAAAATCTTCAAGCTGCAGCCACTGGGAATCTTACACACAGTTGTGGGATGGAAGCCATGGTGGTAGTTACAGTTACGGCTCTGGACGAAGATACTGCTATCACTCAGACATTCTGCATACACCTCCCCACCGACATAATACAGATGGACACCTGAGATTAAGGAGGGCGGAGTAAAGTGTTGGTCAGCTGGAGAAGCAGAGTTCACTTTCATCAGCAAAAACAAATTTCCCAAAACATCAGTGTGGTAATCTTAAAATCAATGCACTTAACTGTTAATTTAACTTATTGTTATTGTTTCGTTAATCTATTGACAACATTGATTGATTTATACTGTTGATGCCTGTTGGCTTTCCACACTGCACCTTTCCCGATGTGCCGCCGGGTATTCTCAATGGTGGAGTTGCGGTTGACGTTGGAGAGCAGGCCAAGGCAGAATCGGTTGCGGTTGTTGGAGGGATCTGTGAAGCCATCCACGAGCACGCTGGTGGAGGATGCCTGGAACGCCTCTCCGACGCGATTGTTGAGCTCGTAGTAAACAATAGAGCACCAATGCTTGGGTTCCTCGTAGGCCACAGGCTGCACATCTGCAAAGAGCACATTACAGGTCAGAGAAGGGAGCTCAGTGCTGTACAAGAAGACACATTTAATGCACATTTGAGATTCTTTTCAGCAGACACACGTGCAGACAAGCTGCTAGTGCTAGACCACTAATGCCAGCATAAGTTCAGCTATATATCTTACTCACCCACACAGTTATATCTTCCAAACTGTCCCCTGTAGCCCATAACAATCATGTGAATAAACAAATAGGACTCACTGGCTACATTTATGTGCATTAATCCTGACCAGAATCAATGCAGACGCAAGCTAAAGTATGTCGACTGTCTGTGGTCTCCCTGCGAGCCTTTATTGAGCTGAAAAACAGTCAGTATACGGTGCCCGGCCATGGTTTCTGTGCTTCGTATCTTAAGCAGAGCCAGTGCCAGCTGGCCTCACCCTCTCTCAGAGAGAGGAATCAATCATGTTTATCTAAGCGCATACTTCTCCCAAACTTCCTCTGTAGCGTGGCACTGGCTAGCAGGTGTGTTTTGTCTGTCCCTTTCCCAAAGCAAGTTTACAATAGAAAAATTGGTTCCCCGTACAGGATGCAGCTTGTGGAAAAGAAAGAACTCCCCAAACTCCCACTTCCAGCAAACACATCAACAGCTCTTCCCACTACCACTGTCACCATGCATGGGCAGAGTTTTCAGGGCTTGAAATCAGAAAAAAGGACAAGTATTTTGTTGGAAAACTAAATATTCAAGTCCAGTGTTTGTTCCAATGTGACATGAGAAAAAAATGTATCATTTGAGTGGTGTATTATTTATCATTTAATCATTAAATAAAACTTTTGGCTAAGAATCCATTGTTTTGGGTCATTGTTTCTATCGGATGGAATATATCAATATTATAGCATATATCATTATTTTGTGATGGATGATTAAAGATAAAAGATCTGAAGCTTCAAGTAAAATGCCCAATTTTTCTGCCTTCCCAGATGTTAGTGATAAACTTAGTAAAGGCATTACTATTATTCCTTACAGATAGGTAAGTTAATTTAGTTCATTTTCAAAGACTAATATAAAATTGACGGCTGAATAATCTGCCTTAATCAAAAATTACCAATAAATAAATCTGAAACAGGGAAAATCTAATTCAATATATACAAATACCGTATATATATAAATCCAAAAGAATTTTAATTTTAATCAGACAGCACTGGAGCCCAACACATGGCCATTGTGTGCTCTATTACAATCAGGGTTGCAGGGCACAATAAAGCCAAAACCACAAAGCAGAGATAGCAGCAATTACTGTACCACATTTCAGATCTGAAAGTTGGAGGTAATTAGTGAATCTAATGGTTAACGAGTTTCAAGTCACTACCACCAGCAGAGATGACATAACCTTCAGTTTTTATAGACCTCATAAAACTGCTCTGAGGTCTGCCCTCATTTGCTAAGGCTTTGAGTTTGTCATTGGCTCGCACCCACAGACAAAGCCTGACTACAAGCTAGCAGCTCCTTTCCACACGGTGAACAGGTTTTATCTGACAGGATATGGCATCATCTCAGGATTTCGAAAGAGAAAGCTTTCAAAATAACCCTGTCTCCCAGAAATCTTTGCATCTGCAGATCAAGGCGAGCATGTGCAGACAGCTTTATGTGGATGATATCACCTTGAACACAAAGATGAGTGTGTGTGTGTGTGTGTGTGTGTGTAAAATAGTAACTGCCACGGCTACCTGGCCGGTTGTTACTCTCTAGAGGCAAGGGTGGAGCCAGAAGGTTAGTGTCCATTGGCTGGGGACAATCCTGAGTCATCTGCTCCTCTGGGGGCATGTAGGCAGGAGGGGGAGTCTCTGTCCAGACGGAAGAACATCAAAGAGGGGAGCATTAGTTGCTGTTGTGGAGTACGGCGGAAAAGGAAGAAACGTGGAACATAATTCAGTGATAAATCTCACCTGGCATCTGGAATGGACTGCCAGGGTCAGAGCTGGATGGTGAATGAGGAAAGGTGGTGTTGCTGCCACTTCCTGGTGAGTTGGGGTAGCTGTTTCCTGGTGAATGGGGGAAATTGGGGGGCATTGTGTTGGCCTGGGGAAAGGATTCTGGGAAGGTGGCATTCTGTGGCATGTGCGGCTCATTCTGCTGCAGAGGGTTGCGGAATCGAGGCAACATTGTATGCTTGGCGTTGAACTCACTATTCCTTGGTACCAACACAGGCGGCAACACTGAGGATGGAAAGAAACAAGGTAAAACAGGATGTAATTCGATCCAACCAATCACAGTAAGTCCTCCAGTCTGTAGAGCTCATAGAAGTCACCTATATACACTGATTTGTCTAATAGCTTTAAAGATCTCATCCCATCCTCTTTCAACAATTAGTCCTCTAAGCCTTATTGCTATGAATAATAATTTAATAAGTCCGTAACAGAACCATTTTTGTTTTGAATTTGATTTGGGGCATAACAAAACCAGATGATGTAAATTTCTCACGCATTTCAGATTTTGCTATACTGTTCTCTGATGTCAATTTATACAATGTTGTAAAATCAATGAGCACCTGTTTTAATTCAATACATGATTTTTTTTCATCAATACTATTAGGAGCCTTGACATGTCAGGTATTTGACTTGCTATGTTAGCCAGAAGCCAGCCATTTCAATTTTTTTCCCATACAATTCATTATATCACAACACATATCAATATAGAGAGCACATCAGAGGGACAGCACAGGTCGGACATGTTGGAGACAGAATCAGAGAGGCCAGACTGAGATGGTTTGGACATGTGCAGAGAAGGGGTAGCGGATATATTAGTTGAAGAATGCTGATGATTGAGCTACCAGGCAGGAGTCAAATAAGAGGACCAAAAGAATATATTTATGGACGTGGTGAGATAGGACACGCAGATAGTTGTGAGAGAAAAGGATGCAGACGACAGGGATAGATGGAGGAAGATGAGTCGCTGTGGCAGCTCCTAGAAAAAGCAAGGTAAAGCCAAAAGAAGAAGAAAAAGAGGCAACACATGTGTTAACCTTATGTTTAAATTAGCGAGCACCAGGGTTGTGCGTTGTCAAATCTGACATGTAGGGCTGTAACCAATTCTTAGTCCGCTAATTTTGCCTAAAATAATATCCATCATTATTTCCACGTCCAACCAATAGTCCCAAATCTAAGAAAACTCAGAGACGTTCTTGACCTCATATCTATATAGGAGCTGGAGTGAATGTTATTGTAACATAAGGTCATTTGAGCCTCATTAAGGACCTTTGATATGTAACGTGTACAACTGTATCATTATCATTATAAACTTTACATTCAGTGCATATCAGAGGGAGAATATGGCCCCTGTTTGGTTTCAGATGTTTTTTTTATTTGTTTCATTATTATTATTGAGTCGTGTTGAGTATCTTCTTTACTTTTTTTAATTTGTTTTTTTGATGAAGATCTTCATACAATTTGTCCAAATTGACCTATCGGAGTTTCAGTGCTGCAGACATCTTGTACAATCGCGTACATGCAAAACTTATCCAAACAAATTCAATAAAATCAAGTTATTTGATTCCAACATAACAAAAAAAGCTTCCTGGAACTGTACATGTTTTTACATTCTGAGCACAGATGTCCCTGCATTTTTCAAATATCATCTTCCAGCTTGTTGGGCTGAGCCAGCAGTATTTGGCCCAAGCTCTCAGGTTTCTGCTTTGAAAAGACATTTTGAGCCAAGCCATTCTTGAGGAATTCATCATTTCGGGTAAATATTCTAGCTGATGTGGGGACAGCTCAGGTGCAGTATAAATAACTGCTCAGATAAATAAAGCTGGTGTTGAAATTTTAGATGGGGCCTGCAGTGCGGTCTGTGTTCCTCCAGGTAGACCACATGTGCTGCAGCAGGCAAATGCATCAATACAGCAACTTATTTCAAAGGGTGTATGCAGCACAGGTGCTAACTATAATAGTGAGGGCAGACTGACAGGATGTGTGTGTAGGCGGGTGGTATGAAGGGGGGTGGGTGGACAGACAGGTGCTGTGGGGTTCAATCACCTTATCCCCTTCTTCCACCCGCTGCTAAAACAAAAAGTGTGCAAGGCAGGCAACAACTCTTTCCTCCCATTGTGTGTGGGTGATGAGATTCCTGTTCCAGCTATCCTCAAAGAAACTGTGCATGCAGTCATGGGTGTACGGGAGTGTGTGTGTGTGTGTGTGTGTGTGTGTGTGTGTCTCGTTTTTTGTAACACGTGTGCAAGTGTGCATGTGTGCATAGATGGAGGGGAAAAAAAGGACAGCAGCACAGAGCATGCCCAAAACAAAGCCCTCACTCTCCCCCAGATGGAATTTCCTGCTCACCACACACACAAATGAAGGAACACACACACTTGGCCCTTTACACACTTAACTTTAAACCCTTAACACCCTGCACAGAGCTGTTTCTATCTTCTCAGCTGACCTTTTTTTTCTGTTTAGTCAAAGGCCGAGTAGTGTGTGAGTTGTCTTGTCTCTACTCTACTTTTGTAATAATGGCTCCAAGGCAGACTGTTCAGATTATACTTTACTACAATTTTTTTTTTAATATGATTTCACTTAAATTATTTATTAACTTTTTTTTGTCTTATGTTACTGGAATTGTTGTCCATTGAACAAATTGTTGTGTGATTAAAAAAAAAAAAAAAAAAAAAAGTTAATTTAATGGAACATTTTCTGATACACACATTCAATACTGAGAATCATAGCTGACCATATTGTTCATTGTCCCTCCATTACTCTTTCTAAGTGAACCCGTCTGCAATAGACAAACTGCAAGATACACAATGTTTTATTGTTAAATGGATCTCATTGTAGCCACTTGTTAACTATAGGCACCTAATAATTTCATTACATGCTGTTTGTGTATGTGATAATAAAACATGATTTGATTTTTACTTGATAAATACAAAGGCTTGTGTGATGACTGTTTTTTTCTTTTGGTTCAAATAGAGACAAAGCAGATAAGAGTTGCTGGGGAAAAAAAGAGCAAACATATTCAGAATCATTATTGGGAAGAAAAGGAGCATTAGTGCAGGACTGATACTTTTCATACACTGAAAACAGTTCCAACAGTTCCAGAAATAGAATTTCCATCTGTTTATTAAGTAGGTTTATGGCATAGTTTTCTTTTCATTTGGAAAAAAAGTCAAGCAAAGAAGGAACTAGTAGGTCCCCAGGATTTCCATGAACTTTAATTTCAATGCAAACCATTTCTAGTTTAATTGTAAACACTTTCAATTTACTTTAATAAAGCATCTGTGTTCTGTTTTGAATAAAGAGTAGAACAGAAGAATAGAAAGAATAGAATCCCTGATTGTGATTCTGATGCTATGCTCTAAATTTTTCCCAAATTTAAAGTCTCTGTGAAGGTCAAGGGAAACATTTTTATGTGTGTTAAGATGAGACATTCCATGATCAAATATATGTAACAGATGTTGATACACTGAGTTTTAGTACTATTGTGGATCAGTCATGTCAAAGCTGATTCAGGATCAGAGTATTGCTTCTGTAATTATGTCAGAATCATATCGCCCATCACTCACCTGGACTGTCCACTCGTTTGTAGTGGTACGGGTTGATGCACACATCCTTCTGTTTGGAGCCAAATGGGTACTCGCAGCACTCCAGGGCCTTCAGCTCATGGTGCGACTGCAGGTCGGGCCAGCGCCACACTCGACAATAAATGACATGCGGCAGGCCTTTTCTATGAGACACCTGCAGCCGTCCATCCAGAGAGCGAGGGATTGTCACACAGTTACTGGGTTGACCTGGGCAGCTGAGAGCCCTCTCCAGCTCCTCCATGGCTCCCTTCTTCTTTTTCAGTTTCTTTACCAGCGCGTCCACAGCCTTTTCTGCCCATTTCTCCTCCTCATCACCCTGCTTCCAGCCCAGCAGCCGTTTCACAGCTGGGCTGGTAAAGGAGAAGAGTGAGGTGACATTCATGTTGGATCAGCTGCCCTCCTCTCCTCTCCTTTCTGTCCAGGGGAAGTGTGACAGTCCAGTCTTAGAGGAAAGGGTGAGATGCTATGTGTGTTTGTCTGTTGAGAGTTTCAGATTATTATCAGTTTCCAAGATGTAAGATCAGGTCCTCTTGACAGTCATTTACTAGGAAAAAAAAAAAAGGAGAGGTATGTTAGCACCTACAGTATAAGTGAAAATTTCTTCCAGGGACAGAGACAATTCTGTAGAGCAGTCCTGCTTGGTGTGTCATTAATTTAAGTTACAGCAACTATGGTATACGTTAACCTCTCTCCCATTTTTCTTTGCACCGCAACACTGCTGTCTTGCCAGAAGTTTATGGGAATAATAACTGACTAGGCAATGATAGCATCCTTAGCTGTTGTGTCCATGTCAGTTATGGCTTCTGGGAAACTGATAGAGGAGCCGAAACAGACACCCTCTGTGAATCTGACAAGACATTCTCCAGATAGCTTCCTGTCCGTATGGCTTGTCACATTACCACCGCTCACTAATGTCATTTACAGCAAAGGACTTCACATACGGTATGTAGCTGACACAACCTCTAGGAATTTGGCCTGCAGGTTTAATACCTGACTCACTTTGACAAAAGGTATGTTCTTTTGCGGGTTAAATATGACCCCGTGTAAGGAAATACATTTTTGTTTGAACAGCTTTGAATCATTGTCTATTTCAGCATGAAAAATGCAATGGAAAAAAAAAATCATGATTCACATATTCAATGATTTTCAAACTAAGAAAGAAAATCCTCTCACCTGAGGAGCAAGCCAATCTTTGACTCTGTCAAATTATTCAAACAATTAATTGCATATTAAAATAGCATTCCATTAATAATATGGTTTGATATGAAAACTCATGTGTTGTCATTTCTATAGAGATATGGGTGAGCAGACATGTCATACACTCTTAAAAAGGATTAGCCTAATTTTCTAATTACTCATTATTATTCATTAGAAAGCAACATTTGAGAGTCTAGAATCATCAAATTTTCTGCATTATTACTTGAAACTATCAACTACCAATTAAGAAAATTGTGAAAATGAAATTAATCAATTATGAAAATTATTGATAAAATTGCAACAAAATTAACAAACTCAGCTCCAACTAAGTAACTAATTTATCAATACTGAAATATAAAACATTTATCAATGTTACGAACCCACAGTTTTACATGATTTGCTTGCCAACTGAGGGTCAAAAGGACAGCACAGCAAAAGCAGTTTGCTTAAAGACTCTGTCCATATGTGAAAACTGAAAAGGTCTTTCACATTTCAGAGGAACGAGACTTTCAATGAGCCACCTGCTGAGGAAAAAGTTCTTAAATTAAGCCTTAAATCCAGTAACCAACAAACACTGGTTTTGCAAAGGAATCTGGCAATGTGTAGGACAATAAAAAAGGAAGTGCATGTGGACCAAAGGGTAAATGTGCTCATTCACTTGGGTCCCACGGGAGCAATTAAGTAGCCAGGAGTTACAAACAGTCTAGGTTTTGAGAGGGAAAACAAGAGTGCATTGAGCTCTCACAGTTCCACCTTCTTTTTGAATTTTCTTTCTCAATGTTATTAGGGAGATAAAAAAAAAAAAAAATACAGGTAGTCTAGGTCGGCTTTGGCTGTGCATCCTCTCAGATATTCCCCACCTCTTATCTGCACTGAATGATGGGCGAGGATGCTGCACTCCCTGACAGTAAAGCCTGTAGTATATTGGATTTGCTACAAACAGGAATGAATATATAATTACGACTGCTCTGTAGTTATCCTTGGCTGTTTTGATTATAGGATGAATAGATATTTCTATCTTTGTCTGCTACTGCATGTGTCAGCTACATCATACTGACAAATGGGTGGGGAAGTTTGATGAGAACAGGTGCTGTTTACAACGCATCTGTGTCTGTGTGTAGTGTGTAGGGCCCTTGGACACTTACTATTGCCAAACACACTGACAGGAGAGCAACAATTTGTATCTATACTTAGCTTAGACAGCCAAATCACACTAACTGATCAAGAGTGACACATAAATCTGCCATACGAGGAAGGGGATGTGTGGGTATACTTAGGACTATCTATGTGTGTGTGTGTGAGACTATCTGTGTGTGTGTGAGTGAGAGATCAAGGGATAATGTTTCTCCTGTGCCATAACACCTCAAGTATGATATGACATCTTGCTAATATCATAAAAGAACCATTTTCTATAATCACAGAAACAGGAAAGATGCTGAGTAGCAGCGTCTTCATATCTGTCATCACCAGCACCATAGCAACATCACTTTCTCTTGCGACCTACATGTTTTTCCACAGAGTGAGAGAAAAAAAGGTTGGTTTGCTAAACTGACCACCCTTTGATTTATAACTTCCTTTTAACAGCCTCTTCATCAAATTTTTCCAAAAATCATCTATTTCATTTTAGAGAGAAAGAGAAACTAGAGTTTCCAAGACTAACCATACAAGAAATTTGTCTAACCACAGTTATGAGAAATATGGCTACCATCTACCTATCTGTTAATGACCAGAAATACTTTTGCACAACATTATGAAGCCACAGTGAAGATGTCCTCTGATTGTTTTGATAGAAACTGTCATAACTTAATTTTACCACATCAATTTTTGTGTGTCATAATTATCCAATAAATTGCAAAGCTATTGCTAAAAATGTGGTTTGTGGGGTCACTAGCGCCTTGGCCATCAATGATCAAAACCTAATCATTTTATCCTTGTACCCAATTTGAATAAACTCCTGCAAGGTGTTCCTGAAATACTGTGGTCACAAGAACTAGATGGATGACCTAATTTCCCCATTTATCACTAATGAGCAGGCATAAAAATGGCCACAACAATTTCCCAGAGCCCAAACTAGTATGTACTAAAAGTGTCTTAAGTGCTTCAGTTGAAGGAATCTGGGGGTTTTTTTGGTTTTGGAAGACGTTTCACCTCTCATCCGAAAGGCTTTTTCAGTTCTGAAGATGAGAAGAACTTTTTAATTTGTAAAAAATCTTTGTGTTTTAATGTACATTAATTGAAGAATGGAATAAGTGGCAAATCAAGACTGCACGCTTATTTAAAGGGTCTTGATGACTTTGTATTGGATTTCTGGACAACACAAGTTTAGAGTTTTCAGTCAAAATAAAGGGCGCCACTGTGCCTTTATATTCGAATACCTATGTATAGAATAGGATGTTTGCATGGCATGAAAAGGGTGTGTTGTGCACTGAGTTCTCTGAAAATTTAGCTTTAAACAGATTTGCAGCCTGTCTGTAAAACAAAGTCTGAATTTTTCATCTCACATCTAATATAAATATAAAACTATGGCTCACTGGAAGATCGTGATTACAGTAGTTTTTACTCAATATTTTAGCCTCGGTTTGCCACTAAAGTTATCAAAGTCTTATTGAAAAAGATTAAATTTTAGTTTCATCTTGTGTTCCATATTGCGTTTAAGTGCCGTCATGCCATGAATTTCACTGATTAACAGTTTCTCTATGGGCATAATAAAGTAAATTAAGTATGAATTGCTATTTTGTTTCAGTTCTTGATGCAGTGTACAGTTGTGTTCATGTCAGCTGATTTCTGTTTATACTTCAGAGGAGTCCAGCATTTAGATCACTGTGATACTTTTTCATGGATGCACTAGCACAGGGACATGACATCTCCATTCATAATCTCATCTACAACACTCTAATTGGTTACATTCTTTTCCAACATATTTTACAAAAACACCAGACCAGATCTGAATATTACAACTGATTCCAGCTTAACTATTTTCCCAATTATGGTGAAATTAACTTGGGTAATGCCAGACCTGTTCAGGTGGACATGTTTCTAACGTTGCATTGTATATAAGGTCATACTGTCTAGACAAAGTATGACAGTATCAAAAGGAGACATGCATGGTGTGAGCTTGTGAGCAAAACCTAAAATTTTACAAATATACAAAAAAGAGAAAGACCAAGTGAACATGATAAATATTTTTGGTACATTTTTTCGTCACTTTAGGGGTCTTGTCTTCTCTGACTATATGACTCAGTCTGTTCAATATAGCTGCATTAAATATCTATATGTAGTCCAGTCATCAACCTTTGAGCATCACCACTACCCATCTCTCACTTAGTCAATGAAGACTTACACAGATGCCAGGAGAGGCCCTGGCTGCTGTTCTCCCTATAAAATCTGAAGCGCACATCATCATTTATACAACTCCATAAAACCCACTCTGACATTCCCTACAGCTGAACCTGGGCAATGCTCTCTCGCTATTGTGTTAGCGGTAGCTCGTTATGACCATCAGTTAGCCCACTGGACACAAACTGAGGCTAATGGGAGCACATAGTGGGATCATGCGACACTGACAGGCAGAGGCTTAGACCCACCTGGTGCGAGCTGTTAGCCACTACACTAGCCCCATGGATCATTTTGCACTGCTCCAGTGTCTGTTAATCAATTTAGGCCTGGGCTGTGTAGGATGAGGATGCAGTAATGATGCTCTCTGGACCCTCCCCAGGGAGGGAGCATTATAAAGTAGCTACATTATTTATCAGCAGGGTCCTGGATGGGGCCTCCATTAGCCCCTACTCAATGGAGTCACTGGCTATAAACAGAGGAGAGAAGGAAGAAAGAGGTATAGATTAAAGGAAAGAGAGAGGAAGAGAGGAGGTGGAATGATGCAGAAAAAGAAAGACAGGAAGAAAGTGACAAAGCCAAGGAGGTAAGACTGGGGAAGTTAGAGAGAGATGGAAAACAACAAACATATATCTGGTCTTTACAAAGATCCAGTATATGTTGTTGTTTTTTTTCACCAATGAAATCACAGCAAACCAGATGACATATGGAGGCATAGCCAGAGTAAGGGTGAAATTCTTCTGTTATACTGTATCAATTCTCAAAAACACTATCGAATTCTAAATTGCTGTCTGAGCAAAAATGTGGCTGCGTTTAAAGCTTCTATCTTTGTAAACCTACCTTAAAAGTTCTGACTCTTCTTCTCTATCAAGCCCAAAATGTCACCAATCTCTGTTCCCAAATTATAATTGACAGATACGGGTTTTTCAAAGGCCGATGTTAGTGCTAATTTTAGGATGGCTGACTGTCAATATGTAATGCTTTTTTTGTTTTATGTTTTATAATAATAACAAATGAGACAAATTCCCCATCGAACATTTATTGAACACTGTAGAACACTTTTTCCAACTCCTTATATGTGAGGATTTGTTGTATTCCTCAGTTTTAATTCTCTATAAAGTAAATGCCTTTTGGGGTTTGATCTAGACTCCTTGGAGTTGACTCAACTGACGTACTTGTCATTGAGGTTATCTGAAATATTGTTTCGGACAGAGAGGCTCTGAGTGAGGAGCAAACTAGCCGAACCTAATTCTACACTTTGTTTAGTCACTGTGCTACGGTTGAGAAAAGCAGCACACTGAGCTGCATCTTACAGTCAGCAATAATGAAGCAAGTAGTTGTGATGTAATTTTGTTTGTGTAAATTTGATTTGAAACGTATCTTTCTTATTCTTATTGTGTTTATCAAGCATTTTGTCACAGTTACAGTCCAATTCCTCCCTGTCTAATTGGCAGCATTGTGTAGGTCTGACACACATCATGCTTTCTCCCCCTGCCTGCCACATGATCTTTGGGTGCAAGCCATCCTCTGACGTGTGCAGTTGAGAAAGAGTGAACGGGTGTGTGTAAATCATGTGTATCAGACAAACTAGAGATGAGACTGGTACCAGGCTGGCCCCGCCCAAGAGTTCCTGCTCTGCCCACAGACTTTACGTTATAGTGACGTCAGAGATTTTTCAACACAACGTTTTGTTTAAAGCTTTGAGCTTTTCTCTGCTCAAGGAAATTTGTACAATATAAAATCTTCATGGATCATAAATTCATTATACAGTCATATTTGACTTTGCACCTTGCAATTAAGGTGTTAATGTTTCCGTCTGTATAATGCTTTTTGGCAAATTTTTGCTGCAATACCGCAAGACGCCACTGGGTAATTTTAGAAGTTAGGTTGAGCTGCTCTGTCATTGCCAGGTCTAAAATAATACATTATAGCTGTCAACATAGTGGTATAAATACTACAACTCCACAAGACTCTAACAAAAATCCCATGTCTTGCTTGCCCCATAATAATTTTAAGCCACAGCGAGTATCTTTCCAATACACAGACACCGTCACAAGAGCATGGCCATCTGAAACTGGATATTATGAGACCATCTTTCATAAGGAAACAGCTGTGTGAAACCTATGGCTGTGTTTTGTTTTTTTTTATCCAGAATTTGGTTTTCTTTCTTTAATAAAGATTATCACTACCCGGTGGTATGGAGAGTTATTTCCCCTTACACAGGAGCAGAATGTACATGCTAGTGGGCTGTCAGCTATGGTTTTTGTAGTGTGTTCAAGTGGAACTTATTGGCCCTGAAACAGGCAAAACTCAGTGTTTGTGTCACTGAGAGGTTTTTGATGTTGCTTTGGTGTGTCTCAAACATAACGAAGTTGAGTGACAAGCTGTTTCTGTCAACACTTGTTAAGTGAACCATAAATTAGCTAACTGTTGACAAATCTTGTACTAGGGCTACAAGATAATGGGAAAAAAAGACATAGACATATCTATTGTTTCTACCATTGCTTATATATATATATATACAGTATATGCAAATGTACATGTAAAAAATGTACAAAGATAATAAAGTTAATTTTCATCATTTGAGTGCTTCAGAATCTATCCTATGACTCTCGAAGTTCTAGCACATTTGCCATCCACCGACCAAATCAGTTTAGACTTCCACTCCTCCACTTTCAGTTTCACATACGTGACTGAGAGAGAAAGGTATCGGAGAAAATCTCTCTGCAGCTATAAAACCTGAATTTTTCGTTCCCGTACTGAAATTTCTTGCCGATTATTGGCCACCATACAATCCAAATAAACAAATATTTTGTGATATCTCATCCTGTCCCATTTGCTATAGTCACTATAGACATGCTAAACTACTGTTTAAATTGTTTCTACAAAAGCATTGAAATTCAATAGCTAACCCTAGAAGCCAGCAATTTACCACAGCCGCTCATGTCTTATGAAAGAGTCACAGAGCAAAGCTTGAAATAACCACGTTCGGCCAAGAGGTGCTGCCCTTAGTGAGTAGACATGGCATTGACCTGGGAAACTTCTTTTAATGCTCTGGGGTCTATTTTCCTTTCCAAACACCAACATGTACACAGCTCTGACCTAGTATTGTATAGCATACCAATTGGCAAAAACCTAGCTGTCAACTGACTTTGACACTGAAAAACACCAGAAAGCCTGCTATCACCAAAATTGTGGTCAGAACTATCCTTACTGTGAAGGGCTGAACTGGGATCAGATTCTCCATGTCCCAGACACACCAGTGCACACGACAGCAGACACAACACATAACACATAGCAAACACATGGGGTTTCAAGCAGCTATCTCAACCATGCTTGGCACTCAGTGTTGGGTTAGTGTTGTGTTAGGGTGGACACCTCACCCCAACACATGGCAGACTGTGTTGCCCTGGCTGTACAGAAACACAGGAGGGTTTTGGACGTTGTTCACTACTGTTGTGACTGACTCTGTGGATACAGGAATGTAGCTAACCTATACTTACACCTTGTAGTTGAGCCATTTTTGGCCTTTGTTGCGATAGATGTTTGTCTTCGTGTTTGGGTATATGGAGGCAAACAAAATGTATATGTTTCGAACATATAAAGAAGGCAGGACATGTAGCAGATGAATGCATCTGTAAATCGAACTTGCACTGCCACAGAAAGAGGCTTCACCATGACTAACAAATCCTGTCCTTCCGCTCCTATAACACAGGAGTTGTTTAATTTTCGAAATGAATTAAAAGCCAAAAACTCTGAGAATGCACGGCCATAAAACAATTAGCAAGTCATGGACAAGGACAAATTCCTGTCCTTTGGGTAATCTGATATGTCATCTTTAATAATGTCGGGAGATCTAACCTAGCCGGTGAAGGTTTCTCTCCGTCTTTCACCCTCCATCCCAAACACCTACCAAGACACACAAAGACAAATTCATAAACATATAGATTCAACAAATACTGCACATGGGACACATGCGAGGCACACTGGTGCAGCAGATACAGCCTCAGCAAGCCTGCATCAGTGAAGGGACAAGGAAAACTTTAAGATGGAAAGATGTACAGGGATGACATTTATGAAAAGTCATGATGCAATATGCTGTGAATACATGCTTTTTCATCTACATGTTATCAGTTGCCAATCTTTCCACGTTTCTCTGACACTTCCCGTGGCTTCAGCAACTAAATGTTCTCAAAACCATGTACATTTACAACTGGGTAATCACTGTACACAGCAATATACCCACACATTAACTGGCCTTTCGATTTACTCCAGCTTTAGATCCAGTTATTGATCTCTCACTGATCAAAAGCAGCACGTCAACCATTACGAAGAGCTCCTGCTGTATCACACAGTACGTTTTGCGACATTATCCCAAGTTCTTTATCAAAACACTGTTGTTTTTAAACACTCGGCCAACTCCAGTTTGATATAGTTAAGTCAATGTGGATGAAAAAAAAGAAAAAAGTTTGAAGCTCCCCACTGACTCAGTATTGAGTTGAAAACCGATGGGGTTTTATAATTACCCCCAATCGTAGCCATGTGCACCGTAACAAGTGAAGACAAGAGAGAAAGAAACTTTCCATTTAGCACTTTACGGGAGAAAATAAAAGTTTACTGTACCTCTCCCCGCTGCAGGCCCTCGCTCTCGCTCTCTCCCCGCGCCTCCGCTTGTAGGCTGTGCTCTCTCTGCCCGTCTTGGGTTCGCTCGGCCTGGCGTCAGGGAGTCGCGGAGCCGTCTCACCCTCGCTGAGCGCCAGTATCACGCCGCGGGACGCAGTCCCGACAATAACAAGACCTACTTTTCACACACCGAACATCTTCACTGACTGTGTAGAAATGGGTTATGTAACTGCGACGCCTTACGTTTTTGGTTGTTTTTTTTTTTTTTTTAAATTCCCTGAACTCGAAGTGTTTCTCAGCTGCGGAGGGTCTCTTGTGAAATGCCTGCCATTTGAAAGTGGTGAAACGGTGCTCGTTTTGATGCATTTGGAGAGAAAGATGAGGTCTCGCTACTCAACTGGCTTCATCGACATCCCTGCAAAACGGGGGATAGTGCCTTTATTTTGTTCCTTTCACTTGGTACCACTTGTTGTTGCGCAATGAGACCATTTGAAGACGTTTTCATTGTTTTTGCTAAATTCAAAAAGTCACCTTAAATGTGTTGGCGGCAGTTTCAAACACGGGCAATACTGTGATGTCAAGGTTAATAAAAGTTATCCTCCAAACTCGCTCAGATGGCCTAATCTCCTGCAGTAGTTTTAAGTGACAAGACAGACAACTGTGGTTTATCTGTGGTGAACTCCTGAACTGACCCGTGTTAAGCCTTCCTCCATGTTCCCTTCATACTTTGATTGTGATATGATAAGCACTATTTGTGTTGTCAGGAGAACAAAAGTGTCTAAGAGAAAGGGTAAACACTGGAGCATGCTTGCACATGCCATTATCTTAACTTCACACCTACAGACAATGACACACACAGCAGAAGTTCAGTCTGGTGTATAGAGATACAGTTGTGCAATGTCAAAAGTCAAGTTCTTCGAACCCTCTCAATTATATTGCATAATAAAGACTGAAAATAGCCTCCAGAGTTGGTGTCAGAATGTGTCATTTCCTCAAGTGAGCTAAATCAGTCCACACGTCATCATGAGAAATAACATGACTCATATTTAAGATGATTTCCGAACAACTTGCGTTTTGATATTTTATCTGATCAAGCAGAGCTAAGCGAGGTGAAAAAGAATTTAATATCACCAAAAATGAGGAGACAAACTGAGAGCAGGAATAATGCAAAAGGTCGGGCGTGTTTTAAAGTTGACGCACCACTGCAGAAAACAAATAGAGAACTTTTTGGTATGAAAAACAGACCTGCATCTGAAAAGCATAACGTACTCTAACATTCACTCCAGCCAATCAGGTGATTATTACAGAGTTGATTGCAATATGCATACTTTGATCATTTTTGAAACGATGTGTAGAGTCCCAGCAGTGGTGCAACCACAAGCAACGTCTTCTCGGTGTCTGCGAGCTAGTGACGTTTGAGTGTCGCGGCTGAGCGGGGGACTAGATTATCTTGAAGAGCGGCGGAGGGAAACGCTCAGAGCGGAGGAGGGCTCCTGGCGTAGGTGACGTCACGGCGCTGGCGACAGCATGTCTGAGTGAGGCGGGAGCGCGCGGCACGTGAATAAATCTGGGAAAACAGTGAGGGGACGGGGGCGCGCGCAGGGAGCGGCGGCGTGATGGTGATGATGAACATGTGTATGAGCAAAGAGAAGACGCTCCATTTTTTTATTTTCACCCCAAAAGATTCCCCTCTAACACACACACATGCGCGCGCACACGCACTCGGTGGGCAAGTGCGCTCGAATTTCACCATGAGACGTTTTCAGGCATAATTGCTTCAAAAGAAGAGGCGGCTGAGGTTATACACCCTCTATCAAGTTTTGGGGCATTTTGTTTTAATGTAACAGAAGAAAAAAGAGACAAGCAATATTCCCATAAAGATGGTTTAAATTGATGGTGGCACAATGTGTTGGTTTTTACCCAGCACACTCTATTTCTTATACTATACGTGTTCCAAAAGTGTCAAACTACGCTGCCTTCGCTACATGTACTTAAATGCTGTTTTTAACTACATCAAATTTACTTAGGGTCCTTCTTATATATGCTACTTTATAATACAGCTCAATGTTTTCAACCTTTTTTTTTTTTCTACTCCATTATGAATTTGATCAATGATGCTTTACGATAAAATGACGCAGGGCAAATCAAAATGACAGAAATCTATCACTCAAAATGGTATTCCAACAATTTGGTAGCATAGATTAGGCTACCTACAGTGAATCACCCATGTGCACCCCAGACCTAACCAGTCAGCTGATGGAGGGTAATTATTTTTTTTTTTTTCTTAAGTTTTACAATATTTATGAAGGACAAATGGATTTTTGTGTGGATTTATTCCAAAGCATATTTTCCGTACTCTGGTAATCTGCAAAAACAACACTTTGGAATAATTCTTCACAAATTTGTTTGTCTGTTGGGAACAGTGGGAAAAAAAAGTAAAACTTAGTTGACTGGTCATGTCTGGGGTGCATTGTCAGCAACATTCATTTATACAGTATTTTTACAGTTACAGAAACACATAGGTATCGTCTTCATGTTACCACATACTTGCAATAAAGTTTTTGTTAAAGCATTTTTTTGTTGTTGATGGGATGTCTTGAACACCTCTAGGTATTAAAGAATAATAATAATAATAAAAGTTGGTGAAGCCTTGTTTTCTTTTACAGCTCATAAATGTATCTGCACGTTTGTGTCTTAAGCAACTAAAAATAAAGAAAAAATAAATCTAAATATACTTGACTACAAGTCAAATTTATCTTTTAATGGAGCATTTTTACATTGCGGCATACTATAACCTATGTGTAAAAGAAAGGAATACTTCTTCTACCACTCTCTTAGGAATAATTTGATTAAATAAACTCCAGAACTAAAAAACTTCCTAAACACAATATCGAGAAGCATTGCCATGTAGTAGTATATACACCGAAACATTTATTTTGTGGTTTGATGATTTGACCATACAATTACATTGCCTGTATATATTACATGACTCTAAAAGCTGTTTCAAGTCCACCTCCACACTGCTCGGACAAAATGTACAGTATGATGAAGATAAAATTAATTCTGTATTCATTTATTTCTTGGCCTTTTTATTGAAACAAATAAAAGCTTTAACCCACCTATAAAAGATCCGACAAAATTCGATGGCAAATTGAATTACTTGAGCAAAGAGTGCCATCAATCTACTCTTTATGCTGCATAAAATAGCATGATGCAAATATTTGCATTTTTGAAGCGGTTAACATGAAACAAATTCAATTTTACACAGCACAAATTCGCTAATGCAGTTCCTGGGATGGAGAAGTGCTCGAGATGTAAATCAAATACCGTTTCTTGTATACTTTCTTAATGTACTTATTATGGCTATCTGTGGAGAGGAAGCTACCCAAACTACCACAAAGACTGTCACTCATGGCATGACTATGACAGCTGTGTCTCTATTTGATTATTTACACAAAACTGAATATTGCTGTTCTGGTAAAACAGGTTAGAGAATGTTGTGTTCTTTTGCTCATTCTGAGCAAACAAAGAGAGGCTGCTGATTTCCTTTCCACAAATAGAGCTCGCACTGTTGTGGTAAGAACTGAATGTGCTTGCAATTAGACGGTCCCCATTGTTGAGCCATCACACAGCATGACACCAGGCACTGATTGAGAAAATGCCAACAGAGCCATTTCCCCTCTTACACTAGCGTGAAGCACATGTCATGAAGCGAGCCAGCCTCAGGTCAACCTGCACTCCAACGCCCAGAGATAGAGTAACAACCTGTAAATCGGAAGCCAGGAAAAGAAACCCCAGCAGTACAATAAAGGTCATCAGAACCACCTGATTTCTAACTTAAACTGGTGATGTTGGAAGACAGCGGCATCCCTGTAAATGAGCCAGACTGACTTGCATCATGGTCCATCTGACACATGAAGCTCTGCCCACCATATATATGGCAAACAAACCACACTGTCTTTGGTTTAGCCGGACAATCTGACACCCAGATCTGGCAATATTCAGGCGGTTCAAAGCTGAAGCACAATTTGCGTTGGTTACACCGAGTATTCTCAAAGATTAAATTGCCAAGAAGATTAAAGGAAAATTCAAATCTCGGGAGAAGCTCACCTGTACACCTGTAGTTTAGTTCATTTGTTGTGAAAAATAGAAGATAGTTATACATTGCTGTCTCTTTATGTTCATTTCTTGCTCGTGTTGCAAACACAAGATAGCTGTAAACATGACGTACTCCATGCTTATAGCTCATTGGAGACTATAAATGACATTTCTGTTGTGATTGACACTTGCCCCGTTATATACCTGGCATGGTATTTGCTGCTTAACACCCTGCCTAAGCCTTACATTCAGGGACATGGAAAGGCAAGGAAGTGTGCACTCCCTGCTTTGGGTTTTCCATGTATGAACATGGAGGTCTGTGGAGCTCCCAGAACAACACATTTTATGTAGAAAACCTATGGAACCAATCCTGACGACTCACAGGGTGAGTTTAAAAGTTGCATAAATGAAACTTACCATTCTAATGCATTAACATGAAGGCAACCATGTACAAAAAGCTCTCCGTCTTTTTCCTCTTCAAACATGCAAACATTACTCCAATGTTCCAAACTGGTCTACTATAGGCAGCGTATATTAGGCCAAAATGCAAAACCAGGGTTTAAAGTCTGTGGTTTGTAGCAACACATGTGCCGTTAATCAGCTTCCACCTTTATATGTTATCCTGGCATGGTAAATCACACAAGTCTAAGATATCCTGTATCCTTGATTCAGATCAAGGAAAAAAACTCCTTTTACAAAAATAGAAATGAACAAAAGAAGCCTCAGATGAAGGAACAGCAGGATCACTCTAGCTCTCCTGTTCTACTCGCCAATGCGGAAATCACAATTGTTGACAAGTAGGGAGAACAGCTTGAAACTTGCTCTCTCATCAAAACACTAGACATGAGCTTCAAGGCCAACATGTTGCATGTGACGGTTGCAGATGGGACATTAACACTAGAACACTTAGTTGTAAGCTTTATTAGGCCAGGGTTCATGAAGAGCAGGAGCCATTTAGAAACTATGGAGCGCTGCCTGTCTCTGGCCAGATGCAGGAAGAGTGGACTCAGGGGGTTCGGATTGATTACAACATTAACTTCAGAGACTTCCATGAATTAACACGGGGGTGGAAATGCTTTATGATGACTGACACACGTGTTTAGACCACTCTCTTTCACACATGCAATTCATTTCACCATCCATGGGCTCTTGGCAGACCCATCAGATTTTTTGCAGCAATGCGAGGCATGGAAGCAGTGCACCAGACCAGCTAACATTTCAGATGGATGGCTCGTTTGGTGCAGCTTTTTGCAAGTCCTTCTAGAACTAATGTCTCAGGTGGTGATATCTGAATGCTGTCTCCAGGGGCTCTTGGATTTTCCCCTTGCTGCATGGAGACAGAGGAAGCACCAATCAGAGGGTGACACCACCTTAAGTTGTAATAGCTCACCCTCTGTCGTTACAAGGTCAAGATTCATCCATTTACATGCAGTGAGGCCCGTCGGTAAGTTGCCTGCACGATGGGGCAGACACTCAGCTTATCTGATGCTCATCTCACTTGACTTTTACACACAATTGATTGTTCTCACAGGTCTTTCAGAGGTGTGATCACTGGTCCTGTCACTAGACAATACAATGTATTTCTAATCTGAACCCACTGTGTAAACTGAGACTCCCTTGAGGACTCTGTCTACAGCTCTCCACCCACCCACACGCACGCACACACACACACACACACACACACACACACACACACACACACACACATCTGTCCATCTCCACCAAAGAGCATCCCTGGGCTCAGTGTGGAGGGTGGTCTGCACTGCTTTATTTGAAATGTCTGAGTCTTTGGGAGGGTAAGCGCTCACCAGCAGCTGTTACAGTCACTTGTTCAATGAGACAGTTAACCCTTGATCGTGCAGCTGCCAGTCAAAGCCGCAGCAATAACTCTGTCGCAAAGAGGATGGTGACACGATGAACTTCAACCAACTGCCGACACTTGTTCAGGGCTGACACATGACAGTGCACCTGTATCTTGGCGAGCTGGTGCTCAGGGGCACTCTCAGAAGCAGACATATCTTTTTTTGGTCTAATCCTACATATTGCTTTTGAAACATTTCTAGTATTTGTATAAGTTTCCTTTCATTTTGCAAAAAGTCACGAGGATTTTGAGATTGCGCCGGGATATTCTGCTTTAGCTTCCCTGTGATTCACAAATTTGTGCTTGACCTGTTATACCTTTGCGGATCCTCCTGAGCTCAACCGCTGCACAAAGACTTTCTGATACCTGCTAGGCAAGTTGTCACATTTGTCTAAAAACTCAGTTTTGCCATGTGAAACAAACTTGGGTATGATGCAATCACATCGACCGAACAGAGCCACATGAGGACTTTTATATAAGTTGGGGGCACGTTTCAATTTTTAGGAATTCAGTTTCATTTGAAAAGAGCAATCTGTATGCTGCTGTGTCAGATACAGATGCTTTGGGTTGGTAGATAGGGCTGGCTGTTTCTATTGAACTTCAAAATCCATTGTGCCAATATTTAACGGCCTGGCAATGAAACTTAGCAATTACACTACATATTACATATTTCAATTTTAAAGACTACTTCAGATGAAAAGGGTTTTTGACCTGCTTAACATGCCCCTATGGTGTTTTTATTATGTACTGTGACACACATCATGGCAGAAATAAGCATCAATGTCATGGCTGAGGATTTCTTCCTTTAATTCTGTGGCTGTGGCTAAGCAGGCGTTCTGTGATCTGAAAGTTCCTGATTCAATCTAAGACCCTGCAGTTTACAAGTTGAAGTGTTCTTGAGTAAGACACTGAACCCCAGTTGTGTCTCCCAGTGCTGCGCCATTGGTGTGTCTGAGTGTGTGTGAATGGTAAACGCTCCTGATGAGCAGGTGGCACCCTGCGAGGTAGTCACTGACAACAGTGTCTGAATGGGTGAATGCTAAACCTGTAGTGCAAAAGCGCCTTGATTGGTCAAAATGTCTAAGAAAACCATTGTAAATATAGGATATTTGCATTTATATCCTGCATTCTGACACTGACAGACTCCATAAAACTAACTCAGACACCCCGTGTCTTCTACGTAGAAACTTAAGGAACCAATCCTGACAACATTTCAGAAGCAAAACTTACCATTCTGATGCATCAACTTGTAGAACTACTGTAGTACAACTGCCTTACTCCACTGTCAAAACTTCCCATTCTGAACTTGCCACTTTGCAGCGTAAAGTAGACTAGTTTGGTCAGAGGATAACAGAACAGGCGCGGCGACTGGAGTTGGGGTGGAACTAAAGTAGCACATTCATAGATTGCCATACCCCAGATGAAGCAAAGGTGAAAAAAGTACATCGAAGTTATTTTAAGACCACAAAAGGATTTTTTAATTAAAAAAAATAAATAAAAAAGTAGTTTTATGAAACAAAAACAAGCTTATAAGGGTTTAGTCACTGGGTGGCGTAGGACTCTAAATGATAACAGTCAACATTTTGGTAAATATACTTATTTGCTTTGGTTCTGAGGGTTGTAATGATAAATAACACCCTCATATATGCATGATAAATCTACATCCAGCAGATAGAAAGCAAAATAGACTGCTAGCCTGGTTTCTAAATAAATAAGAATAAACAAACAAACAAAAAAAACGCCAGTGCTTTAAGCTTGCTAATTGAACATTATATCATTTTTTATTATCTTCTAATATTGATCTTAATCTTATTATATTCTTTTTACACCTGAAGCACCTTTAAATATTTAATGCTTGTTTTCTTGTGCAGAAAAAAATAGGCAATTATGCCCTACAATTTCTTCATCAACAAACCAATCTTTTCCTTGTAAACTTTTTCTGACCTATTTCAGCACACCAATCACAGCTACACTACATGAGGAATGATGACAAATATTTCCCCCCGCACAAGGAAGCTGTCGCCACTGCAATGCTTTTCATCAGATCAAACCTACATCCTACTAACCAGATCATGGGGCAGCTGTTCCGTCCGTGCTCCCCGGCTGAGGTCATACCTCGGGAGAGAATGGGCTGTGGGCATCTGCAGCTGGCTGCAGCATTGTAAGTGATAGCCATCATGACATCACCTCTTCCTGGTTTGGCCTCTGCGGGGCAAAAATAGAGAGGTCTTCAAACACAGCTGATGACTGATTGTTTGCAGAAAAAATGATTACGCTGTTGAATAAACCGCAGGGACGTTTGAGGTCAGATGTCATGTAAGTAGGCAGAAGAGCTGTAACGAGATTCTACATAACTCTATTAAATTGATTTAATGCAAGCATTCCAGATATTTCCATCAAATATGGGAGCACATTATTACATTGTCTTTATGTGGCTGATTAAGCGTTAAAGGTTTTTGTACAGTTTTTGGGGATTTGACTAATATACTCTATGACATATTATTTATTATATAGTCTATCTGTATCTGCCGTGCAACCAGAATACCAAGAAACGTTACTGCTCCGTGTCTCGCAACTCCCAGTTATGTCTTCCACATCCACCAAAGTTCTTCATATTTTTAACTCATGAGAACTGTAATTTGTGTTTTATAATACAAGCCTGTGCAGCATAATTAACTTAGATTGAAAGAAACAAATTGATATTGAATCTAACATGCAAAACATGCACTAAGTGGAATAACAAAAATAAGAAAATAATTTACCTCTTTTTGTGTTAGTTAAAACTTCTGATAACCATATTTTTTGAAAATTTTAAATGTTTTCTGGCATATTTTCCTTGTTATTTATTTGTTTATTACCTATAAACTCTGGAAACAGCAGTGGCAGTGTGTCCTGCATGTGATGGATTACCATGACATTCTGCACGGACATTAGCAGTTTCCAGGAGATACGTCTCAATAAATCTGTTTATCCTGCAACTTTCCATCAGGTGCCACAATTGGGTCAAATGCTCCATTTGTATTATACCATTAAAACAAATTCCCTGCAGCCTTGATTTCCCTTTTTAGACACTGACACTGCATTCCACTATGCTAAACATTACACAGCAGAACTGCAGCATCGTCCCTGACTCCTCCGTTTCTCATGTGTTGTTTTTTCCCGTTTTGTTGTGGATCTCAGATGACCGAGGCTGTTTTTGAACAGATGCCCTGACAATAGGACACCGTGCTTGTGAGAGTCGGTACCATGACACCATGAGGGATGAATGTGCTTGCTAAGAATGTCACAGGATTTTAAAACATCACAGAACAGCAGATGGAGTAAAGCCACGGCCGAACCACGGATGTGAGACTGCAACCAGGCACTTCGATGATGTCACCAATCTGTAATTGAGCCCTGCGGTTACATCCGTCACGTGACCAGCATGTTTTATAGGGACAGGAGGGGGCCGATGTTTACAGGGACTTGAACTGGATCAGACATCTACAGAACAAGCTCACTTAACTTCGCAGCCTTATTAGATAACCCTGCATCTCAGCCCCCGTCTAATTAATTCCTGAGGAAACTAATCGAGGCTTTGCTCGCGCGTGTGTGTGCGTGTGTGGTGTCATGTGTTGCATTCAGCCAAGCAACTACACAAGATCATCTACTGTGCAACCCCCCTGCCCCCCTCCCATCAATCTTCAGTTTAAAGACTTGGCCCTTAGCGGCGGGGTCATCGATCATGACCATTTACAGCAGTCCTTCAGCCCAGGACGTGAGAGAAACACTCCGTCACCATCGTCCACCTATCGCATCATCTCCAACATACACCAAAATACTGCTATCCATTAATTTATCTATTAATAGAGGCGCAAAGCCATATTTCTTTTCATTTATGCCACATTTTCAGATGATTGTTTACATTTCAAGCATAAAAACTCCAAGAAGACAGAGGAGCGGCTATAAAGTAGACTTTGACCCCCATCTAGTGGTCAAAAATGACACAGCTCGTGAGGTAGCAAACCTTTCAGTCTAAATTACAGGCTACCAAGGCGCTTAATGTAATGTCACGTCATATTTCCCCTCCTGGGAAAAAATGGCAAACATGTAAATGTGTAAATTAGAAATATTTATTAAGATTGAATGACATCCAACTAACTTGAATGATGTTAATTTTCAGATTCATTTGATAAATGGCAACATGATTGCGTGTGGGTTTTTACATCATCCCTTCCATTCACCTGAGAATCACCTGGCATCCTTTCTTATGCGAGGGTTAGCCCACTGAATGAGGGAAACAGAGCAAGCAAGGCACTGCGGCTCCCATCCTGAGAGCTCTTCTATGTTTTTGTCCCTGACATGAGTCTGAGAGAAAAATTCTATAAACAAGACACAGAAAGTCGGGATGTTCCGAACTCTACTAAAACAGGCAGTTTCTGGAATAGATTTCCATGTGAAAGAAAACACCGCACTGCAAACACAGACAGTATTTGTTCAAAAATGCCAGTGGAAAAAAGGATGAAAAGCTAACAAAAATAAAGGACTCCTAAAAATTATGTATTTGTTGAACTGTTCATTTGCCTTGAAGTGTGCTTTTTTTTAGGCAAGACTGTGATGTCTGTGTTAGTGTTATCTGCTTTGTTTGAGTGATGCCAAAGAGCCAAGTCATGGTCCTGTAGAGTTTAGGAATTAGTCATGTAGTACACAAAATTGGTTTTGATGTCTGAATCAGTCACATAAAGTTTTACTGTCGCAGTTTCACACAAGAAGGATTTTATTTTCAGACCAGACACGACCGAAATTGAAGGAATATCACGGTATTGAATAGTTCGATACATTCCGCACTTGAAAGTACTTTGATGGTTTGAGGGAAGAGAAAAGTCAGCCAGAAAACATAATGCTTGGCCAGAGAATGGTCTTGTGGTAGCTGGATGATATCATAAAATGTTCAGCTTTACACGACCCTTTTGGTAATTTTATGTTTATGTTTTACGTTTATGTTTATGTTTTATGTTATGTTTTGTGAAAACATTTAAAATGCACACTGCGTGATCCACATTTTAATACAAGAGTTCATAAAAAGTAGGACTTGCCCTTGTCTGGATCTTGACTTTGAGGAATTGAGACTGAAGTCCACTTCCTCAAAGTTTTGGTCTTGTTTCAGCCTCAATGCACTTTGGTCTTGGTCTCAGTTTCGGTGTTATTGACTGCAATACTGTCATGTGCGATTATAAAGAGCAATGGAAGAAGGATTTCTTCATCAGTTGAGGCAGCTCAAATTCAGAGGAGAATCATAAAGTTATCTCCCATCTCTTCCTATCATTTACTCAAGTTTTAATGTGTGTTATTCTATTCACATAATACTGTTATAACAGGGTTCATTTAAGAGCAGTAAATTATGAAATCTGGAGGAAAAAAATATATATATACTGTATGTATATAAAAAATAAATTATTAAATTAAATCAATAATTATATTAGAATAAAGTGAAAACATCTTCTAAATAAACTCCCTGTAAATTATCTACGATTACAAACTCAATTTGCAAACATGAACAAAGAATGCACATTTTTGAATTTGCAATTTGATTTGTTGGATGATTCTCTTCTCTCTATTTTCTTCATGCATATGTATGTGTTTGTTAACTGTCTCCACATTTTCACCTTTACCTCCATCTGTTGCTGAACCTGATATTTGTTGACGCGTGGGCACAGATTTTAAACAGAGTCTTTTACATTTTACATCAATTCTAACCCTTATTACATTCCAGAATTCAAATAGTGTTAAAATGTTTCTGACCATTTTGTTGTCTTTGCACTTCTCCTGATTGTCCACAAGATGCCAGTGTTGCATTGCAAACGGTTAAGGTCCCTTCAGAAATTGAGTCAAAGGATCCTTTGAAAGGATCTTGGCAACACCTGGCTCACTTCTAAACACTGGTACGTTTGGATGGAAAATCAGACGCTCACCCAGGCCTCAAGAAACATTCCGTGTCAAATTATTTACACTTTTCCGTCAAAAAACACCAAAAACCTTTCTTCGAGAACCTTTTTAAACTGAACTGGTTTGCCAGTAATTCATGGAGCTAACACGGAGGCCAGTGTTGATTTCTATGATGCCAAAATAGACAGGGCGAAGCCTAAAGTAAAACAATATCTCAACTAGTGGTTCCTAACATCTCAGTGATGGCACCGGCTGCCAGCAGTGGTCGCAGTGCGGTCAGTTTGAGGTGAGGTTTTGAGGCTGTCGGCTCTTCCTCAAGTTTAGCTTAAGTGGAAATTGAGGTTCGGTTTGGCCTGGCTTGTGTTGGGTATGAAACGGAGCGGGGAAATGGGGAAGCGTCTTGAGCAAATACAGTGTTTCTTTGCAACTACAATTAACAGAATATCCAAATATGTTTGGTTGTCCAAATAGTGCCAGGTGAAAACATCTTGTGCATTGCCCTGCCAGTGTTTAATCTGAGTGCTGTAGTGATTAAATCATTTCCAACTTTCAGAGTTTTTAAAGGAATATATTGTTTTCATTTCTTCAGCTCCTCGCTGAAGATTTAGAGTGTGTCCCCATGGGTAAGGTGGTGGCTAAAGCAAAGTGAATGGGAAGGTATTACACAGCAGGACTACAGTCTGTCTCTGTTTCTATGTCTATGGTCCCCGACTACTGCCCTTGTGAGCTCACCGGGCACTGACAGGGAATTGGCTGCAGTCGGCTCTCACTGAGTGATTCCCCAGTGGGACAACCTGCCAAGCGCTGAGCTTGCCAGCAACACTCTCATACATTCCTCAACATATTGGTTGCTGCCAGCTCGGCCAGTCTGGGTGGGAGCCACCCAGTGCATCCTTCACTGCCCAAAACACCTGAACCAGCACAGGAGTGGAGGAGAAAGAGACAAACAGGGATGGGTGGAAGACTGCATGATGGAATTGAGAGCTATGTTAAATCGCCAGCAAACAGCCCCTGCAGCTGTAGTGGACTTTTCCACAACGATCCCACTGTTCCAGCTACCAGTGCAGCGCTAATTAAAAATGAGCTTTCCTTGAATACATGCATGCACCTATATTTAAACAACCCATGCACTCCCCCTCTCTCAGATATGCATGTGTCAGCCCTCCAACCATGGCCTGTAACCTGAAAGGTACTTTCCAGCAAGTTCAAATTAAGAACAAAAATAACGTTTTTTTTTCTCTCTTTAAAATGCTTACAACAGATTTTTTTGTCCATTGGTTAGCAGCATAAAAAAACCGTAAACACAACACCAACCTATTATCACTTTATGAAGTTGTTGTTTTCAGCATATTAGCAAATAAATACTAATTTACACATATAGCATATTCAGCAGAGACTAGTATTTCTGGACTGTCTAAAGGTTCAACAATTACTTTCCTTTAAAACTGGTTTTGGTTACCGTCATGAACAGATGCTGGGTAGTGGTTAAAGGCTTACTCAGAAGCTAGTGTTGTGGGTGTGCTGTTTGGTTTTAGGTAAGTAATTTACAGTGAGTTTATCAGTGATACAAAAATAGCTAAGACTGTGTAGTGTGTATAGTGGGTGTAGCTGACCAGTTAAACAGTGGGTTGTAAATTCAAAACAATGAGCTGAATGCTACTATAATGAGATTTCTTCCAACAAAGTGCACCAAACAACATTTAGATTATCTATGAAAGCAAGGGAGGACGATTCCAGTAACACAGATAAGATCTATGTAAGAAGTAGATCTAGATCAACAAAACATTTCTTGTTTCTAACAAAACATCCAACCTTGACCCAATAATACTTAACAAAACAGCCATTTTACCCAGTAGTGATACCCAAAGCTTATTCCCATTTGTGGGGGTTGGAATGAATGTTGACTGTTAAATTAAGAGCTTTGCCTTCCAAATGAATTCCCTCTCCATCACGATGGTCCTGTACAATTATATTATAGCTGACACTGTCCCAATTCGCTTGTCGACTGTGGATGAACGATAACATAATTTCATCATAGATAATTATTCTCATTCTTGAATGAAAAAAGACCCTGAGATATTTCTGCATGGGGTGGCAACTACCTCAAACTGAGGGAGCAATCCACCCTTTCTTGCAGAGAATCATAGCCTCAGATTTGAAGGTGCTGAGCCTAATCCTCGCAGCATTACATTCGGCTGAAAAACCGCTCCAGTTCATTTTGAAGGTCACAGACTGATGAAGTGTACAGAACCACATCATCTGCAAAAAGCAGGGAAGCAATTCTTAGGTTCCCAACCTGGACACTCTCTTTACTCCGGCTGCACATTGAGATCCTGTCCATGAATATCACAAACAGGATTAGGGACAAGGGGCAACCTTGGTGGAGTCCAACATCCACTGAAAATGTGTTTGAAGTCGTGTTGAGAATGCAAACAAAGCTTTCACATTGATTAGGGTAGGGAATAAATGGCACCCTGGTACCCTATATTTCTCCACAGTACCAGAGAGACAAGGTCATATGCCTTCTCTATGTCCACAAAGCACATAGACTGTTTGGGCAAACTCCCATGAAACTACCAGCAAGCCTTCAATGGTAAATTGCTGGCCACTTTTACATAGCCACTGTCAAGGTACAGTCCTGACCTCCATGTGACACCGAAAAGGCATGAAAACCAAAACAGCCAAACAATACCCAAAGCATTCAAGAATCTCAGGGCGAATCTCATGCAAACTAGGCGGCTTGCTGCCAAGGATCCTCCTAAGTACCTCAGCGACCTCCACCAGGGATATGAGTGAATCTTCACCTGAGTCTTAGGGATCTGCCTCTTCCCAAAGGAAATGTTAAACAAGCTGATTTAGAAGAGCATGCCAATCAGGCATGAAAGGCCTACTCCTTCAGCTGTGGTGTTGGCAGAACAAGCTCCAATGACCATCTGACCACAGCCATTAGTAGATGACTCCACTATTGATTCACTGAACATGGCCCGAGTCCATGTCCCCAATATCCCCTAGAATGCACTTTGTTTTTTTTTTTTGAGTGGTGAGAGTTGAAAACCCAGCACCCATACCCAGCCAGACCCACCCTGGATCTATCAGGTGTTCCCAGTTAACCCTCACTATACGTCTGTCCAGCATTTTCCTTTTCCAACTCACCATCAGGTGGTGATCAGTTGACAGCTCAGCACCCGTCTTCAGGCGAGAGGCCAAGACATACTGATGAGATCTGGCTCCACAACTAAAAAGTGATCATCAGCTTCTGGCCTAAGGTAGTCTGGTCAAATCTTGCAGCCACATAGACGCAACCCTTACATTCCCCAGGGAAATCTCCAATAGACTTGTGCTCATCCGAGGCTTGTGAGTATCCCCACACCTGCCTGGTACCTCAAGAGTCCAACCCCTCTCCAGCAATGAGATATGCTTAGAGGTGAGCCCAGCTATATCTAGCTCCAGCTCATGCACTGCCTCCTACTCATTCAACACCAAAGATGTGAAGTTCTATTTCCCTATAGCCAGTCTGCGTTGCCAAGAATCAACAAACCTGGGTCCCAGTTGTTGACTGCAACCTTGCGGACACAACACCTAACCCCTTTGCTTTCCTTGCAGGTGGCGGGCCCACTGGGTGGCGGCTCCATGTAGTTTGATTATTTTCATTACTAAATTGACATATTTTTATTTTCTAACGCAACGCCCAAATGTAGTCTATTGTGTTTACAATAAAAAAAAAAACAGAGGACAGCAGTAAAAATAGTTAATCCTCGCATTCAGTAAGTTTTAGCATAATGAAAAATAACTTATCAGTTATTATATTTGCTGTTGAATCACCCACAATATCATTTGACTACTCATTTCCACAAAAAAAGTAGTAACAAACCTTTCCTCCACATTTGAGGACACCCATGGGCAGAACAAAAATATATGTCTTTTGTCAGTAATTGCTTCACAAAAGACTAATGAAGTGTATTGGCTTCCAAGCGAAACCTTTGGTCCTGGCCACTTCCCTTCACCTTCTCCAGAGTGGGCATTCCTATATAGATTAGCTGGAAATCTTTCCTGTTATGGAGGATAATCCCCCAAACAAGGCCGCCCAGCCTTCATATTAAGAATGATTTAGGCACACTGGATTCCGGTCAGGTCAAGGCTCCTCTTTCATGTTATGATGTGGCTGTTCCACTTGTTATATGTAACATGTGCAGAGAATAGGAGCAGACAGAAGAAAGGAAAGGAAAAGAGGGACATTTTCTTCAAAGTCATGTTGTTGAATTGAAACATGAATTAAAGTTACTGATACAGCTCATGTGAAAGAATGTGCATGTGTGTGAATGAGGGTGTCTGGGAGTTAACTTTCTTAACACGTTTGAGGTCTCACGGATATTTCCCCTTCAGGTTTTCCTTCAGCCTCTCACACACACAAACACACACACACACACACACACACACACAATACCCTCCACATAGCAGAGCATTCATCAGGACTGTATTAGTATGAATGAGAATTATGAAAGAAGCGTGGGCCCACATGGGCTTTTTTTCCTCCCGGGGTCACACAGAAGAGAGTGACTCACATGTATTTACTCCACATAATGTGATTTAAAAGTGACTGAGAGGGCACTGCAGCCTTAAAGATAACAGGAAGCTTTAATTATCCCCATAGCAAAATTGTGTATAAAGGGTTTGTTAAGCTGTTGTGGAGTGATTCTATTTTCATTTCTAGACTGAAACAAATAAAACCAGCTCATTTCTTTTTGTCCCTTTTGGCACAGATTCGTGAATACAGAGAATGATTTGGCAGCATGCCCCCAGCTTTATTTAGTTCAGCTCATTTTAGTCAAATTCAATAGTGTTTAAAGGAAATCTGGGAGGGAGGCATGGAGCTGTCACACTCTCTCCAATCTGCTGTAGATTTTGTGGGCAAAGGCAAGCAAAAGAAAACGGCTCCCTAACAAGATTTATAATTTTACAGCAAGAGAACAAGCTTTGGCTCATTCTCCCAAATGAGACTGGTCAGCATCTATAATTTTAATTCATTCATGGAAACACTACACTGTGTTCCCCCTTATAATCAGAGGAGATGTGCGCCCAATAGGAACATAATACCAGAATTAGCCGTGGAAAAGCCTACTCTGATGGAGAATGGAGAGAGGAGACTGGCTTATTTCAAGGTAAAGTGAAAAGGACAGTATGGGCAAGACAGGGGTTTTAGTGGTTTTACAGTTCAGTGGTGGTTTTTGAAAGCACGGCCTTTCAGCAACTTGGGTGGCACGGTGTTCCTAGCATCTCTGCTATTGTATTGTCATTGGCTCTATGCACAATGTCAGCATCATTGCTCACTTTTTTAGGATAAATGTTGATTTTGCTTTATATAGGGAGAGCTGAGGCAGCAGTGCTTTGATTCGTGAAATTGCTATGTCCTCGGCGGGAGAGCCTGTGTCACTGCGGATGTCCAAATTCCTCTGACATGTTTATTGTTTTCTTTATTTTGCGGCGGCCTTTCGGCACAGCTCCAGTGCCACTGTTCCTGTAGCTACTCTTCCATGTGAAATCTTGTGTGTCGTGTAAACAGAGCACCAGAAAATGACACAAGGAAAGGGAAATTTTCCACCCCACTGTTGTCCCCCTTTTTCTCCCTAGCCCTCTTCAGTGTACCCACCAGTTGCTGTCTTTTATTTGTGGCCTAAGTGCTTTGGCATTAAATCTTATTATTTTTCGGTAAATAAACCGGTTTCTGGTAGGAATTACACACAACTTGGTGTGAGGTCCTTTTCAGACGGGGGCCTGGATCCTTTTATCAAAAATGTTTTCTATTTCTGCTTTTGTAGGACACTTTTGACTGCTTTGAAAGAGAGAAACAAGGTTTTTTTTGCATTTCTGGGGTGAGGTTGGGGATTTTTCTCAGCATTGTGGTGAGATTTATTCGAAGAGGCTACATGAGGCTTTTTTCCTGATTTCCTCTTTGTTCTCTGTAAGTAGTTCCCCTTACCCACATTCACACACACGCTCATCTGTTTGTGTGTAAGTGTGCGCGAGCCTCAGTGATTCTGCTCATGGGTGCATGTATGTGTAGGTGTGTGCGTGTATGGAGCACGTGTGAATGCGCGTGCATGCGGGCAAGGCGGGACTTGGTGTGACACCTGCTGCTGGGATGAATAGGGTCAGTGGCAGAGCCCTTCAACAGGCAGCAGCTGCTTGTTCTCACTGCAAGCACGACTCTCTCATTGCCCCAAAGCCTCACGGCTGCAACTGGAGGCCCTGACACAACCCATAGTGCCCCCTACCACCATCTCCTATTATTACAGTTGTTATCTTCAAGTATTGCAATTCCCCTCTCCAAGGGTCACGATCTTAATCGTTTGGAAGGAAGCGTGAAATTGACCTGATAAAAACATCAAAAATGAACTTCAATTTCCATTCTTGCGCTCTCAGGATAAAGGAGGAGGTTTCCAGACAGCTTCTGACAGACAAAGATTCTTGGTATTTGGTTGGTCTGACCTGTCTGTGCTCCCTTGCTGTGTGGTAGTCTGCCCTGCGCGTGACTTAGTAGGTCTGAAAACTTTCCCTGTGGCATAAAAGAGGAAGATAAACAATGACTTTCGAATACCACTGTGTTGTGTTCAATTTGAAATTCAGAAAAGTATCCTAACAATAACTATTTTAATAACCATCCAATGCGTTTTGTTTCACCAACATTCATTTCAGTTTATGGTGAAAGCAGCAGAGACGTAGGATCTTCCCTTATCCAACCAGCAGAGGTCAGCCTCTTATAAACAAACAAAAGTCTTACAAAACTGCTTTATTTCATAGAGATAATTTACACTTTATGGAATATTTAAAAAATGACCAGGGATACACAAGGATTTATGCTGGTGTTGTGTATCATGTCATTGGACAAAGTAGATTCCGTGGCCAATAACAGGTGTGGTGTTTCTGTGACACTGGCTTGTCACACTTTGGCCAGTGTGAGGAAAACCCTCCTGTCATCATGGTCCATTTGGGCTGAAGCGCTGATGCGGTCCTGTTGCAGTACGCTTGTTAAATGAAGGGGTTTTTTCAGCAGACATCAAACATGCTGCTAATGGTGTGAGGGGGTATTCCAGGGTGTTTTCCTCGCTGGATAGAAAACTCGGCCTTGAACAGAAATGGCAGCGCAGTTTCCAGATGTGCTGAAAATGACTGTTTCTTAACAAAAACCAATGCACACCAAACCTTACAGCATGTTCTGGAAAAAACTCCCCAACACCTTTTTGTGACCCCGAGGCCATCCTAATTACCCTCTAATGCTGCGTGTCTCTTTTTGTTTGAGCTGTGTAGGATTAAGGTCGGACAGGCTTGGTCCTTTTGAAGAGTTTGTAGTTGAAGTACATGACAGCCTTGGACTGTGGGGCTCTCCTGGGCCAGCAGGTGCGTCCGTTGCCGAAGTAGTCCTCCAAACACTGACAGGTGTAGGAGCCATCTGTGTTGACACACTGAGCATGACGGCTGCAATGGTGAGACCCAGTTAAACATTCGTCCTTGTCTGTGAAGAGGAGGGCATTTGAAATATTTCCACATGTCGGATATCTTATCATTTCTTATCAGAGCAGCATGGCCTCCTAGCTAAGTCATATTAGATCAGTAATGAGAGAGAAAAGGGATTTCAAGAACAGTCTGTTTCAAACCTGCCCGAAAATAATTTTGCAATGCTCATCTCAAGGATGAAAACAAAAACATCTCGTGGGTGAGCCCACAGCTGAGTGGGTGAGCTATGAGTGCTCATTAAATAAACATGGTCTCTGGATCCTCCTGCCAAAGCACATCTTCACATGATCCCGCTCGCAGCCAATTATCACAGATGAGGAGAACATGTGGAGCTGTGCTGTGATCCATTTAATCATTTACAGGATTGGAAGTGGAACAGATCTGAATGTGGCTTAAAGAAATGTCACACATGGGAACCCCTGTGGCCTGGTGGTCAAAGTTACAACACAACCATTCAGATGGCTAGAACTCTGTTGCAAGTTATCCCCTCTACTCTCCCTCGTTTTCTGTTTGTCCCAAAGAGTCCGATTACATTAAAATATTGAAAGGAACCTTTCCACATACCTGAAAGTCTTGTTCCAGTTATTGAGTTAACACTTCAAAACTAATTTCGGTCTGGTAAGATTAGATATTTTGATTTTGTTTTCACAAAAAATCCCATCATGGCCTTAAAGTGGCTTGGATGTAAATATACACCTTTGCCTCATCTACATTGTGTGTTTATATTGTCATTATTTTCTGTAGTTCATATGAGTTTAAGTTTTAATCACTTTTTTCTCCAGTTTTTTTACTCATTTCTTATTTTTTTGTAGAGCTTTTTGACTTCTCTCATCACATCTATTATCTTTTTAGTGATATGCTTTTAAGCTGTTTTACAAGGGTGCAAATAAGATAAAATAAAATAAATAGGTTGTGGGGACCTATGACTGTGGTACTTCAGCCCTGTCCTATCTCCGCTTAGCTTTTTGCCCCTCGCCGACACCCGGAGTGAGGTGGAACCTACCTGCTCTGTTATCTTCCGACTTTTAAAGTAGTCTACTATATGCTGCACAGTGGCAAGTTCTAACATTAGAGTATTTCAGCCACACATGTTGGAACAAGACAAGAATTCACAGGAAGAAGAGGAAGAGCTACTTGTACAAGTTCACCTACAAGTTAATGCGTCAGAATGCTGTTTTGAATGAGAAAGTTTGATGACATTCTAATTTATTGACATGCACCTGTATATGGACATGTTAATAAGGTCAAAAATGTGATTTTAATCAGAAGCAAGAGAGCAAGAAAATAAATGCACTTCCTACTATTAGAAGGCTCTCTGCTAGGGAGTCCATGCAGCTTTATTTGAGACGGATCTTTCTGAAAGAAAGCATTAGAATTATAAAGTTGCGCAAACCTGAGATGCTACCATGGAACAATGGCTGAGTAGGTTTTATCCAAGGCACTATTTCAGGAAATGAAGTTTGTTTTCCTTAAGTTGATGTTGGCTGTTTTTTGCCCCCTCCAAATTATTTAAAATTTTGTTTGCTGTTAGGCTATAGGCACCAAAGATTTTTTTCACATTTAGGAAAATGTCATGATTCTGGTTAAAAGCAGAAATAATCCCTTAAGATTTATGTCATGTACTCTGAAAATAACATTCTTAGCATTTAAAAAGGACCAAACCTCGACAGAGCACCAAGCCCTGGAGTGTCCCCATCACAAAACCATCCCGACAAACACAGACAAAGCTGCCAAAAGTGTTCTTGCAGGTTTGCCGTGGTGGACAGACATCGGTGTTCTGCTGACACTCATCTACATCTGAAACACAAAGCAAGTATAAATCAAACAACAACACAAGAAATTTGGGAATTTCATTGCACAGCAGACGAAACCATCACACTGTCACCGTTTGAAAAAAACACACAAAAGCAAACCTCTTAGGGAAAGGTTGAATGTGCCTTGTCTTTGCTCAAAACTATAATTACCTTCAAAAAGAGCCAGGAAGCACAAATGAGTACCTTGACCTTGAAATCACATCCTTGTACTAAAGCTTTGAAAGGTGTTCAAAAAAAAAAGGAGTGACACAAACAGACAAAAGTGTCACAGCAGGTGTCAAGAATTTTATGGCATCTTTTGAGATACATTCATTAATAATGACTTGACACTTGTGAGCTGTAGCTCATCTGTGTAGCTCATAGACATACATAAAATTTAAACAAATTTTTATTTGTATAGATTTTTAAATGCCCTTTTGAGCATCAAATTACACACTGTACGACAGAAAATACTGACACACCTAATAACTGGCGTCTTCATCTTTAATAACAGTTGGCAAAAACTGTTAACACTTTTGTTTCGTTTGACCACTTAAGTAAGAGTCCACAACAATACAAACTTTACTCCTTCGGCTATGCTACTAATATATGCACTGTTCTGTATCAGTGAATTGAAGACCATGATTTCTGTCTCCCTTGAATCACTCCCACCAAAAGCTCTCCCCCAGTGTGAAAATGTCTTAAAAGCCGTGAGAGAGGTGTTTGAAGGTTCGCTTCATTAAAGGACAGGACGTGTCTGCTGCTGGGTTATTGAGGTGGACATTCAGTCATTAAGCTGTCACACACTAAGGAGAGAGTGCAGGGTATGTGTTTCCTTACACAAGGTAATTAAAGGCTTTTCACCATTGGGCGAACAGATCTTTCTGCACGTGAAACTGTGTGTGCATCACCTGCTTTAAGCCAATAGAAAAGATTGTGAAATAATAGATGGAACATGTGTGTTTACATATTAACAAAGAGTCTCCAGAGAGGATAGGCAACCTTTAACTGAGCTCAGAAAGTCTTCCTGTGTTTTTGGTGAAGTACTCTAGGGACAAATTTACTTGTTACACTGTAGGTTCCTCCATGCTCTTGTCTGTAGAACTGTTAAGGCATGGTTAGCAGCGCTGGATCGCACTCTCCGGTCAAGTACTGTACATGAGCCTTTATCATAGTATCTTAAAGGCACAGTAAACTGGATCTTGCTTTGTGACTTTTTACTTCTATATGGTCAAGAATAACTACAGAGATTCTATGATTAGGCAATGATGATATGGTTTAGCCCACATTATCTGAGATTATCCACCTCTAAACGGCAAACACAAGAATGACATACAGTATTAACACTGTTTAAGTTTGTTATTTGGCAGATATGCCACCTGATCACTGTAAATCTAATACTCACTCTCAGTTTGGTTCCAGTTTTACCTTAAATTTTGTGAGAACTATGTGATTATTGACATAGGCAAGTAAATTATGGGCTTTTCAACCTTAATGCTGAATATAGCAGTTGCTGCTGCAGAAGGAAATATATGTGAGAACCAAACAGTAAAGAAGCTGTCCACCAGGACGAAAAGAATGAATAAACTGAAGGACTTTCAAATAGAACTGAGCTATGGTAATTCTCTCTGGCTTAAATAATATCAGATATACTCTCCAAAGATTAGGAAGGGATTAAATAACAAATCCTCCCAGGCATGAACACGATGTCAAATAGAATCAATGAAATATATAAAATTGGCTGCTGAGGCTCACTATCAGGCTGTAAAGAACCATGAAAACCGTGAACTGAGGCATTACCTTCGCAGGTCTTGTTGTCAGTGGCCAGGTGGAGGCCGGGGGGACACAGACAGCGCACTGCTCCCCCTCTGTCCATCTGGCAACCAAACTGGCATCGCAGGGAGAAACATGCAGCCTCTCCTGGAAGACAGACAGGGAAACCCTGGCTTAGGATCGGTCCGAGGAATGAGCTACTGGATCACCACTGAGGGAACACACACACACACACACACACACACACACACCCCGGCATACCATCACACACAGCATACGACTGACTACGATCTCTGATAAAGGGTTACTGTCAAGAAAGAATAAAGTCTTTTAACCATTAATTACAGTTAAAAGATGGCCAGGCTTTTGTTGACAACTGATCAGACATCAGTTTGTGGATTTTTTTTAACTTGTGTTTTAGAGACTGTACTGTTTGAACTCTTTTGTTTAAACAGAAAATTACTCACTGGTGCAGGTGTATCCATCTGCACTGAGTGTGTATCCAGGCTCGCAGTAACATCGATAGCTACCGTGTGTGTTCATGCAGCGTTGGGAACATGGTCTCTCCAGGAAGCCGCACTCATTCACATCTGGAGACAATATGAAACATTATTCAAGCAACAGATAGAAACTCTTGTGGTTAAACGATGCATGAGAAAGCAGGTAATGCACAAGAAATTAGAAACATAAGACTGACAATGATTTCGTGCATTATATCCACCTTCATTACACTGACGTCCTTTATACCCTGTGGAGCATAAACACTTGTCTGGTCCAACACATTTTCCATTCACACATGGCTTCTTGCACACCGCTGTGGAGAAGGATGGAAAGAATATAAACACAATCTGGCAAACCCTGCTAACCTCTGTAAACTATATGATAAGTACTGTCACTATAGTAAACTTTGAATAACGCATGAACAAAAAAAATAAAAGGATCTTTATTTCTTTTTTCTTCTCTTGAGGAGGACAGAAGTAAATGCAAACACAGCATTCATCTGTCATAAAGTTAAGAAGCAGATAGGGAACAACATCAACATGCCGTGTTTCATTGTGCCTAGATGTAATCCAGTCCAGGATTTACTATTTTCTCTCCTTTCACCTCAGATGTAATCTGTACTAACACTGGGAGGAGATACAGTATTTGTTTCTTTAGCAGTTAAATGTTTACTTTATGCTGGACATGATATAGTTTATAAGGCATAAATCTAGTCAATAGTCCTTTTTATGTTGCAGAAGATATGTGAGTAATAAAAAAAACTCTTTTTTTTTTATCAGGGTTACGTATTGTTTTGCAGTCTAAGGCCCTAAAAAAGCTAACTCGGGTTTCCTTACACATATTGTTTTTGTAAAGGGTGTTTTTACCACTAAAATAAATTTTTTGTGGAAAATGCAAAAAAGGACCAGAATTGCAAGAATGAAAACTTCCTCAGTCATTTCCTGGCGACTGTTGCTTCGCTGAGATGCCGAGCTGATAGCCTGTGAACCCTGGGTAATGGTATCATTGTAGTTGTACTGTGAAGGAATTGCGGACTCACGCTGACAAATGTCGATAACATTCTTCCATGCCAAACAACAGAATGTAACCTGGCTGTAGCTGCAGAGTCCTGGCTGAGCACGACCCCCTGGGTGCCTCAGTGCCTCCTCCACTGACCTTTGAAAGCAGGAGCAAAAGGTTATCAGACCATTAGGCATCATCAGGCCTTAAGGGCTTAAATTTCAATACAGACCACACACAGACTGATATTCTGATAGAAAAGGGGAAACACTTGAGTAGCTGGACTCATCAATATATCTCACTGAACTGTACAGGTAGAATATAACAGGGTAAATAAACATATTTTTAATAAAAGTTTATTCACCCCCCAAAGCACAATGTGCTAATTAAGCAAGGAAACGCACACAAGTCAACAATAACTGCCTTGTTAACACATTCACCATACATTTTGTAGTAAACACGCTCTATAATGAGCAGTAAATTAAAAGGATCTTATACTGTCATGCCTTGAATTGTGGGTCTTGAAGTACATGCCATGGATGCTTTTGAGGGCTCTATATGGTGCACATATTTCACCACTCATAGGCATTCAAAGAAAATGGAAGATGGCAAATGTAGACAGCATGTGATTGTGGACACAACACTGAGTCAACAACAGTAAATTACCATTTAGAATGTTTTGTTATTAACACATTCCTCAGGCGCTAGACTGGTTACACAAAATTGGTGGCTGAAAAATGAAATGACCAAATCACAAACAACTGCAATAAAAGATGTCTGTCAGTATTTGCCTGAGCATGACATAATGGTGGATTCCTTTTGTCTTTAAAATAAGTGAAATTATAAAAGCAGACATACCACACACTAACAATACAATTCAATAAAAACATTAAATAACTATACAGATAAAACTGAAGGAGTTGAAGAAATTTAGAGAAAAAAAAAGAGAGGTATGTTTCTCTCCTACATTCAACTGATTTTTAATGCCTTTTATCACTTTACCAGATATTTTGAGCACATTGAATTCAGTTTACTGCCGCTCTATATTGTAACTATTTATTAAACACCTTCCCAATTCCCATGCATTCACTAGGGATCTTATTAAACTGTACAAAGTAACAATTCCTCCCTCCTTAAATCCGCCGTCATAAACAAAGGGCAATAAACTACATGGCCCAGAGAGCCACTGAAACAGCTTCATTCACAGCTGCTGTTGAACCCTCTCACACCCAAATTTCAATAACAGGCTACATCAAACAATTAGACACAAGCAAGGTAGGTTTTTTTTTCACCATCTCACACACGTTTGTGTTTCTTATCGCTGGCCAGCACTTTATTTCCTTGTGAAAACTATAGATTACTTTAGAGAAAACCATGGTGATAAAATGCAGCGAAAAAGAGATGCACTTCTCTCCTACCTGTCCTGTTGATAAGCCACCGAGAGCGCAATGAAAGGCACGATCACTACTGAGATCTGTCGGCTCATCTCACTCATTTTCTTCTTCCGCCGCAGCTCCTTTAAAAACTGTTCATATTAGCTGTGTCTGTCCTCTGAAACCTTCCCCTGTTCAAATACGACGCTTGTTTCCTGAAGTGTGGGTGCACTTTAAAAGGCAATTGTATAGGTGTCCCCCTGTGCCCGCCTGTAATTGTAGAGTGCTGAGAAGAGGTGTGACAGCTCACCTGTCTGCAAATACAGAGAGAGAGAGAGACACACGGATTGAATGGCAGAAAAAACAAGAACAACAACAAAAAAGAAGACACAGGAAAAATAGAAGCTCAAGCAAAGTGAACAATATAGGCAATATTAGTTCTTTTGTGAGTTTACCAAACAATACATATTCAGTCATTGTGCCGAGGCTCACTTTTGGCTGTGTCTTTAGACTCCATTGTGTTAAACTATTCCTCGCAGATATTCTTTGATCAAAAATCATAAAAACATAGAGTCTGAGTGATATTTTTCAAGACTTCGCTCAAAACGCAAGGATCACGTATCATCTGCTTTTTATTCACTTATCTCTCCTGATTGAACAAAAACGTAATATATATGATCAATATAAGTCGCATTTAAAGTAATACTTGAATGCTGTTCAATTGCTCAGAAGGCAAGTATGTCAGGCTGAACTTCGAATGGAACAGTTTGATATTTTGGGAAACAGTGTTCGCGCTCTTGGAAGATTGGCCAAATACGTTATTATTTGTGTCGTTTTAGATGGCGTTTCTTCAACCATTTCTCTCTATGATTTGCCTGACAACCTTACAGCGACAGCTGGAATCGAGAAAGAGAGGGCAATCTTTTCACACTTGGTCCATATTCAGATTTTATAAAAATTACAATTCACAAAATATGGACATAATTTGAAGACTTCAAAAATACATTAGCGCTTATCACCGCAGCGACTGCTGCTCACTATATCGTTTGCAGTCATTATCGTGGGCTGTAATTATCGTTGGTTGTAGCTACAGTGACTGCTGGCCCAGTTAGCAGTAGAGCTAACAACCGTCCCAGATCCCAACCGTTCAGCTCAATCAGACTGACACCAAACTGGGACCGGACACACCCACCGGACCAGTGGAAGCCAGTTTGATGATGCAATGCAGAACAGGGGTGATTTACATCAGAAGTCAGAGTTGGGAAAACATTTGAGTTGGAATCAGGACCAAAAAGCAGCTACTGTTACAGATGATAACAACTATGTGATAGTTTGAGTGCATAACATATGCAGAGATAGAAGTTCCAGAATGCTGTTGGTATGATTTATTTACTCACAAAAAGGCAATCCCATGATCTTAATAAGCATTGCAATGTAGAGCTTTTACTTATCTTGATGCACAGAGCCACCATCTTGAATTCCGAGCTCGGGTTACTGAAATTCCTATTTGGAATTTTTGTGGCAGGCCAGGATATTAGAGAAGCGAGGTGGCAGAAGATATAGTCGAAATGATGTGTGGAGCCAAAATATCTTCACATCTTACTCTTCCCAAGGATAAATTCCTACCAAATTGGTGAAAGACAAAAAAAAGTGAAGACAGATGTAATGGGCTTTATTTTATGTTGTTTGAATGAAGTGTGTTTTACTGATGCAACAAGGCAGTTAAGATTCTATTAGGAAAAAAAAAGACAATATTAAAATGTTTCTTTCCTTTTTAACATTTTTGAGGTTTTTTTCTTTTTTTAAAATTGTACTTCAATAAAAGAGCTTGAGCATGGTGACCGTGTCAAACGTATACCTCTCCCAACTGAAACTATGCTGGACTACCAGACTACCACCTCCAGAGGTACCTCCAGTGTTATTACAGGAAAAAGCCCGGCTAACTACAGCGCTTATCTCTGCTACTCTTTGACAAAACGTCTTTTTCATATTCAGTGTTAGTTGAGTGTTCAGTGTTTATTCACATTAAGGCCACGTGTTAAAACAGTTTTATACAAAACAGATATGACGTATTCATTACTGAGCTCTAGCTGTGCTGGTAAGGCCCTTTGGATAGAGCCAGACTAGCTGTTTCCCCCTATTTCCAGTGTTCCAGTAATAAGCTTGACATCCTAATAAGGGAATTGTGATAATTTCCCTTATGCCTGAAAATAACTTCCAGAGCATTTGAACGGCAATATTACATCACGTGAAGTGTTAAAAGATTTAGATTTCGTAGAGGAGTGGAGTGTTTGCCTTGGCAGGGGTGTCCGAGTACTCCACTTGTTATATTTTTAGAATCAGTACTGACTATTTGTTAAAAGTCAATACTGTAATACTATGGCAAAATTTCGATAACATATCTGTTTATGTGTTTTTAAGTAAATAAACCCTTTGTACTCTTTTGTCTTGCTTTTCCTACTTTCTGAATGAAAACTTGTTTGATCAAACAATATAATATTACTCAATTCAGAAACCAAACAAAACAAAAACAAATGAAAGGCAGACACACAAGTAAACTATTTGCTTTTGAAATGCTACAGTCTCAGGGTCAAAAATAACTGTTGGCTGTCTTTGAACTCTGAACAGAGAGACAGTCAGCTGTTTAAAAAAGTATGTTATAAATTGATCCCAGCTTCAGTGTAGTCAAACTGATTGTATCGTCCCCACCAAGGCCAGCATATTCTGCTTGTTAGGCACTTTACACCACACAAGACTTTTCTGTTCTCAATCAACACCTCATTCTTTTTCCTGCGACCATAACAACAGATGTCACATATTTGGCAGGTTCCTGCAATCCCATTTGTCTAATCATGTGATTGTGTGGGTAGACAGCCTCGGGATTCCACCACAGGAGCAGACCATATTGCAAATGTGCTCAAACTGCAGACCACATCGTTTTTTCGATTCAACCATTCATACTTGTAAAAGTAAGTGGTTGCAAGAGGTACTGGATGGCAGAGAAGAAAATGCGGTTAAGGGTTACTGAAAATTGAAAATGGGTGTGTATAAAAGTTTTGTCCCAGTTCTTGCTCAGCTCTTTCCTCTGGATGTTTTTGTCATATGTGTCACCACACATTAGTGCCTTCAATTAGTGCCAAACCTCATTTCGTGTATGTCATAAACAATACAATTAAACTGAATTCTACCTGCCAAGAGGGAGGCAGTGAGGGAAGTTAAGAAAAAAGGGGGTAATCAACAGTAAAATACAACTTCGCTGCTGCTAGCGCAGTATGTGGCAAGTGCAAGTGGAGCTGAGCAGAGCTGCACTGCACTCTCTTCCATCTCTCCTGCAGGGAGTGAATCAAGATTTAAAGTGTGCATCTGTGCCAAGATCTACGGCTCTCGCTCCTCCTCCTCTTTTGACCACGTTAAAGGTGTAGCACATTGGCCGGTCTCTGATTCCTTGATTTTATAAGAGATGGCCCTCAAAGAAATCAGATGCCAATTAATAATAAGACTTCTTTACACCCAACCTGTTCAAAAATATAATATATAAAAATATATGATGATAACATATTTGTCAAATGTGATGAGGATGAAGCCAAATCAGATGTGAAAATAAGATTCCTGGAACAATGTTGGTGTTCAGTCACACAGGTCAGAAAGACAACTTTTCTGCTGTCATACGTTCTCATATGTAAAAAGTAACATGTCAAACACGTTTAACAGGCGGTAGTTCATATTTTCTTAAATATCTACTTGTTACTACTATGAATATTCTCAGATTTTGCTCGAGGAAAATAAAAGACCATCAGTGCACTTGAAAGTCAAATTAAACATCATTTTGTAACTGCAGAAAGTTATTGTGGCTCTAAACGCTGCCACTAATGACTTGATTTAGACACGATTGCTAAAGTCTGGTTCCAAATTTAAGACGTTTTGCTTAACTTTCGGTTTTTGTTATTTTTTTTAATGCCATTTTTTTTTTTTTTGATTCACCGATTTTCAGGAGTAGTCGATTTATTTGCAAAGTGAGACAGAAATAAGCTGTGGAAAAGGGGGAGAAACTCTTTTTCTACACAGATTGATCATTTTTCTTGATGGTGGTTTTAATATTGTGGCTGATTGTCTATACATCATGCTGAGAATGATTCAGGAAGGTTGAAGTTTGTCAGCAGCATGTTTCAAATAAGACACAACTATATGTCACAAGAATTTTAGTGCCATTCTTTGGAACAAAAAACACAATTAAAGATTAGTATGTATGTATGCCTGAAGTATCAGAGAACTTACCAAGTCACAGAAGAAGAAGAAATCAGAAGATTCCTCAATTAAGTTTGACATTTGACCTTCTTTTAAAAATGATCACACTTGTAATTATAACCACAATTATAAACACCACAATTCATCAATTCTTAATAGATACATATCAAATCAACTGCTAGGTATTGCACACTGAGCTGCTTAAGCTAAAGCTGGCTTCATATTCCCAACAGAGAACAAAAGATTCATGTTTTGGATTTCATGATTCGAACGTGTTGAAAATGTTTGATTTTGCACGGATGGTTTTATTTTCCACCGACATAAACTACAAATGTTACACTTAACTAGCTAATTCCTACAAGCACCGCTGAAATAAATACCACACTGTGCAGCACATTGTGGCTCTCTGCCACTTTCAGTTTTGTGGCCTGACAAAACCAAAACAATGCCACATCATTTAAATCATCATTAAACTCTGGGGCCACTGCTCCGAGGACTAGAGCTGGCTGCTGGCGGAGGGCACAAGGCAATACAAAGACTTTCCACTGCAACAAATGGAGTTTGAAAATAATCTGGTTCTAATACACATGAATGATTTGAGTGTTTTTTAGGAAAGCAGACTCACTGTCATGTGCATGTTTATTCCTTTGTTTCTAGGCAAAATAAAATAACTGGACACAATACAATACTTATTAACCTGCTCTTGAAATTTCCACCAACAGATCACCTCTCTGATATATGTAATGTATACGTATCATATTTCTATGTATAAAATCGGCCGGCATCAGCAGTGCGTGGTCGAACTAAAAGCACTGCGTTGTGGTGTATCATCATTGTTCTGAGGGTGTTTCTTTGATGAGTAGCAGAGAACAACTTAGTGGTTAATGCTTTTCCCAGTTGACCCCAAGATGATGGACAGTCTGAGGTCAGAGCTCAGAGAGGGTGTGCATGGCTGTTGTGGCCAGGTGTTGTGGGTTATAGATTAAAGGTCATGGACGAGGTCAGTCGCTGGGACACCTGCGAGGACCTGGTTGAGGACAGCAGGGACAAAGGACAATGTAACATATTCAAAGAGAAGTCATCTATCAGCATGCTGTTAATCCACATATTCTCTCTTACTCTGCTGCTGCTTGTGATCTGTCTTTTCTTTTATATGCACAGGCAAGTATATGTTTACACGTTCATTCTGGCATCTGTGTGTGTTTGTTTCAGTCAATTGAGATTATGCCAGTGTAGCCAAAGGATGAAATAAAAATAATGCCGCATGCTTCAGGTCCAGAGCTTGAAGGAAGAACTCTGGAACTTTGGCCCATTCAATCCTCTTTCACATAATTTTCCAAATTACTCCAGTATTGGGTTTGTGTAGGTTAAAAGTGTCCCTTTGGCAATTGACTGATCGTGTCTGAGGTGGACCGTCAGTGATGAGGAGTATGAATGGTGCGATAGGAAAAACACAGTCTGTACATATATTTGTATACGGACTTTTATGCCCAAAAGTCCATGACCAAAAGTCTAATACATTTCTCCTTTAAAGGGTAGTATCAACTGAAGTCAGCTAAACAATAAAATAACAATTACAATCAATGAAAAATGAGACACGTTTAGTATCATGTGTATTATTAACCCAGTATCAATATTTCACTTCACTGATCTCCTTAAAATTGTAAGTAGCATTTTTTCACTATTTTCCAACTCTGTATAGGCATAATAGAAATAATAGATGATTGAAGTCTGCATAGACAGAACTGACAATTGAAAGCACATGACTGAAGTCTGCTATTATCAAACAAATTGAAAGCTCTGGTATCAGGCCATATCTCGGTAATTAATGCTTTCAGATGCTGTGACATGTTTGTTTATTGTACATCAGTAATGTTTGCCAACATGCATGTATTTTCATTTACTATTAGGGTGATTTTAAAATTCAAAGTCTGCAATTAAAGACACTGAATATGAATATGTACAAGATTAGACTGAGCATTTAATGCCTTCCTTCCTCCCTTCCTTCCTTCCTCCAACCACTTCCTGTATTCACTTTTCCATGCTTGTTAGTCTAAATCTAAACTGTGAGTACACAGTGTGCAGAGAGGCGCTGTAGCCATTAGACACAGAGCTTTGGCGAGATTAGGGTGCACGCAGCACACCACCACCACCACATGCAGCCTCTATAGCAAAACCTCCATTTGGGCTTGGCAAGGCAGTACCACAGAAGAACATTTAACCATGCACAGACAAGACATCAGAACATTGCCAAAGAATATTCTACACCATATTTTTTGCCTTATGAGGCACTGATGAGAGCAAATGGAGAGTTTTATGAGCGAGAATGAACTTTATTTCTTATTCGGCATGTTTACTCTGCAGTTCACCATTTCTGGAATAACACTGACTTGATTTATTTATGATTCAATTCATAAAGTGCATTCTGATGCAGGAGGTTACGCTGTGTTGCAGGTTATTGTCACACCAGGACCATCAACAGTGTTTTAATTCTTATTTTGAATTCTTGGTGTCCAGTTTGGAGTGCGGAGCAAAATCTGGGGGGATTAGTCTATTTTACCATATACAGTAGAGGCAGCAAGCCAAAGTTAATATCTATACTAGTAGCAGCTTCATTTAGACAGGTTAAATATATTACATTGGGATCAGTGACACTGGGTCTCACAGGGGGAAGAAAACTCTGTGTTCCTGTGTGCGGCAGTTAGACCATTCAGCCCTGACCTCTATCATTTTTGGGACTTTATTATGGTACAGTTGTTTTTATCATCTCATACAGATGTGTTCACATTGAAGGATCCCATTGCGGATGTGGAGTGACAAATGCAGAGTTTGATACCGAAGAAAAGATAACGGGTCTATTTTATCATGTACCAATAATTTGCAATGCACTCTTCATGTCCTATCCTGATGCTTAGGGGTGTAGGCAGAATTTGCCATGTCATGCTAAATTAGCTGTGTCACCCCCAACCTGCTATTGGCTAGTCCAGTTATGTGCTTCCGTGCGCTTGTAGCCTGCGGGAGTGTCATTGTAGTGGCACAGTGAGGGAAAACCCAATGATGATCAAGGAAAAGGAGTGAAAACTTGAAAAGCCTGCCAGCAATTTCAGTGGAACAGCTCCCTCGTTCCTTCACTTTATTAAACAAGAGGCTTTTTGAAAACGTGAGAGCTGACCGCGCCCCTATACCTAGTGTGTCTGCACATATATAAAGACCTATGTGAATGCAACAGAATCTTTTTTTTTTTTTTTTTTTACAATCAAACCCTGGCACAAATCTCCTACAGTGCATAAACAAATGAAAAATGCCTCCTAAAGAGAGGTGGCAGCAGCCGCAGTTAAGTGAGCAGTGTAGTATCTGGTTTATTTAACTGTTTTTATGTTTTATCGTCTGTTTTTCTAACATCTGTGGGCGTCAGTAGCAGCAACTATGCCTCACCTTAGTTGATTTATCCATTTTAACCTTTATATGCAACTTTTTGAATAGACCTTGGGAGCCTCCCCGGTATGACCGAGAGTTTGTTATCTTGCTGCGAAACTACGGTGTGGGCACTGTGGATGCCTCAGTTTTTCCTGAGGCAGTCTTTCCTCAGGAAATTATATGTGGGAAACATTATGCGAGGAACCACAACTGGCCTAGGAAATGGGGCAGGCGCGGCAGAATTCGTCTGCGCCTGAAGGGACAGACTCGCCATCGGTTCCCACTTCCTACTATCCTTCCTTCTAACGTCCAATCTCTTGTCAGATCTGCAGTACGCCTTGGAGAACCAAGGCTTCGGGGATTCCCTGTCGTTTTGACAGAGACTCTATGTGTACAGGTACGTAAATCCCTCGATGGAGGTGTCTGTTTCTATGTGAGTAAAAACTCAGTGATTGTGAGGGAGTCACTCCTCACCCCTGAGTATCCCTACGACCATTTTATTGGCAGAGGGAATTCCCACAATTATTAGTTACAATTGTGTATATTCACCCTAAGGCTAACGTTGACTTAGCAACACAGGCTATGCTAAAATCAGAGCAACGGCCTATGGGGATCACACCAGATGCACCCAACTTCATCAAGAGTAATTTTAATCTCTGCAGACCAGGGAAGGCCATGAGTAACTTTTATCAATATGTGACTTTTGCGGCTTGTCTTACCAAAGGCTTAAGGGTATATGTTATGGATCTATGAAAGGGGCTTGGAAATGTCTTTGCATTATATTTGTTTCAATCAAGGAAATATGACTCGCTACACGGAATTGCAAAAGGAAGTTAAACAGGAAATCAAACTTGCTAAATGTAGATACAATGATAAGGTGGGGAATTTACTGAGTGCTGGTAGCTCATGCACCGCCTGTGGTGGGGTCAAGTTAATGATGGGAATGCAGTCTACAAGATGGGTAATTTCCCAAGTATGCAAGACTGACCCTTTCCTTGCTGATGAATGAAATTCCTTTGACAACTGTTTCGATTTACTTGATTTTAAGGAGTATTCAGTTTTTTAAAACGTCGTTCCTGGTTTTTAATAATTTTAATCTGGATAGGGACATGGTCGTCATATTTTCCCGGGATGTAAAGGAGACTCCCCGATGGCATTTGAGGCAGCATATGTAAAAATTGTGCAGTACAGTTGGCAGATTTTTTTTGCTTAATTTCCTGCTGGTCACTGTATCTCCACAAGGTTCCTTGTCTTTGGCAAGACGCCATTATTGTAAAATAACAACAAAAAACGAACACCCACCGTCCCTTAATGAGCACAGGCCTGTAGTACTCACCTCTCTGATAACGAAATCCTTTGAAAAAATTGTGACAGGTGAGCTTTGCGACGCTGTTAAGGATCCGTTAGATCCTCACCAATTTACTTACAGGCCAAGTAGTGGAGTTGATAATGCTACTTATTGAATATAATTTGATCTCATTTGATACTGCAAAGTCCCGATCGGTGCTTGTCTTGTTTTATTGACTGCTCATTAGCCTTGAATGCCCTAGGGCGGCACAGTGGTGCAGTGGTTAGCACTGTGGCCTCACAGCAAAAAGGTCCTGGATTCGATTCCCGGGTCAGGGCGTTTCTGTGTGGAGTTTGCATGTTCTCCCTGTGCTTGCGTGGGTTCTCTCCGGGTACTCCGGCTTCCTCCCACAGTCCAAAAACATGCAAACTGGGGGTTAGGTTAATTGGTCACTATAAATTGCCCGTAGGTGTGAATGTGAGTGTGGATGGTTGTTTGTCTCTATATGTCAGCCCTGTGATGAACTGACGACTTGTCCAGGGTGTACCCCACCTTCGCCCGAAGATGCTGGGATAGGCTCCAGCCCCCCGTGACCCCTAACAGGATATGACTCGACTTATGTTTTATCGGATGGTGTTCCGATAAACTGGCTCATCTCAGGGGTGCGTCTTCTCACCTCTTTTATTTCTTTTATATAATAGTTCTTGTCAAATCCTGTACGAAGGCCGTCACATTTTCAAGTTTGCCAATGATTGTATCCTTGCTTTGTAATGATTACCCTGATTACGGCTCTCAAAGAGTACACTGATCGGTGTAAAGCTTCCTACATGGACATTAATGTGCTGAATACCAGAGAAATGATTTCAGAAACAATTCTTGTGTCTTTCCTCCAGTGGTGATTAATGACCAGGCAGGGGAGTGTGTACATCAGTACAAACAATTGGGCTCTGTCACTGAGGACAAACTGACATATTGATGATGTGTGTAAAAAAGCCCACCAGCGCCTGTATTCTCTTCACAAGCTCTGCCATTTTAATGTTGATTGCACTTTTATGAGAATGTTTTGACCTTAGACCTTTACTTTCACCAGCTGGTATGGCCTTCTTAATAATAATAATAAAAAAAAGAAAAACAGACTCCAGGACATTGGGAAGGTGTGTTGCAAAGTGGTTGGCACCACTTGAAATAATCTTTCACAACTTTAAAAGTGAAGATTCTAATTAACACCCAATCAATCCTCGCTGACCCCATTGACCAACTGGTGGTTCAGTTTGAGTTGCTTCCCTCTGGCCGCAGATATAGAATGCCGAAGAGTAGGACAAATACATTCAGAACTTCTTTTATTGCTGCTGCTGTTAATGTTTTAAACGGGTGGCGCTAGTGGTTTGGCTGCATACAGACTGTATTTCATTTGGAACTGTTGTGTTTTTATATTTATTGTTATTTGTTTGTATGCTTGCTGCTGGCTGTACCTCAATTTGCCCCAATAAAGCTAACCTAAAGCACAAACAATATCCTTATACACGATCAGAAAAATACGAGATGAATTCTTGAACCTTTTTATTGGCAATTAAAACATAAAATAATTAATTTGTTTGTAATCACATGTTTAAACAAATTAAATTGCAAACATGTTTATTAATTTTTCATTTTTGTTGTACAATTAGCTATTAATTAAGGAAATCTTTTTATAATATATGGAGGGCCATAATAATCCGGAGAACATTGAGTCTATTTTAAAGCTCATCTATTCAGAATTTCATTGAAATTAAGCAGACAGAACTTCTGAAGCTCACTCATTTAAAGTGTATACAATGTTTTATCCAGAAATGTTTTTACATTTCTGGATAAAACATCAGTCAGTCAATATGGGGAATGGTGTTGAATGACAGTCTGCTCACACCCAGGTTGGCACCCAGTTATCAACTACAGGACACTGCCAGTAAGTGAACATACACAAAGAAATTAACTTCCCCAATAAAAACATTAACACATTCTTTATCATGTGACTGTGAGTGTGCTAATTAAACAAATTAGAGCTTGACAGGTGGATTTATAAATTCTGGGGACAGGCAACCAAGATTTTGCATCAAGCCTTTCTGCTAAGCAAGGTTAACTGTCTCTTGACTCCAGCTCCGTAATTAACGCTCCAAAATAAGAGTGGCATTAATCCTCCCCTTTAACTCTGTGCAGGGATTCAAATACTGCATATTTCCTAAAAGCAGACTTTGTTGTTCTTGATTTATTTTCTTAAATCATATTTTTCTTTATACTGCATACAAAGGGGTATCAGCGCCATGGTCCTGCTTCAGTCAGAGCAAAGTATGTCCTTGCAAAGACTGAAAAACAACTTTACTTTCTTTTCCTTTTGCTGTATCTTTTTCTCTTTCTCGCAGCGCAGGAAGGTTCTGATGGGATGTTAGTGTGTCACAGTCCCCTCCTGGTTTTCCCCTCTAAAACCCACTCTATCTGCCTGCCTACCCTAATCAAGATCATTAGACTCACCTGTTCCCCCCCAGTCGGCTCTTAACCAGCTCCTCCACACTCACTCTCTGCCAGATTGTCGTCGCGTCATGCTCTACTCTCCAGCACTCTGTTCCGGACGGATCTCCTGGTACCTGACCTGCCTTCTGTCCCTGACGACGTCTCCTCGTCTCTGCCCCGGTAACCTGACTAGCTTTCTGTCTTTGCACTGTGCATCTGCCCGCTCCCTGTCTGCCTGCAGCCTGCCTGGACTCCCTCTCCGGAGACTCCTGCCCCATTCTGAACTTAGACTGTGCTCGCCGACCAGGCTTCCTCATTGTCGTCTGTTTGGACTATTGAACATTGTTAATAAAGTTCTGAAGTGTGCCGGTCTAGATTTGTGCTGTTCTTGGGTCCGTTACATGGTGTTTGACGAGCAGATATGCATGAGGACGTGGTAACCATGAAATGCATATTGGCTGCAGAATAAGTTGTTCTGCTCTAGTGGTCAGGTGCCTGTGCCTCAGCGGATACTGATAGTCAACTTGCTAGACCTTTTTTGGCTTTGCTTGGTTGACACACACTCTGGCAGCGACACACACGAACACATACCGCCACTATTTGACCCCGGTGTTAGCTGGAGTGTTAGCAGTAAGGCTGCAGTGGATGTCCCTGTTGACTCTGGATGATTTAAACTCGAGATGAGACGTGCAGATTAAGAGCGAAGGCAAACAAAGGGTCCTTCCAGGATGAGCCAAAGTGTATACAGATTAATACAACAATGCAGCCACACGAACGCTGCCATAAACCATTTGCATAACTCTTTTTAATGTGTTTCGGAAAATTTTCGTGCTTTGCTTTGAGGGGATACCCCCACATGGAAACTTGTACCTAGGTGGTCCATTCCAGCCGACATCAGTTGTTTACCTAGCCTGGCTGAGGCTCACAGAGAGGGGAAGCAGACACAGAACGATGTGTTGCCTTTGACAGCCACATGCACATTAATTATAGATCAGATACACACATACAGATATATGTGATATGTGCAAAGCTACACATGCACCGTGAGGATCTTCATGCTACTGTAAATACACCCACAGTAGCACATGTCTGAGACAGCGTTTTTGTTGTGTTTTTCCTTTCTTAATCAGGAAGAAACACCAGGAGTGAGCGGTGATAATTCGTGTCAAAGTGGTGGGGCAGACCCCCCATGAGACGGTGGCGATGAAGGTTGTATATGTTCACATTCATTTGGTTGCAGTAAACAAATATGAATGTTTGCAGGAATATAAAGATTCAGGTTAGTATTTATAAAGCAAAGCTGCATGTTAAGCACATGATGAAAAGAGGAACCGGCGCTGCTCATTGATCTAGTCCAAAATATGAAAAGGCCCATTTACCTCTCTGTCAAAAAATAGAAATAAATAATATAATATAATAAATGTAAATAATCCGTTTGATGCAAGCAGTTTCAGGCAGGTTGGTCAATCTTTTACATTCATCATTTGCATCACGTTAATTCCAGAAAACCATGCAGCAAAAAAAAGTAAACAAAACACAAAAAATTCAAGTTCTTGATAATGCTTTGCATGTCCATACAGTTACACTTAATGTTTTGCTATTTTCTCCGGTCCGTCGACATAGCTATACAAATGAGAAATAAAGAGTGTATGTGATGATGTGGACACACACATTAATTCACATAACTGATGATGTTGTGCAATATCATTTATCTTTTCTGCACTACAAGACATACTCTGATCATTTTTTAACCAGCAGTACCCCTCAGCCCCCAGCCCTTACCTGCCACCCTACACTCCGAGCTGCTCTCAGCCCTCTGTGGGGGTTTAGCATGTGTTAACATGACAGATTGAGCCTCAGTGGGATCTTTAATTGCATCATTTCATGGATGCGAGTCAGTGATGTGGTCCGGGAGAGTAAACAAGCTCTGAATCCAGGCTCAGAGAGAGAGAGGAAGGAGGAAGGTGAAAGGGGGAGTGATGGAATGAGGGACGGACTGGACAACATAGATGGATGTATACAAGCAGTGAAAGAAAGGAGAAGAGAATCAGAGAGGGAAATTACTCTAAATAAGTGCGTTTTTGTAGTGAAATGAAGAGGTGTTAAATCTGAGATGGTGGAGGTGGGAGAATGGCGAGAGAAAAAACAAAATCTCTTAGCTAGTAACAAAAGCTAAAAAAAAACACCCAATAGCCTTGCATAAAACTACCCAAACCTCCTTCAAGGTGGTCGGTGAGTGGGGTTTGTTTTGTTATGCGATAAGCTGAGAGTTAAGTGAGGCAGATGGAAAAGGCAACAGCAGCAGCAGCAGCAGCAGGCTCGTTGGAAAGTGTGTCTTCATTAGTGAGTGATCAGGGCCAGGCTGTATGGGATTTCAGCTGTCTCAGCCATGCGTTTCAGCAGCAGTGCTCACTGAGCCCACAGTAAACACATGAGGTCACAAAACACACTGCACAATTAGGGGTGTGACAAAACCAGATATACAGCTGGGGGATTGACAAGCTCAAACAGAAAAAAATGCAGGTACGCACAAAAACAACCAGCAGAAATGCTTGCATAGTCCAGAACCAGGATTCTCACATAAGTCAATATGTTGAAACCTGGAGGGGCTACAATTTATATTAAAAGTCACAAGAGACTAGTGCCAGTGTGGACAAACACAGATGTTAATGCACAACATTAATCAATGTTGCTCTCCAGCTGGGATCCTCTCCTCTGACCAGACATCTTGGCTGTGTGCGCTAACACATCAGCCAAACGTACAACACTGCTGTACATTTAACAGCAATTTCCACAGTTTTGTGGTATGGCGGTGAAGCGGTAATTCACAGTGGAAACAGTTACTCATGCTGCAAGCAGACCAAAATGAGACCTGAAGGGACGTCACAATCTCAGTGAGCTATCAGGAGAATTTTCCAGAAAAGCGCCATGGGTGGACACGGGTGGTATCAGTCTGCAGTTAGAATTATGAAGTGTAACATGAGGTTGATAAAGGATTGGAGTGCCAGGAAACAGGAAAATTTGGGGGGAAAAAAGCCTTTAAAGAGAGCTTATTAAAGGGCTCTTTTTGTGCAAACCTAAATGATTTATATCATAGCAGGCTCACAAATGGCTATTAAGCAATTAGATCATTAAAACACATATTTCAGCCTGACCTAGAACCTTTCATGTTTCCAGTTATAGCAAGGTGGAATTATATATGGTTTTTCCACTGTCACCAACACCATACCTGCACTGGCACTGTGTCATACTTTAGATCCATGTTCACGCTGTAGCTTGCGCTTGAAAACCAGTCACAAGGTCATCTAAATACTATCTTTTAAAACATATTTAGAGCACGCTCACATTCTTACAGAAACAGCATTACACCTAGATGGGACTGACATGAAAGAAAAGCTGCTTGTGCTGATGGCCAAACATGAAGTCAACAAAGGATTGGAAATGTTAAAACTCTTCAAACAAATTTGGCAACAGCTTGCAAAACATGCAGAAAGGCTAAAATTCAAAGCACCATTTATTGAAGGTAACATTAAAGTCTGTCGCTTTGTGGTGAGGCTGCATTCTTTGATAGTCACACATAGTATTAAGTATTAAGATTTCTTGTGTGTGAAGATTTCAAGAAATATGTTTATATAATTGTAATAATTGCTTTCTTATACAACATCATCATTTTAAAGGTTCAAGCATGAAAATCTCAATGAGATAATGTTGATAAAAAGGTATAAATATATATACATCAAAAATAACAACATATATGACTCTCACAAGTAGCGTGCTGATTCTAAACATGATTCTGCCTGTGAGCTGTGCAACCTTCACCAGCTGGTATGGTGAAGGTTGAAATGTTTCAATTGCTTCATAAAAAAACAGTCAGACCTAACTAATAACAGCACCATAACAAAACAATTTAAAGATAGAAATTTAATATTTCTGCATTAAAATGTCTAGATAACACATGTAAACATACATAGGATAATGTGTAAGTACATCATCTGGAATAATTCTAGCAAAGTTAAAACTTAAATCATGGATCACAGTGTGTTTTATTTCAGTGAAAAACAGATTTTTTAATATGAAATCCATTAGTTTAAACACCTTCTTCTCACTGTAGCTACAGATATGTGGCTAAATTTCAAATCATTACAATTCAGGAGAGGTGTTGCTACATTTGGCTCACAATCACAATCCATTTTGAAGGTGTGGTAAAGTAAGGCCATTTTGTATGTCCACGGCCTATCATACAATAGACAACCCGTGCAAATATTTATGTTTCCAATGTCTTGCAAAATTGGACAGGATTTATACGCACGAGGCTCTGATAGTCCGAGAGGACTGTGAAAAATGACAGGATAAAAACAAAGTAAATAGGACTGTCATACTTTTGGACGTGGACAAAAATAATGACATACCTCTTTTTATCATGGGGCTATTGTATTTTCCTGTTTTTTTCCCCCCACTGTCTCCCCCTGTTACCCTATAAGTATTGCTTGTACTGACTCTTTCTTTCATGTATACAATATTCTAACGTGCACTTCCAGCCATCTCAGTCCTACAAATATTTGGTATACAGTCTCCTCATGTTTATTCAAAGTACTGGGTTACACTGTTTGGGAAAGATGGCCAGACAAGGGCCCTTTGGGAAGAAAAAAGAAAACTATTCCAAATGCAAAGTAATGATTCATGCCGCAGATAGTGTATAAACTCAAATATACGCTGGACCTGGCAGCACTCTTGGACAGTTCCATTTTATGCAATTTTGACTGGATCTGAACTGTGCATAGACAACTTAGTATTGCATTACTCTAAATATGGCAGTATGTGCACTTGTGTGTGTGTGTGTGTGTCTGTGTGTGTGAGACCAGAGTGAGGTGGGTGGTCTCCACTCACTATCATTATACAACACAAACCCTCATTGGTATTTTAAGAAGGAAATTAATATTGCCATCAGCAGTGGCTCTTGCGTGTGTGCCTCCATGTGTAAACGTGTTTGTGTACTTCTGAGTGGAGAATTTCCACTTTAAATGAGGAATTTGCTGGCTGAACTTTGGCATTGCTCAAAGTGATGCAGCATGACGTCATAGCAACCACCTTGGCTCCCCGCTCGCCGTCAACTCCGCAGGCACCTTTTCCATTCAAGTGGAAGCAAAGGAAAAACCCTGGCCCTATTTTAACTTAAACATTTCCTTTAAGTCCTTCTCTTTACTCTTTTCACTTGGCTGGATGAAAGACCATCAGTGGAAATGCTGCAGCTGACTGACCAGAAATGAGACTATTCTACTCCCTGTATGCAATGACCAAAGTGAAAAATATCACTCTATAATGGTGGATTCTATCTACACTAAAATCATCAAATTAGTTTTTTAGGTAAATGTGTACTTTTAAATTACATTATCATTTTCACTTTTTTTTCCCAGTTTTCTGTCATCATGTCACACAATCAAAGCAAAGCAAGCTGTGTGAATTGTTTGCACGCACTGTATCTTCCTGGACTGTGACTCTTCTTTTGTTTTCTTGCCAGCACTTGGGGACTGACACCATTTATCATCAGGCCAAAAAGAAAAACTAGGAAGTGGTTACGGAGAGTAGGTATTGTCTATTGTTTACTCTTCGTGCTAAGATAAGATAAGCATCTTCTTGTTGTAGTGATAAAACATCTAAAATATGAACACAGTTTCCAGGGTCTGAAGTGTGAAGTCAATGCATTGCATCATTGCGATTCCACTGGACCATTCCTTGTAACTCCAGTTATGGCTAGTTCCCTCTTGATTTATCTCCATCGCAGACAATATGTTTATAAGCTTGGTAAATATACAAGTGTATAAGTGACAATAAAGTAGACAGTAGGGTATAATATTTGATAAATGAAACTGAACTGAAATGTTTAGAACATTTTACTCTTCTAATTTTGATAATTATGGCCTAAAGCTCATCATCATTAAGGCAATCATTAAAAGAATTATGTCAAACTATTTGAATATATCAATGTGATGCAGAGGACAGGGAAAGATGGAGGACGATGATTCGCTGTGGCGATTCCTAGAAAAAGATAGTTAAAGCCAAAAGAGGAAGAAGATTTGACTATATCACTGTATCTGTATAAGCCATTAGAACAAAAAAAACAACTGCTTGAAATATTTCATTATACATGGAATAAACACAAAATTTGATGAAAATGTAACTTTTTGAATTAAAAGAAGGATTATATTCTGAAAAAATAAAAATTCGATGTTATTCATCTTTTTTGAGATGAACAATTTATAAAGATGGACAACATGAGAGTTCCCGAAAAATCAAACAATGACATCTCGACTGCAGCCTTGACTGGTGGTGAGCTGGGATATAACTGGTTGGCTCCGCCGCCTCGGTGATATCACTTATGCGATCAGTTAAACGACTACAAAGCACAAATTAAGTACTGTTCAAATAAATTTTCCCAAAGAATTCTGACCTTTTTCTTCTTGTCACATTGATGTGAGTTGAATTGTGCATTTTTCTGATCTGTTTGGCTTTAATTTGTCTTATTAAGCCTTATAAATGGGGTGAATTATTATCACTGACAGCTGATCCCTCATTTTTGTACGATTGAACGTGTGCTGACAATGTTTATTTATGTCAATGATCCAACCCAAAGTGTCAGTGTTTGACACTTCTGTTGTGTTTTGAGGATTACTCCGACTGACCAACTAAATTCAAAAGAATTCCCCTTCAAGGTGCTTTTAAAACAAATGGAATATCTAGTAATGCAATGATACGTTGAGATTTACTAAATAGTTTCAGGTGTAAATGTATGCACATCATGCAAAATTACAAATACACGAATTAAAGTGAATTATGAGGAGAGCTAAAGCTCTCAAATTGTTACGTTTCATTTACTAAATATTAAAAACAAAGAGAGACAATCATTTCAGACATGCTATAAATTTTAATAGACATATTGATATTTCTGGAGCGAAACAAACTTATCCCTAGTTATATTTACAATACAGGAATAAAAAAATTGTCACATACAGTACAATAGTAAAAACAACATAGAGAACTTAAATAATTATTTTATTTGTGTAACTACTTAAATAATGAAAATGGTTACTCTATTCACACCACGCCGTCTCAGCAGCTACAATGCAACTTTCACATTAAGTGCTAAACAAAATTATAATTTTCCATTTTACAGCATGAATTCCATTTTGACCAGGTAGAGTTGATTTATTTCAGCAAACACAAGTGAGGCGGGAGACAACGAGCAAATACATCTTTATAGACACTAAACTTCATTTAACCATGATAAATGGAAACGTCATTTTCAAAGGAAACATTTGGCAGACATTTTGCCCTCAAAACTTTTAAACACAAAGATCGATGGTTCTGTTAAGACTTGTTTTTATGGAATTTAAATGGCAAAAGATGTAATGTGGAATTCTTAATAAGATAAGTTATTAGTTGAGGAGAAAATGGGCATGCATGTGTATTTGCTGCATCTGTTTAAACTTCAGTCTGGCATCTCAATAGACAAAACACATTAATGTGGCTCCAGACAATCTAAGTCTGTGTTTAACTGTTTTGTGGCCAGATGTAAGAGTCAGATGCTCATTAGAGCATAACATTCAATCTTATCTCCATTAGAGCGATCCTTTGGCTAAAAGTCTGCTCTCCACAGATAAGATCTGACTCTGGCTGCGGTCCACTTCCACGGTGACTTGGTGGCCCGACAACATCTTTGATCATCTCACGACTGAGACACATTTCTGACAGTAGTAGCGAAACCACATGCTGGGGGAACAGAATGAGACGGACTCAGCCAACTCCTCGGAATTACTCAATACAGCCACAGAGGTGTGGAACTTTTACGCACCCCCCATGTTTTCAAACAAAAAAGTCGCGTATGTATAAGTACAAGAACATGAACTGACAAGCTTAGTGTAAAACTGCTCTCTATAAACACCATTCTCTCCCATATATTATTACGCTTAAAAAAATAAACCCTCCTCTATGATAACAATAGTAATGCTATAGTTTTCTTTGCAATGCTAAGTAGTACTTAGGTAAGCTCTATTGGAAATATACATCACTGCGCTATCTCTTCCCTTTGTATCTTTGAGTTCAGGTTCAGTGTGTGATGCAATGACAGAAGTTTGTTCACCATACCTGCGATAGTGTGGCGTCTATGCCAAACCACCCTCATTGCGGCGTGAATGGCAAGTTAATTGTCAAAAAAAAAAAATGAATACAGTGCATGGGAGCCAATCACTCCTTTCAGATTGTATAAAACTGGCTTTGACAAAATGCTCTCACTCAGCTGGTCCACTTTCTGTGTAGTAAACAGTCCTCCTTTGTAGCTCCATTCTGTACAACGATAGCAAGTGAGTGTTACAAAGTATACACGATGTATACTGTTTTTTTCTGACAATATGCCCACAAACTGAAAACAACATCACAAATGAGACAACATGGTTCATCTCTCTTGTGTTGGTGCCCGTAGAATAGTATAGCACAAAGCACTGCATGTGACCCTTCCAGAATTCTCAGGTCTTTATAATCGAGGCAGAGGTTCCTGCAAAGTCTGCGCACGTAGACATTAATGTTGCTGGGTGCTGAATGGACCATAAGCGCAAACTCGGATCTTGAGCCACTGCCCTCTTTTCAATTTTTTAATCCTTCAAGAACCCCTGAACAGTCAAACTGAAATGCCTTTTTTTTTTTTTTTCTAAGGGACTTAAGTAAAGCGACAGAAAGCCACTGAAAAGATCCAGTTTGAAGTTATTATTATTATGCTCTGTTCCTTTGGAATTCCTGTTCCGATGGAGTCGGACACGTGCGAACGTTTTCTGTACGACGGAGGAAACTTCCATGGCCATCATCTCACTGCAGGTCAGTGAACACGGCTTGGATGCCACGCCTGGTGCTTGAGCGCAAATAGCTTATAGGCGTAAGAAGAAGAGTACTGCGATGAGGACGAGAAGCAGTCAGACAGGGATCCTGTATGTACTGGTATGTTTTTGTGTGCGTTGTGTGTGTACGGTGGATGTGAGGGAGTTTAAGAGGCCATATTAAGGACACCTTGTTCGAGTCTGCTGGTGGTGGTAGGTAGATTTGTGTCAAAGAGAGGGCGACAGTGGGGAGCAGCCCCCCTTGGTGCAGCCCTATACGATATAGCTGGTCAGGTCCAGGAGGTACGTGGTCATGTCAATGATGTGGTCCAGTATGCCATCTTTCTCTTGGTCATTAGGCATGCCCCCTTCACTCTTCTCACACTGGGCCCCAGAGTAGCCACTCTTGCACAGGCACTTGCTGGGTTCCATACATACTCCTCCATTGCGGCAGGCTGGTTCACATTTGGCTACAATTACAGGGAGGACAAAGAAAGAATGGTCAACAGCAGAAAATATAAAATATCTCTCTCTCTCTCTCTATATATATATATATAAATATATGAATATATATGAATATACTGTATATAGCTGAAGCTCATTCACATGTTGGGATGTTGGGAAAGGAAAAAAGACAAAAGAAACATATAGATGTCTGACCAGATGACACGGCAGACAAAAATCTACTGAAAGGCACTCACCAACTCGGCAGAAGGGTCCCTCCCAGCCAGGACTGCAGCAGCACTTGCCAGTAGGAGTGCAGTGTCCGTTCTTACAGTGTCTGGAACAAGCTGTCATCAGCAGCTCTGGAGGCTCCACCTGACGCTGGCACTCTTTAGGAGAATGAGGCCTGCAACAGTTGTTAGGGAGAAAATACGTCAAAATGTGGGGGACACAAGCGTCACATGGCACACTAGTGATTACGGCAAGAAAGCTGTGTTCAGTCAGGAAGACAGTTCTTTGCGTGCTTAGACCTGAAGTTGACTTCTTGTGCCATCATGTAAATCCACTCATAGTGTCCTGATCAACTGAGATATCAGCTGTTGTCATCAGCTGGTCCCAGCTCTCATCTATGGTGATGCACCTTCCTCATTAGCCTATCACCTAGCTGCTGCCCTTTTTTGAAATATGCCTCAATGTCTCTGCTGTTACTTTGCGGATATGCACGCTCCTCTAAATCACCATCCCCACTCAGTCAATACAGCGTGTCAGCATCAGCAGCCCTTTAAGCTACCCGCAGATTAATCGGTCAATTGGTAATTGTCAATTTCCTTTTTATGTATTGCAAATTATCACCGCTTCCACAAAGTTATCACACGCCAGTTTTCCTCAGATTCTGCAGGCCTAAAGAACAATATGTAAAGTAAAAAATACAGTCCTTATTACTTTGAATTGGATTAAATAATAAATTGGCCCTGCATCCAATAAGAATGAAAGAATTGCGCAAAGTGGTTCCTGAGTTTAGCAAAGCATGATGTATGTGTGCAGTGGTATGTTTAGATGTTTTTATGTCATAAGACATGAAATTCCACCTGAGTTTCAGAATTTTTACACACCACGGCTGATCAGCTCTGTATTTATTCTGCGTTCAGCTAAAGAAACTAGCGGGGTAGGTCCCTGGGTTGTCTGATTGGTATAGTAATGCAGAGTTTCATTCAAAATCCATTTATAACCTTTTAGAAACACTCTTCTAACAGACAAATAAAAAGGAGGAATTGGAGGGGGAAAAAAACAAAGCACTTGTCTCACTCTTATTGGCTCAGTTACACAGTAATACTACACTATGATCTTTAGAAGTGCTTTATGAAATTGTGTTCTTTTTAATTATTGTTGTCATTTTGACAGTTTGTGATAGATGTAGCCATTTTATTTGAATAGTACAACAAGGAGGATCAGCAAATCTTCCATCATATGTTATGTTTATAATTTCAGTAAACAGGCAGGCAGGATAGCTCCTTCGAAGTGATGCCCATCAACTTGTTATAAGTATAAATGTCTCGAGCTAGATATCTTCCCTTCTCCATAGTCTTTGCTCTGATGACGTTGATGTCAAGGCTCAGACGTTTATTGTTTTGACTCATTTTTTCCTTAAATTCACCCTACTTGAGGAGCAACACAATTAAGGTTGACACGAGGCTCCCACCAATATAAACATGATTTGGAAAGTCTGAAAACGAAACAATTATTATGACAAACGCCCCCACACGCACGTCAGCAGATGGGCTGATGCACAATTTTTTCATATCAGACTCTTCAAGTCTGGAAATAACGCAGACGGCGCGTAGTCAAGTTCAAAAGTTAATGTTAGTGCCTGTTGCCCACTGGCCCACATGCACATTTATTTGTCTGTGTGTGTGTGTGTGTGTGTGTGTGTGTTTGTGAAAGAGATGGAGAAATATACAGTAGATATGTGTTTCAAAAGGTACCCCATGGACAGTGAAGGACAGACATAGAAACACCTACACACACACACACACACTTTCGCGCACAGGCATGGTAACTAGACCCTTGTGCAGTCATGCTGGCACAAGAGCTGAGGGGCGTGAGCAGTAAGGCTGGTGTGTTTGAGGGTATTTATATGCAATGTTCTGCCCTTGGGGAAACACATCACATCAGTCATGCTTGGACAGCAATCTGTCAATTGCTTGTAAAACCAAAAATAGCTCTTTGGATACGGTCAGTATATTGCTTTGGGAAAATGTTAATTGGATTTTCAGAGTTTCACCTGCTTGACCTTCATTAGTTGGTTTAATATTTATTGAACCGACTGTACAGGATAAGAAAAAGCTGCCAGCTGGTAGATAAATGACTATGACTACGATGCTGTGTGAGGAAAGCTATATTTATTTTGTGCGATTGCTCACTTCCTGATTTGTAAAATGTGTAGCAAATGTTAGGACAGAGACATTGACGAATGGTTGTGCACAGTAACAATACTGGGACACTGTGTGAACGTTAAAGTTGCTTTAAATTTTGGAGGATGTCGGGCAGTTGGGGGGGTGATTCCCATGCTCCCATCAGCACCCAACTCCAGACTCCATCCATGCTGGCTTTTGTTGTTGCAGGCTGCATGTAGTTAAAAAAGAGTGAAGGAGGGAAGCAAAAAGAAAGACAGGGAGAGAGAGAAAGAGTAAGAGTCCCTGGAGGATTGGAGGGGGGTCTCTATCTAACACTGTTAATAGCAGGCAGGGGTCAGCAGTGCTACTAAACAGTCGGTACGACTGCCAGGGTGGCTGTGAAAACAGCACCTGCTGGTAACGCCACTTGACAAAGGCAGCTGGGTCAACAGCCACTGTGGGAATTTATCAACTTTGGGAGGGGTGGTGTATGTGTGAGAGCAAGGGGAGATGGAGAAGGGTGACAGTGCTCACACATGAGGCAGTTACATGAAGAGAGATGGAGATCATAAAGCTGCCAAAGAGAATACAGATTGTATTTAAAATGTAGATGAGAGCCAAAAGTGAGCGTGGCATGTTAGCTGCTTCAAAGTCAGAGAGGAAGGTTTGTACTAAAACCTGCCCTCCCTTCTGTCCTTACACCAGGGGAGGCTGAACATTGACATATCTCAACATGCATCAAGGTCTGTGCAATCAGTGCAGTGCGGATGACTTATTCCTGATCTCTTTCATTATTATGTTTGTGAGTGTGTGTGTGTGTGTGTGTGTGTGTCTGTGTGTCTCAGTGTGTGTGTTTAGCTTGTTGGCTCGCAGGGCCCGTTTGATTGACACGAGGTATATGTGAGAAAAGGGCCGTGGAGTGGTATACATTGTGCACCCTAACAATGGCTTAATCAAACGGCCCAGTGTGGTCTCTTTTGCTGTTTTGTCATCCGACTCCATTGTTTGGGGGTTTCTTTTGTAGCTTCATTCCTTGTTTTAATTGTGCAAGAAATTTACTGTGTATTGTAGGAGCCAGGGCTATTCAGTGCGACTGGCAAGCATCTTTGTCAAGGGGAGGACTGCAGCCGAGATGTAGGAAGATTTAGGAGGGATAGGAAAATAAAGAAAAGGCTTTTTTTCCTGCAGCGTGCTGGGAGCTAGCGTAACGCACGCTCACACAGGCTCACAGATGTGAATGTTCGCGTGTACCCACCACCCACACAGTTTATATCTGTAGACACAAAATAGAGAGAGGCACACATGCAGATAAATATATCCACAAACAAGCACACGCGGCCTCCTTCCCCCTGCACATGTGGTGATTTGTGATTTCTGTGGCTAATGCAGTTCATGAATGTGGTCCCAGGATGCTATTCCAAGTTCACTGTGTCTTTTTTAAGTACTCCACTCACTCTAATTCAATCAGTCAAGCCTGAAGCTGACAAAACCTGGACAACTTTTCACACACATAATGATACCGCTTCACCCTCTTCTCTGAGGAGATGGGCAGACACACAGGAGTAAACTCAGCAGGAGGTCTGGCTCTATGCGTTCCATTTAACCTGTTTCCAATGAACAACTGTATGAGTGAGGCTGACTGTCCCTCTGGGACATCCGCCCTTTGAATCGTTGTAACAAACATGTAACTTTACTTTAAAACGGATTTAATGTATAAACACGGGGAGGCTGAAACAAATCCCTGCCTTGTGCTGTATCATAATATCTGTGTTAGTATGTTTCAGTTCTCAGAAATAAAGGACTAGCACTGTTTGTTCCTGGCATAAATATAATGCTCTCACTGTATAAATAATTATGCGATCAAATGCACAATCAGCAGGATTAAGAAGGAGCCAAACATGCCCATGAGTACCAGCTTACAGTAAAGTATGTACGCGAATAGTAAACCACAATCAAACACTCAGTTTACTAGCTATAGCTTGTTATATTTAAGACTAATAAATAGGAAGTAAGATTGTAAGAATCTTATCTATGTCTGTTTTTTGTACGTATTCTTTTCTAAATACGCTTTCATGAATTGATGCTTTAGATAAAACATTCGTATGTATGTGCATGGATGCCCACTTTTGTCATTTAGTGAAGAGAACCCAAACTGCAAGTTTCACGTTAAAGCTTTCAGTCGTTCATATAGAAACAGACATACGATGCATTTCTATCCAGCTGCTGTATCACAAACAAGCCCTTTCTTGCCGCCTGTCTCTGTCTCTGTCTCGCACTCGCTCACTCATACACATACACTCAGCATGTTTCAAAATGCATGGTGGCCCATTTATTATTGGAGGGGTACTCCAACTGACAAACAAATACCTAGAAATGAAGTCATCTGGCCAGGACATGTTTACACAAACACTGCTGAGGGATTTTATGGCTGATGTTTTCTTGTAAGCTTCTACCGATCTCGCTAGCAGTTCCTCCATGTTTGCAAACACATAGTTGATCAGAACACACCACATGCTATGGTGGACCACTAAAACCACAATACTGAAAAAAAAACCCTCCTAATGTGAGGCCTTTTGGGTCCAGATGTCCTCGAAATATGAAAAAAAGGGAGGACCACCAGACTTGATAACACGCTGAGGTCAGACACATTAGCTACCCCCAAACCCCCACCCCCCACTCCTCTGTAACAAGATCATAATAATGAACCCAGAGTGTATTAGGAGTCACGAGCCCAACACCACAGGGTCCGTGCAGACTAAACAAGTCCACTCCACGGTGGAAAGAATTGGTTGCTGGGAGAAACGCATTCAGCAACAACGCCTGAAAACATAAATAAGAAGCGAGCCACATTGGCCCCTTTGAAACATCTGCTGTGTAATTAATTGTGATAATACTTGGGAGGCACTGTAGTCACCCAGGAATAATCAGCTGCGGATATGTTTTTATTGAGATTCCGAGGCATGCATATACTCTCCTGCATATACTCTCCTGCTGAGACTGTTTTTCTTACTGTAACTGCTCGTCTTAATCAAATCTGAACCTTTCCTAAAGAAAGACAATTCTTTTCTTGTGCATTCAGATTTGAACACAAACCACTCCCTGAGCTGAGCAGATGGGCCGAGCCTTGCCGGATTTCAACTTCCTGCATGAGCACTGATAAGGTGATAGGTTAAAAACATGTGGGCGGGGGTGGGGGGGTTCGACATAAAACTCTCTAAGCACTTGGTTTGAATTAAACAGTCATCTTATGTTTGCGTTGATTTCTTTACTGTCAGTGTAATATATGCTCCTCTCCTGTATCGTGTGGGATGATTTCGTGCCTTGCCTGCATATTTTCATGAGTGACAAATGTTTTGTTGATAGATTCATCACTATCACAACGGTCTCTAAAACTGTGATGCATATGGTAAGGATTATGACAAAGTGACATGCACGCTCGTTAGAATTATGGTGTCGCACTCATGCGCTAATTCCCCACAGATTCCAGTTGTTTAACATCAACTAATTAAGCACCAGCTGCATGGAAATGGACTTGACTGAACAATTCAAAGTGAAGTTGATGAGTGTGTGCTGGAGCTTCATTGAGCTCCCACCACATCATGATGAATAAAATGTGCACTACACAGGAGAATGTGTGCGAGTTTCTACATGTGTGCAAACAAAATATGCAGAAGTCTCCATGCTTGAGAACAGGTGCCTTTGTTTTCCTAAGTCTCAGTAGAATAAACCCAGTTGTAAAATGCTCTGCACTGTAAAAAATTCAGCCATTGTTTGAACTTAAATTAGTGAGTTTGACTTGGAAAGACAAGAAATTGGGATAACTTTTGATTCAAAGCTACCACATCTTGTCAGGTTTAGTGAACTTGTAAGGCAGTCTGGGAACTAACTTTTTTATGTTAGAACAATGACTTAGTTTTTACAGTGTCAGAATAACCAGAAGGTAACAGCTACTCAGGTGAACATGGCCAACTAGTCAATGTGTGTGGAGAGGACATGTATAAATAATGAGGACACAAGGAGGGAAATAAACAGCGTTACTTCACTGCGATAGCAGGCAAATTACTGATGCACAATGAAAGTCAGTTGCATGAATGTTGGATCTTGCATGATAGGTGCATTTGCTGATGTTTCCATAAAAAAAAATCCCCAGAAAGAAAAGGAAATGAGTTTCATGATTGTACCTTTTGGGGTCTACAAGTTTGTAGAGTTTCCCACTGTGCGACTGTGCCATGCTTTTGCTGCTTGCCAGTATGTAGACTTCACCTGCAAAAAAGGAACACACACATTAAGTGGGCCATCAGCGTTAATTGCATTACATCCTTTTAATGTGCAACATGTGTGCCAGTTACTGACTTTTCTATCATCCATGCGATACCTGTGCAAAATTAGCATGGGAGACAAGAGGATGAAAGCAGAGGACACGTGGAGATGATGATAATGAGTGTCGATAAAGCTTCTGCATTGGCGCACTTGCCAAAGGACCTTAAGAAAGTTTAATAGGACAATTGGATACTCATGACTGGGAACCAGGCGGATAATTTAATGAGGAACAAGGCCACAAGAAAATTCCATAAGGGAACAAATTGAAAACATATGCCTGTGGGGGCCCGTACTGTGCAACACAAGCCTACCCCCTCCACGATTCTTGCACCACTCGCAAATCATGATCAAATGCAGGAATCTTTAAATATCTCTTCAAATAATATCTCCAAAAACTGGCAAGAGCTTTGATCATCCAACATTTTTGATGTCTGGGCGAGTGCTCCACATCATGTCTTCATTTTAATCAGAAACACAAGAACTGACAAATAATAATTTTAAGAGGGTCTGGTGGTGATCCAACTGGTGAAAATGCTCTGTATCATATTAGTCTGCTCACCTCAGCTCACCCTACTTTATATTTATCCGGCAGTCCCCCAGGTAAACAGTAACACATCTCTCTACCAATGCAAAATACTGCTTTGTAGGTGGCCCCATTGGCAGCTCATAAGTGGGTCTTTATAGTATCACTGCTATTTTATGGAAATGACAATTAATCCAGAGGTACCTACCTGCTATTTAATATCCTGTTGAGAACGTGCCATCGAGGCACAGTAAGAGGTGTGTTAGTTTCCCCATAGCTTTCAACCTAAGTCGTTGTTGGCTGGGAGTTTTGATTTTCCCAAATTTTTAGTTGCGCATTTATGCATTGCCATGTGTTAGTACAAAACCATTCAAACATTGTTTAAATAACCAACTGGAAAATTCCACACCATGATGTTATTGTATGCACCAGTGAAAAGTACACAGCAAAATGAGTCGAAGCCATGATTTTTCCATAGTTTTGAAATTTGAAGTCAAGCCATTACACATGCATGTTGCAAAAGTTAAATGGTGTTTCAGAAAGCATTTTAACACTTAGCTGTCACTCATGCAGCTATAGGGAGGAAAACATAAGAAAGCAATAGAGAAAGGGGAGCTAAGTTCACAAGACAGCTGAATAGCAGCGCAGGTTTCTTGTCATTGCCCTACTCACCTAATTCATCCTCTCCAAAACCCAAGATGTGTCCTACAAGTGTAGAGCCACAGGGGCCTGCAGAGCCCAGACATAGAGACCTCTCCTGCCACTGTTCACTGCTCCCTGATGGTGACAGTGTGGCCTTCTGGAGGGTCCGCAGGTTACTGAGAGAAACAAAAGACAGAGTTGGTCTATTCCCCGTGTCACAGTTTTGTCATTGTGGGTCATGGAAATCATGTCATGACACAGCTCCCAGTTATTACATACATTTATTTATTACACATACATCAAGCCTCTTTAGAAGGAAAAAACAAAAACATTGATATATGGAAATAGTCTTGTAACATATTTCAATTACCCATCTTCCTTTTCTCCCACAACTCAAACGGTCTTATTTGAGACCATGGCTTTTAGTTTCTAAACAAACATATGCCGTAGCCTTCACTTAGTCACAACAGCAAGTCCTCAAATTGTAGTGAGGGACAGAATTTAAGTGACCACACATTGCTTTTAACATGCCAACTGCTGATAATGTTCCTCCCACCCTGACGATTTACTTCCTCAGTTTACTCAACAATGTTTAACATCAACAAAGTGGGATGAATTGCAAATCAGAGGAAAGTGTGAACAGCAGTGGGTAGGAGGTTTAATCTTCATTTACACTGAATGGGCCGTGCTGACGTGGTGGTGTTAACATAAAACTGTGGATTGAACTGCAACTGAGCTTTTCTGTATGAGTGTTCATCACTAGTGTTTCAAATGGGAACCCCATTTCATACTTACCCATTTTTATCTCCAAACACATAACTGCCATAAAGTCTTCTAGACTGGCAGCCCCTATAGATGAAGCCTCCCACAGGAGGTGCTCCTCCACTGGACTGCAGGTCGTAGACTGAGGGCTCATTTTCTGGGAAGGCACAAAGAACCGGAGCTCTGATTTAGACACCGCTGCTTGCATGCATCATCATCAGTGGACTAATCATAGAAGCAATCTATTCCATTGCTTTGATACGTAATGAATTAACCAAAACATTCACAGCGGGACAGCAATGTGTTTGACCTTTTCTTTGGCAGCCATCTAAGTCTTTAATAACTCTTTAACAAAACAGGAAGAGAACGTATTAATCTTTTGTACAGAACAAGAAAAATATGCATTAATAAGGCACCACTGTTATTGATTACTGTCTTAATGTGAGAAGAAATTGGCTCCCCTCAGCTGTGTGTGTGTGTGTGTGTGTGTATATATCATTTTTTTAATGCTTAACTTTCATCTAGACCATTGTTGTTGACAGCTTTAAATCTTACTTGTGGACACAAACTGGAATTCCATTGGCAAAAATACACTCCACAAGAGAGGAATCCTTCTAGATCATATCATTTTAACATGAAAGGTTATTCAAGAGGTGAAGGTACTGTCGTTTCTTTCTCAAGATGCAACGCCATCAAACAAAACTCAAGCCAATGGATGCACTCGTTAAAATCTATTATGTGCTATATTAATACTGCAAAATGTTAAGACTACTCCCAAAATTAAAAATGAATTGCCATCATAGAAAATCTTGTGGAAATTTTAACTCACCATAAACTTT
>KV751317.1:15925911-15973520 GCA_001698575.1 Mola mola
GTCATCTGTACAGAGGATCAAGAAACTTCTATTGTCTGTCTGAAGCCGATCCACTGCACACCTACAGTACAGAACAGCACGGATGAGTACAGGGGTAACGTGCATAATGTCCTGACCCCAACAATGTAATGAAGAACAGATCATGATGCAGCAGTAAAAAAAAAAAGGAATATTCAGATTATTGCTATATACAGTATAAAAGCTGTTTGATTTTACAGTCGATTACTTTGCTGAGGTTTCTGATCGAATCTTCCACTCACCTGCCTGGGTCATGTAATCCATGGGCAAAGATTTCAGGTGGCTGGTTGGTGCTGTTGAAGTAAGGATTATTCCGCGGTATGGAATAAGGTGCTGTGCAGCAGTCTGTGTCCACATCTACCCTCAGGACAGACCCTGTGAAATCACTGCATTCAAACACAAACAAAATACACCTTCACAATGGTGGGAGCTAAGAAGGGACTGGAGTCAATTCATACGATTGTTAGACCTCTGTTCTCACCTGAGTCCATCCATCTCCTCCATGTCATCCAGGGTGATCATGCCATCCCCCAGGATGATGTGCAACAGACCGTCAGGGCTGAAAAGAAGATGACCACCAAGGTGCTTCCTGTGCAGCTCTGCCACTTCTATGAGCACCCTCACAGTCCGCGTGTCCACCTGGTTTGGGTTTTTCCTAAGGAAAAATGAAACAATTAACTTTTCACTAGGTTTCAATTACTAAGAGGAAAAAAATATTATTTCTTACTGTACAAAGTAGCTAATATTTATAACTTAAAAACCTCCAGTACAAACAAACAAATATTCAAATGTATACACCGTATTAGGTTTGTGGTGGTAGTGTTTTGAAATCTGCTAAGTAAGACATGATTTTGTCTTATAAACACCTTGAGTGTTTCTCATTACAAAATTATGGATAAGAAATGCTGACATGGCATACCGAACAAAATCCAACACTAAACTTAAATAAATAGCTTGTTGTCTGGAGGCATTTTGTTTAAATCTAATGCATTGCCTCATCAAGGCAAAGACATTGGGTGGGGATGCAATGCAGACTTCAGAATGTTGCACAATTTCTAGTGCAAAGTGAGGATTTGGCTTAAGAGTGTCAGCAACAAATATTTCATGATGTGTTATTTTGGGTAGTCCAGCTGTTTTTTTAATAGCAGGCCGGAGAGGGAAAAACCCCCCAAAAAAACTCTATTACACAACCATCAATACTTAATACCTGTCATTTCTCTACTGGGCCCTTAAATTAAGGACTATATGATGCAGTCACAAAGACTGTACGCCAAGACTATAATTAAGATTAGATCATTAAGTCAAACACAGAACTGTGATTATGCAAATTAAAATCTAAGACTTAAATACCTTCATGGGAGAAGATTGTCCTCTTAAACACAGGCGTGTGATTAAGTGTGTTGCAAACAAACACCCATCACACGTTCAGGAAAATGGTGCACGTTGAATGTTAGGTGGGACATTTGACACACATTCTACATCCCCATGAGACAAAATGCCTTGATTTTTTTTTTTTTTCATTGCACCTTTAGAAAAAGTTCCTTTGAAGCTTTCAATTTTACTTTGGTTAGAAAGACAGATGTCATGCAAAAATGTATCAAATCGTTGTTGTTTGATTGGAATAACCAATTTGTGACTTACTTCATCATTCTATTTGAAAAGTTTACCATTTTTAAAAATTACACCATTTGAGTTATCAATAAATAGCAAAATGAGAGCATGCTGCCCAAAGACCAAATTGTAAATGTCCTGTAGTTTTCAATACCAATTTGCTGAAGATTCTGTAATTTAAATAAATTGGCACTGCATGACAGAATGCATGTCCACTCCCTATTAATCCGCAATATACAATAGAATTATTTTAATGTTGAGTGAAGGCTTTCAGGCAATGACCAACCAATATATAAAGTATGTCTGGCACACGAACTTCTTCCATTACCTCGAAACGGTGTATTCAACCACACGGAGAATGTGGTCGTGTGGACCGATGGCCCAGCGTTCTTGGTTGGTGGTGTAGGAGACGTAGAGCTTGCCATTCTTCTTGTAATTGGGGTGGAATGCCAAGCTTAGCAGGCCTCTTTCATCTCCTCCCTGCAGACAGATGAGAAACACAAAAGATCCAGGAGTTAATTATGTCCCTCCTTGGCTTCTGCTCGGCTGTGTGGGGTTGAAATCACCCCCCTCGGTCATCTTCATCATCACCAAGGCCACTACATGCAACTCCTTCACACTAAGTCTTCAACCTCTCTAATCCCCCCCTTTTTTTTTTTTTTTTTTTTTTACTTATCCATCACATTCTCTTTCACACCCCCGCTATTCTCCCATTCTCTCTTTTTCTACCCTTGCCTGTTTCCCCTCACACCTTCACCAACCTCCTTGAATGTACCATTACCACCCATTATAAAGTATTTGACTCTGGGTAGAGCTGCACCTCCTCTACAACCCCCCACCTTTGCCTAGTCTTATCTGCAGCCTGGTTATGTGCACGCTTGTCCACAGGGTTGGGGGCCCCTGTGACGCCCGGGCCCTCCCGGTGGCCTGCATTGTGCAGTGATTTGTGTGTGTAATCTATGGGGGATATCCGTGAATACTAGGCTGAGTAGCTGAAAGAATTTATTAGCTCACTCACAGTTCATAGAGAGCACAAAAGTGCAGAGTGCTTCAGTCCGTGCTTTTTGCTCCCTGTCCCTCTCGCTCCTTCCTGGTTTGCACAAAATCCATGCAAAATTCAAGGCTTGAAGGGGTGGGTGGAGGTGGGGGCGCAGTAGGGGCAGAGAGCTGCCAACTCCCACTGTCTTGGCAACATGTTTAGAAAACATCTAAATTGCTTGTGTAATATGTAAACCTTTGTCTCACCCCGGAGGCAGCTACATCAGTTGTCACTACCCTGGTGGTCTTCCCATCATAGTTAGCTGTAATAATCAGCTAAAACATTTCATTCCCCAGGCAAGGAAAGCCAGGTTGGCCCTTTTTTTTATGTCGTACTCTCCCTCACCATTTCATCTCAGCAAAAGAATGAACAGAATGCTAGGCTTAGGTGTGAAGAATGTTTATAAAGTTGGCCCTGTGTGATTGTATACCATTAAAACATCTCGATTCTGAGAAAATAAAAAAGTGAACATCTTGCAGATTAGCTTTTTCACACTGACAATTAACAGAGCTGTCTCATCCTTAAGATATTTCCCATCATCAAAATTGAAAAAAAAAAAGACAGTTCAGGAAAGCATATATATGTTGGTTTGGGTAGGCTCTATCAAAACCAATACAGACAATAGAACAGGCCAGTGTAAATGGTACTTCTGTTTGTGCTACATAATACAGCGGTGACAAAGGCCACGGTCAAAGGAGAAAGAGGTGACACTTTGTAATAGAATAGAGTTCTTACAACTGCGCAAAAACAGAGACTTATATAGTCACATGGGTTCTACCAATCTGAATAAAAGTGTGAAATGTTGTGAAAGTTGACAGATAAATCATCCCAAAATGCAGAGTACGACTCTGACTGAGTATGACTATGACTACCACTAAATGCCAGCTCATTTGAGCCAAATAAAAAAGGAGTTATGTGGGAAAGGATGCAGAACACTGTACAGCTGGATGTTGGAGCAGTGATGACCGCCCTTTGCCAAAGAATGTAAGAAAGTTGCATATTGGGATGCAAAATCCAACCTTTCAGGTTCACTGAACCTCACCTTAAAATGCTGGATCCATATGTTGGATTTGGGGATGCAGTGACCCAGATCTCAAAAAAATAAACTCACCACAGGTAATAGGTCAAAGACCACAATTCCAAAGAGGCCTAGATCTGGAGCCAAAGGGGGACCACCAAGATACACAGTGGTTAAATGGGCTGTAATATTAGCTCCCTTGCAAATGACTAGCTCCTTCAGTAGCAGGCGAACAGCAGAGCTCTAGCACTGGAACATTGCCAATCTGAGGAGTAACCTTGATTAAAAAGAATCTGCTGCGCTATCTAAGGTCTCAACACACCTTATAAAGCAGCATACTGTACTAATTTAGAGCATAAACTGAAGTTTTCACATATTTTCCGTTTCATGTGGTTTTAGTGCTACATTGATCGTTTCAAAAGACAAAGAGTACGTTGTATCTGCTACAGTATCATGTGCGCATATTATATTATGCTGTGTTTTGCAATATATCTGTCTTACTTAATTTCTGTTATTTTTATCATAAGAGTGAGAATGAGGGACAATTTAGGGGTGAGCTACAAGATTCTGTCTTATTGCACTCACTTAACCTTCATATCGATAACATTATATTTTCTTAATTTTTCAAAAGATGTTAGTGTTAGTAATCGTAACACCATCTGCAAACATCTTAGGAAAACATAAAAAAAACTCTACACACACCCTCCATTTTCCCTTGAACATCTCTGTGCTTTTTAAAATGACCGCCAACATGCTTTCATAACTAGATGTCAGACTCTGAGTGAATCTCTCTTACTAGGAACAATCTCTTCTTTTTTTTTTTACCAACACCTGCTTTTGCATTCCTCTTTCCCCTCCAATTTGTTTCTTTCTCTGGGGCTCTGGCTTTGGCACTGTCTAAGTGCTGGCGTCATTCTACAGAAAACTGGGAAAGTGAGGTGCAGGGATGACGAGTAGTCGTTACCTCGCATCTAACTGGTGCAATACATGGAATGTTGGTCCTGTCTGAGAAACGCACACACGATTTCTGGAGGGACAGCTGAATTTAGCCCCTTTCATACAAGGTAAGGTAATGGAGTGAGCCAACGGGGCAAATCCATGAGACAAATCTGTGAACATTTGTCTAGTAAAAGTAGCTAACAGCACTTTGCAACAAACTCAAATAAGGAATATAACAACCAGAAATGTGTAAACATTGGCAATAACACAAGGTTCGGAAGCTAACCTACGAGCGTACGAAAATATCATCCCACACATAACAAGAACGCTACATAAATCATTTTCATTAATGCGCAGCTTGTCATTTATCATATACAAAAGGTCACACTAGATGCCGATGCTGCTGTGTCATACTTGACAATTGAGCTAAAGATCTAAAAGAGACAATGTAAGGGGGCGTTGGGATGGCATTGTGGTGTTCTATATAAATAAAAGAGGCAGCATACAGGGGGATCTTCGTTGCAGCGGTGTTTTGTAACTCTCTGTGTAAAGAGGGTTTTTGATACCTAGGGACATGCTTGTTGGCTCATGCATTGTTACCCTGATCCTCCTTCACTGGCTTGTGGGCATTCTGCCTTTAAAAGCTATTCAAAAGGAGTTGACTGGAGCAAAACAATGTCTGTGCCCTTCAAAGGTTACCTGATACATCTACACTCACACTGCCCACCCTCACACACATATATACACCACCTGGGTAGTATTGTCTGCTTTTCTCTTGTGCAGTGAGAATCTATCTGCAACTCCTCCACGTGCTGAAACATAAATCCTATGACAAGCACAAAGCAGTATGTAATCGATCGTCTGTGCCAGAGATCACAGAAACTGCTACTTGTCAACTTCCATCTTTCACTGAGTATGACCCTGAATTTGCTTCAACTGAGAGCAGATCGTTAAGATGAGGCCACCTATTTTAGTCTGTATGAGGGCAGCCCTCAGCCTCTGATAGCCCCTGAGAATGCAGACCAGCTGTCAGTACAGACAGGACAGAAACAATAACATGCTGTGATTTATTTGTTTTTTTAAAAAGGAACATTTTTTATTGTAGGACCCTTCGCCCCTTTTACACGGACTAATTCGCGTTACTGCCTTGTGGACTGTCATGCTGTGGGTTGCTGCTTACAGATGTCCTCACCTATGGACCTCAGTGTCATTGTCAAACATGCTATTCTCACGTTTGACGTTAATTAATATCAGTTGTACTCATGTTGTTATTTACTTCATTTACTTCCATACATAGCTCTATGTACTGCCATACCTAATCACTGCTCTCTAATTAAACATGTTCAGCTAAGAAGATTGGAGAAGAAGATAGAATCTTATCAGTAGCTTGCTTATTATTCCATTTTTATAAGTCTTTAGTGTGCAACATTGGTCAGTGCTTTAATAAGATAGCAAAGGTCAATAATTCGAAAATCTGTTTCATGCACCACTAACCCTAACCCCTAATCATACCCTGCACCAGGGCCCTGTCCAATCAGGAGGTTTGATCACAATTCATGTCACGTTAGAGGTGTGTGAGTGGGAGCCAATTGTGGAGAGACCAATGTGATGATGACATTGGTTGTGTGTGTGGTAGGTGGGTGGTGGTGCTGCTGGTGAAGTCGGGGGGGCCTGGAGTAAAGAGATTGAATTTCAGGAGAAGAACACCCACAGCGCAGCTAGGAGCCCACACCACCACAGCACAGCATTGTTTCAGTGCAGTTCAGCTTAATTGGCACCGGGGGGATCCGTGGAAGGAGGGGGATAGAAGACCAGAAGGAAACACAGAACATTACAATCAAAGCATGTGCATGAAGCTGATGATAAACCCGTTATCTGCATTCTCTCCTGGGGACCTGGGTTCCTCTCACTGTATAAAGGCATCTCCATCCTGTTGATGCTGCCAGTAAACACCTTAACCCTCCCCCGGTTCTGTTCACCCCGTGTGGCTGGGAGCCCGTTCTAGCAGCCAACATCACAGAATAAGACTCCTGGGGCTTGCAGGGGATCGAGCCACATCTAATTGTCATAATGATCATTTTATCCACAACGGATTTGGATTAAATGATGATAAGGGAGCACAGCAGAGCGCTGACAGTATCCCATAGGGGGCAGTTGCATATTCAATTGCAGTGCTCTGTTTGACTCCTTATAAGCAAAGGGTCTTGTCAGTGGAGGAGCAGGAGGCATGCGTGATAGATAAACTTCCTGTCTGGGAGTGTGCCCCCCAATCATTTCTACTTCCCCATCTCATGCTAGCCAAACAGTTTATAAACAATCCTCGAATTCAAAATCTGAGATGCAGTAAGGATTATGGATAAATAAAAATAAATATCATGGCCGAGACGTCCATAGAAATTCAGTATACAATGCACTATGAACAATTTCTTACACAAACCCTAGAGCCCAGCGGATGCAACAACATTCCAAAAAATGAGGTTTATTTATGTGTACCTTAATTTCTTTTCTACTGCCTCGCCTGTGTTTATTTTCCTCCGACATGGCACAAAGCCAAACAGAAGTAGAACACATGTTTACTTGGCCCATGACACTCCAATATCCTATAATGTCCTCTCTTGGCAGACACATTTTCATGATGATAGGTGGTCAGGTTGACACAGGTAAATGATATGATGATGTGTTAATTCCTGTCAGAAATATAAAATAATCACTAAATAAATGCTGTATATGGCTATTCCGTCATTATTTAACTTGGACAGCAGGAGACATCAAAAAGACAGACATCAAATAAATGCGTATTTGTTGCAATGAATACAGGGTGTGAACAGGATTATGTTTTAAACATGGTAAGAGTTGCTTAACAGACATTCCTGTCACCATGTGGGGGATTGACTTACTCACTATGTAAAGTATGGTGTAAGTCACCATGCTAGAACCCCTATAGCAGCAATATGGAAGAGATTAAGAAAGCCATTAACCCATCTTGTGAGAATTAACAGAAATTTAGCAGTGAGCCTAAAGTGTGCTCTATGTACAGTTAATTAGCAGATAATAGCGTGATGATTAGACATGATCACATTTGATGAATGACTGCTTGTTTGGTGTGATTATATACTAATGGAGAGCAGACACTGCATTCAAGGGATTTGTCTTGGCCGGAGATATTCCTCACACGTTTACATAGGTGCAAAGAGTTGTGTTGTGAAGAACTGAGGAAACTACTACATTACTCTGGAAATGTGGCAAACACTATTTAAGAGTCTGTCAGCCAAGTTTTGTTTTCTTCTTTTCTCTTGTGTACATCTATGCAGAAAGTACATGACTACGCTACCTCTGTTAACACTATGAAGGCAGTCTCATTCATACCTTTAGGCCATTCTGCACCAGCTTGTGGATGTCCAGGAAAGGCTCCTTGATTAGCTCGAGGTCATGGTTGAGTATCCTCACAATCCCCTCCCTCTCCAGGACAAAGAGTCGCTGGGATCCATCTCCACAGTGCACCACAGCTACTGGCTGCCTCAGACCACTCAACACCTCCTGGGCACAGTAGCAGTTGTGTTTGTGTTTCCTGGGTAACAAGGGAGATACAAAAGGTCAGAGACTGAGTGTGGCAGTGAATAATCCAGTTATAACACAGAACGGCGCACGAGAGAGCTGAACGAGTAGCTAGTATTTGAAGTACAGATAAACCTTAGATTATTTTGTGACTTTTGAAATAATTTAGTGGGCAATTTTGCTTACTTTAATTAACTAGGAGACAGTTGAATGTACAGATCAAATCCAGTTTATCATCATGTTTCATGGCATATGAATGTGTACTGCTGTAGGCAGCAGATACACACTGACTTCACCCTGCAGTTTCTAATATGAACAATGTCTGACTTCATGCACCTCAAGCACCAGGTAGCTGCAAACTTTGTCTTATATGTCGATCTACCTGTCTGGCAGTGACTCAAAGGATCCCCTCAGGACGCATTGGATACATACTATGCACTATATTATTTGGACCGCAAAAAACTATAGAGCTATAAAGACAGGGCAAACAACCTTTGTGTTTTTCAAACCTGAGAACATGGATACTCTGGAGCAGAAAGCCCGCATTTCATAAGGATTAGATTAGCTGCTGTGATTGGCAATGATTGATACCAGCCCATAAACATCTAAGAGTGATGGTGCATAATGACAGTATGCTTGTTCTATCTTATATTCTACTGTATGTTCTCCAAGAGTGAGCCATGTGCATCACCAGTGCATCACCAGTCCCTCTGTGGATTGTATGAGGGACACATTTAATGTGTACTGCTCTGTAAATGATCTTATAACGCTACCTTTTGGAAATGATTTGACTGAATGATGGTTGCAGTTTTTCAAGCGCGCATGCTGCTTGGCATTGCAGCCTCAGGGGAAGCACAGATGAAAGGCATCTCCCCATGGACAAAAGGGCAAAGCCCTGTGTGATGTACGAACGTTTGCAGTGAGGGAGGCAACAAGAATGACGCAGGATAAGCATTTTCATTATGAGAGCAAAGCTGAGCAAATGCAGTCTGGACAAACTTTAGGATTAGAGGAAAGTTGGCATAGCATTTCTGTCTGAGAGTATGGACCACGTCAAAACGGACCAGTGAACGCAGAGCATGTGACTGAGGCTACACCTGCTTTTATACCAACATGAATATAACAGAAAAAGACATGAATCAGAACTCAGAGGTACAAATGGATACTGAAAAGAACAGTTCACTTGGCTTAAACAAATGTGACTCAAACCTCAAATGGATTTTAAAAAGCATAGTAAAAGTCATTCTACAAACCTGCTGATATCTTCTATTTTCTCATCTCCCAAGTAGTTGGAATCTTGCCCCTGTGCTTGCTTTCTTTGAAAATCTGGGAAACAGAAACTGGCATCTCTCCTCCCATAGTACTGGCAGAACTCATCCACATCGGCCTGGAACAGTTCTACCAAGCACAAAAATAAGGCATGTCATATATTTACTGTACATACTACATGGTGACATGAAGTCATACAATGAGCCCATGTGGACAGCTAAATGGAGAAGATCCATCCTAAAACAGCGTTCATGGACCTCTGTGTGTTTGTACACATCTGTATTGAATGTGGCCACACTATATGTGTGTAGAAACATGATAATGCAACAATAGCGATAGAGAGATAGAGGAGGAGAGGAAAGATTTGATGTGCTTGTGTGTTGGGGGAGGTAGGAGTTATGCTTAATGAGCCAAACCAAATCCTGGAGAGACTCATCTTAAATGAACAAGTGAAGAGAAACTGGGCCAAAGCAAATGGATCACAAATTAGATGGGGCTCTCCAGTGAACAATGCCTCCTCTGCAGAGCAAAAAGATTTCCGTTTCAATTTTACATTTGTCATTATTTCAATTCATTAAATTATGTTTGTGCACCAGTCCTAATGGATTCCTGTAGAAAAGAATGAAATAGTTTTTTTTGCAACTCTGCCACTGAAAACTTCTTTAATCAGCTGGCTTGTGGGTCATAGGAGATTACCCTGGCGTGGTGTTTAGTCACATCACCTTAATAGTGTTAGTGTACAGATAAATGGACAAAAGGCAGTGTCAACACGATTTTTAAAGATTTAAGGTCTTCTATATGATAATTAGAATGTTTGTGCTGTGGTTACAGGGATTTCATTTTTCAATGAAACTAATGTATCTCTGGCAGTGAACAGAACCTCATCCCTATGTATGAGACTGCATAAACAGAAAAAGCCAGCCTGAGTGTGTGATAAGAACTCAAAGTCAGCCAGTCACAGTTCCCTCAAAGGCACCTTATGACCTTTCAAAGAATTGAGTCACGTTCCCTTTATCCAGATGATCTATAGGCGCTGCTCTTAGAGCCTTAAAATTCCCGGACACGAACCCAATCAAACTATTAACCAAAGCAAAGATCCCGTGTTCTTTTCCCTGTGCAAAAAATTGTGTTCTTTCCATTAATCAGAGAATTTGTTTTTATTGATACATGTGTGTACATGTATGTGTTTATTATTATTGTTACGTAACAAAAATGTTTTCAGATTGAGAAATGTTCTGGCTGCATTTCCACACGAAAACATGACGCTCCCAAATGCTTGCTGTGTTATATCGCAGCAACTTTTGGCCCACAAATCTGAAAGCCTTTTTTGCATCATGTCAATCTGCATTAAAGGCCTGTCACGACACCAAGTCTGTACTTAAAGAAATGGCTCTCTATATTCTGCTTCATCTGAATTAAAATTTTACTTAAGTGCTTTTATTACAAGATATTGGTGGGGCTTTGACATCACAGATCACTGATACCAACAGACTGACAGTAAGATCTCTTGTGTAATAAAAGTCTTCTCACATAACTTAAGGAAAACACTATGTCTCAGTGAGTAACGATGTTTGACTTGTATTTTACTTCTTTAGCGTTTCAATTTAAGATAAAACTACCATCATATTATTCATTATTTCCTTTTAGTCCAACTGGTTTACCTTAAATGCTTTAGTGTCAAGCAAAAACATGTCTGCAGAAATACTCAAACACATGCAGCTGCACCTCGAGCCTGAGCGTGTCTCAGAGGTGACCTAAAAACAACCCTACCAATATTGCGTCCTTTAGTCAGTCCCTCTGCAGAGGGACGAGAGCAAATACAACAGTGATAAAAAACACAAACACAGCTCTCCCTGTCCCTCCTTTCATCTCGCGCTCCTGCTACACACCCACCGCAAGTGCTGACCGCACTGAATACTGGAGGTGATAGGATATCCCCTCAAACATCTAAACACAACAAGAAGATCAAACACACACAAACGCACACAACTCTGGTCATACCACCCACTCACTTGTGTCTGCAGTTATCTTAACCATGCTGGTTGGGGACCTCGGGTGCAGGGTGGGGGCATGAGGAGAGAAGGGAGCGTGATACGAGCGAAGAGGAGTATGGGGAAAGTGGGAGGCCTGCAGGCAGAAGTGAGAGTTGAGCTAGTAAATGTTTTTATAGAGAAATTGGGGCCTAATGTATGTGGCCTAATCAAGCCCTGGGAGCAGATTTCATGGGAGATGGACAGCAGTTATGGACGCTGTAAAGACTACACTTTCATTTAAATACCTTAAGTTTAGCAAAAATTGAGGACACATCATGTTGTCTATTTATGTTTTCGGTTATAGTAAACAATATTGCCTTGCATGATACGAGTCATTCAAAAAACATTAGTCTTAAACATTACAAGATGCCAACTTCGTTATTACCATTGATGGCAGCAATGCGTTTATCTTTTTAGGAAACTTTTCTCTGCAATTATCTTATCTTGCAACGATTAATCAATTAATGGATTGAAACACAATTAACTGGCAACTATTGTGGTAATGGAACAATTGAGTCAGCCTGGTTTTAAGTGAAATTATTAAATATTTGTTGGTTCCAACTTCTTGAATGTAAGGATTTACTGCTATTCTTTGTCATTTCTGGCAGCAAATTAAGCATTTTTGGGTTCTGAAGCAATGTGTTGACCATTTTTCACAGTTTATAGAATAAATTAATTGACTAATCATGAAAATAAGTAGCAGATTAATCAGTGATTAAAAGAATTGTAGTTACAGCTCTAATCAAATCAGTATTTTTGTTTAATGAGTTGTGTATTACTAATGCTAATTTTAAAGTTAATATGTTCCACCTTTAATGTGCTGTTGAAGTCATGTTGTAGTATGAACAGAATAAAGGAGAAGAGGAGGAAGATGAGCGAGAGAGAGAGAGAGAGAGAGAGAGAGAGAGAGAGAGAGAGAGAGAGAGTGAGAGAGAGAACCCTGTCCATACTCCCGTCTCTCCAGCGCAAAAGTTATACTTCCATCTGGTTATCTTCCAAGGCAACCTGGGTGGGCCATCCAAAGCACTTGACATCTTGATGCACTTCAGCAGTTTTACATACACACAACCTTTGTAGAAAAATAAATGTGTCATTCGTCACCACATATGCTGATCTGTGTTGGGCTGAGGGTGGGGGGGTGTTCGAGGGGAGGAGTGTGACGGTTAACACAAGGGGAGGGGGCTTGGATTTCTCTCTTGAGGTTTTTTGGTTTGAGCCCATATGTCTGTCAGTTTATGAGCAGGTAACGTACAGCCCCCCTTCTTCTTCTCTCCCCTCTCAGTGCTCTGCAGAGCCCGACTCTCCACCCTGAACTGTTCGTAAAGAGCTGTATGAGATGTGCCAGCGGACCATTAGATGCAGATGAGGATGGATGGAATGTGTGTGTGTTTGATATTTGACTGGAGCTGTTGTAGACATGTGTGTTTGAAACTGTTCTCTGTCTTCAAATCTCAGCAGATCTAATCAGTTTGCGGCGACAGAGATTGGAAGAAGACTTGGCTGGAGGAGAAAAGACAGTCAGAAAGTGTTTGATCATGTTTGGTATGTACTCTGGAGCTACTGGTACCTGTGATCTTGCATCCCTTCAAAGAAAGTTTCTCAGAAGGCCAAATGCTTTAAGGGAGGGGGGGTGGGGGGTTCCTATCATATAGCAGCGTTGTATTCTGCCCTCTTGAAGTGGGACTCATGGTCAGCGATGACGGGGCAAGTAAAGCTACTGTATTTAGATCCATGGGAAGTGACAACATACTGGGTCCAGAGCATGAGACAAAGGTGAAGTCTATATCTGAGGAGGGCAAGATCCCTGGCAGTCGTGTCTTGACCACAGCTAGAGTACTTATGCATCCCAAATCCAGAATCCGCCCCAGGAGTTGAGTCTGATACATGCCATAAAATAGTTGTTTTTGCTCCATCCCTGTTTTCTGGTAGACTGGTCAGACTGGACTGGCTTTCGTTAGTGCATGTGAAATATTTGATTTCACACCCACCTTTGCAAATCAAATATTTTCCATTGTGTGTAGAAAGTGAATCACCTAACTACTACACTCAAGGCCACTTAGGAAGTTTTTTTTTTTGTAAATTCATGCTGATTAAAATAAACTTGCATGATCCAAATAAAAGAGAACACAAATTTTTGCACATGGCGCCATAAACACCGCTAAACTGCATAGTGGATCATAAAAAGCACAATTATTTGTCTGCTATTTGCTCGGGATAATGTGCTTCCTCAGCTGATTAGTAAAGTGGGGTTGTGCCTGCATATATACCGAGTGGCCACTAATTTTACTGATGCACTGAATTGCAACAGTAACGCGAGGAGGGAAGCGTTGAGACCAGCTCAGCAACAAATGAAAGTGAGGTCAGATGAGGTAAGAGCTACATAAATAAATATTCACAGACCAGAATACTGACGCACAACTTCTTGCATAATTCCAAAAATATGACAGTTTTACATATGCAGGCTGTGTAGCAATGAGAAATGGGGTCTGCCGTGAATCTTAATTCATCACAATCAGATGTTTCACTTCAATTTCAAATTAACGAGAGACTCAAAAGAATCAATACACCGTGCAGGTATTTTCACTCACTCTATTTATGGGTATGTTTGCTTGCAAAATCACCAAGTAACCAAACAAGGACTACAATTTACGTCACAATCACGGTCATTACTATCTGCCTAATTACCTGGTATGTGCCCCCTGCAGGTGTAGTAGAACTCGCGGCAGAAGTCCTGGCAGAGCCGCGGCAGGTCCGGCTCCCTGTGTGGCATTGTCTCCCTGTCCGAGGAGTGGAACAACACCTGGGCATTGGGGGAGCAGCGAGCACACTTGATCTCCTCCAGGAGTCGTCCACATTCTGTGTTGTTGGTGGAGAAAATCTAGAGACCACACACAAAAAGGGAACGATGATTAGAATTGTACTTCACTTCGGGATTAGCTGGATGTTTGGTGATATAATAAATATCATACATCAACATATCCACACATGAACATACAGTACATAGAGTATAAGTTAAAGTTTATACAGTAGGGGAAATTTTCAAATCTTGCTATCATTAATTCCAACAAATTACAGCACTGTCTGAGATTTTTTATGGACTGGAACTGTAACAAATGATTTGCTTCCAAATGAACTGAGTGAGTCCAAACATCCCTTTTAATTGTTTAATTCATCGCAACTATTAGCTGAAATTGTAAATCGTAGTTTTTGTTTTCTAAATTTGTTAGACAAGTATACACCAGAAAATAAAAAAAATTGGTTTTGACTAAACTTTCAAATAATTTCTGCAATAAAATACAGACATGCCAAAACACTTTTCAACCCTCACCACATCTACTAATTAAAAAGCCCTAAATTAGTATCAAAGACTGCAGCATCTATGCAACGATCCTGCAACTCTCTTTCTTGTCAATATTGTGTGCAAAAAATGAATTATAACAACGTTAAAATGTGCTGTTTTCACGGTTCTATCCTACCCTTACATTTCCTGTAATATTCATCTCTATAGCCTTTGATACCAATGGCACAACTGAGGTTGGAACACCCCGCCTGTCTGGAGAAATAAACAAAGAAATCATCTCATTCACTGCCTACTTTATCCAAGTTCATAAACACTTAAAGTCAAATTACAATTCCCATGTCTGACAGGTCTCATGGCATGAAAGGAATGAAAAAAAATAAGAGCCTCAAAGTCTGATTTGGGGTCATTACGCAAACATACACAAAGAGTTAATCCAAAAGAAATTAGCGGGATTATTTACATAACAAATTAGCTGTAATAAAACACAATGTAATCTGTTTTAGGTCAAGAGTCGTGCTGCTTGGGCAGCCAGGCAGGCTGGTAGTGCTTTGCTCTGTGTGAGGTCCATGTGTAAACACCAATTTAGAGATAGACAGGCACATCATTCCCACTCTGGTATCAACAAATTAGCAGTCTGTCGAAGTCAATTAGACCTGCGGACCCAAGGCCAACATATGGATGCCTTACACTTAGTACTGACTACAGAGCAACTAAGGAAAAGATTTTCTGTTAAGTTTATTCCCAGTTGTGTTTACCCAACAGGTGGCAGAACCTCTGACAAAACCTTGACGGTCTACCCGGAAAATACGCTAACACATACAGCATATCACACGAGTCAGTGTGGCTGCCGAACTGAAGGTGAAAAACAAATCCCAGTTTAACACTTTTGTTTTTATATTTTATCCAATTATGTAATTGACGTTGTCCCTAGGAAGGAAGCTCTAGGCTGGCTGTGGCCCTGTGTGTGCAGTGCGTTCCTCTGTCTCCGTGCCCTGTTCACTCATGCCATGTAAGTGTTGCGGGCATGCCTGCCCTCCTGCTCTAAATTACCCATTGATTCTGTGTGCCATGAGCTGGCACGAGGTCCACGGAGAGTAGCATTTGTGTGCTCTCAGCCATGTACTGTGTCCATATGTTACTGGGATGGGCTCCAATGTTGGCATCATCCAAACCAGAACAAGTGGACCTTTGTTTGTTGCCTTTGCTGAATCTCAGGGAGTACTTTCCTCAAAAGCAGGGAGAAAATGGCAATGGGCTCAGTTGTTGCACTTGCGCCGACGACACCGAAAAATCAGGTCAAGAACAGAATCACAATCAAACAAACCCAAAGATATAATATAGAATGAAATAAACAACTTTCATCAATGTATCCCCAGAATAGTTCAGGTGCTTACGTAGTATTTTCAAAATGTGCCGTGTCATCAATGCTGCAATGTGTTACTTAATATGGTAGAGCAACTGTTGCAAGGTCACTTCTTGCTGTGACAGCATCTGCATAATGACTTTTGCCAATGAAATTGCTGGACCAAACATTAATAAACGTCGCTGCAATTGTAAAGAAAAAAAAAAAAAAAATCACTTGTCTTGCAGTCAAAGAAAAAGCAGTGACTCTGAAAACCTCATATGGTCCGTGAGACTGGGAGAGCACTGATGTAGGCGACACTAAGCTTAAACAAAACACTTGTCCTCAGGGGAATACGTTTAACTTGGTTGGCAGGAGGATATAGTGAAGGACACACACCCTCTCTAAGGCATTAACACTTGGACAGAGCCAATGACTGGCGGGGAAGTTCTCCAGCTTCTCCCATTAGCGAAACCAACAAACACAATGGTGTTGTTATTCTTTTGCCGTAACCAGAAAGGGCTCTGTGTGTGGGCAGTGTAGTGGGGAGGAGGAGAAGTCGAGTTCGTCGTATTCACTGCCCCCCCCCACCCCACCTCTTATTTGCATGACTTCAGCAAATTAAATGATGCAATATGGCTTTTTGTCGCTACACAAAGTGAGATACCACCCAGCCACTGAATGATTCCTGGAGTGGTTTACATGAGAATGCGCCTGGTGACGAGTTTACGGAATGCGCTACAACTTTGGCGCATACAGTCGCTTTTTTTTTCCCCCTCTCTCTCTCTCTGTCTCTGTCTCTCTGTCTCTCTGTCTCTCTGTCTCTCTGGCTTTCACCCTCACGGAAACTGGGTAGACATTTAAAATCGTGTCTTACATGGTATTAGCACGGACTTTAAGAGTGTTCATTAAAAGGGCGAACCTACCACAGTCTGTGGAACTGCTCTCAAACGCGTTCCCTGCGCTCGCCGAGAACCAGAAAAACGGCGGCATTTTATATAAATATCTGTATAAACGGGGCTAATACAACCTTTGGAGTCAGAGTTCAACCGTTTGGACCTCGGGGTAACCCCTTCCAACGGTGGCGAGTAACATAATTTAGCGAGCGATTGCCATGGCAACGCGGAGGCGCACCGGACAGCTAAATGAATACGGAGATGGATACATTAAATTCATTCAGTTCCACAACAAGCAGGTTGATAAGTGGAGCCAGCTAGACTCTTAAACACACCTTACACACGCGGAATAAGTTGGTATGAGATGTAATATCATCGTCCAAAACAACAACAACAATAAAAAACACGAGAAGTAACTGACTGACAGACACAGTAAATGGCCAAAATGTTTGTTTGTTTTGTTTTTGTTTTTTTGTTTATTTTACAGGCGCACCTAAAGTAACAACAACTTAAAGGGGAGAGAAACACTGTGTATCATTTTCACATGAAAAGTCCCTGTAGAATAAGACTTTTCCCACCCAGAGGCAGCACGGCCCGGGGCAATTTCCCCCGACAATCCCAAAATTCAGCTGTCGGCGGCAGCGAGAGGCACAGTGACAAAAGCACAAGGGGGCTGTAAAATGCATCTCCCGGGGCGTGTGAGCAGTGAACGGCAGCTCGCTCAAAATGCAGAAAATACAGGTCGGCGGATGGACATGAACCTACCCTGGCATCCCTGCGGTGCAGGATCTGATAGGCGGCTCTCCGGGTGGGACAGCAGGACACTCGGGGGTACAACCTGTGGCAAACCTCCCCGCTGCTGCTGCTGCTGCTGCTGCCGTCAAGCAGCACTTTTCGCTCCCTCTTCTTCAGCCGCTTGGGCAAGCTTCCGTCGTAACATCGTCTCCGCCTGGGGCTTATCTCTCCCCTCTCGCCGAATTTGGCGTCTCCACATTCCCACACGTTGACCGCGATGGCCAGGACGAGCACAAATTGCAAATGCTTCATGGCTCAAAAAAGATTCACCGCAAAAATATGAAAATACAAAAATGAACGAGAAAATATGCCACCCTTGTCCAAAAGAGTGTTTACATATATATACTTAATGTATAGTTCTAGCTGAGCTTTATTTCTCCAAGCAGCAGAAGCCAGTTAGGCTCCAAAAATTGAAAATACACTGAATGCTGCCAGAGCAGGTGCCCTACATTTGATTTACTTCTATAAAAATGTGCTTCAAAATAAATTATTGTTGCTTCTGTTTACAATTAAGAAGTTTAAAATTTTTTTTCTTTTTTTTTTTCTTTTTTTTTTTAAAAATAACAGCAAAACTAACAGAGTTTATCCAAATGAACACAAAAGTCAAAACACAGTGGACTGCCAAAGAGCCGTGACGTTCCTTTAGATATAATTCCTCTCAAGCGCAGCGCTGTGGTTTGTGCACGCACGGGGTCAAAAAATAAAAACACACGAGACATAAAAGTTGCCTCTCACTAAAGTCCTCAGAGCGCTCACATGTTTCCCCGTGCTCTTTCCTCCTTCTTTTTAACCAGCGCGCGAGAAGAGGAGCGAGCACGATGACGTATGGCTCGGCGTGTGCGCGCATGTGTCCGCACGGTCGCGACCACGTCGAGGTAGACGGTCACCTGGTGGAGCGGAGGCGGCGTGAGAGACCCCGAGCCCCCCCCGCCCCACCCGCCGTCGCGCTCAATCGACCGGGAGAGTGAAGAGGATTTTACTCGAGTCGACCCAAGGCTCAAATCGGGGATATCAACGAAATAAAAGCGCGCATTCTTTGTTCATATTGTGGGGAGTTTAGGCGCAGTCGTGTACCCTCTATGGCAAGCCCCAGATTCCGATTTACATCAGATGGTAGGTTCATAAAACAATGGAAGCGTGATTGTAGCATTGGTGATAATGAAGATGCAATTTTATTGACACAATTTTATCATTTTTGTGCTTTTGCATATAGAACATTTTGTGAATGCTTGTGTTTTACCTGGACAGGACTAATTTTACATTGTAGTATGAGGAGTACATCTTCCATCATTATCCATATGGTGGAGTTAGGTGTCAAAGAGTCTTAGAAATATTTGAAAAATGATCCATACTCCTATGACATATGAGAGAGTGCATGGGATTTACGAAAAACACTCACATTACAAAAATGTAATATGTTACATCACAAACTATGTCACGGGTGTTTGACTTTGTTAATAAATATGGACCGAAAAGTTTATTCTTGTTCCCGCAGAATGAATAATTTCACGTGTCAGGCAGTGGAAAAATTGCTTACAATGTGAATCAATCACTGTGACCTGATGCTTAGGAATTTGTTGCCCCACAGTGGTAGACTACATACCGTAAGGCATCTTAATTTGGCTCCTGATAAACCAAATGCGGGACAAATCCTCTTTCATTCCTCTCTTCAGAAAGTCTCACGATAGCGATCCGAAAGGGAACGTTCAACGACTGTAATTACTGGACAAACAACACCCCCCCCCCCCCCACCCCCCCTTTTTTTTTTCCCTTTTTTCTTGGATAGAAAATCTGAAATCAGTTACATTAGCAGCACCTGTTCTTACTTGGGGGTCTCCAGCACTCACGAGAGCCTCAGCTCAGCTTATCTGAAGGAATCTGGAGCGGGAGGAATCCAGGAGGGGTTGGTTTGATTGTGGGCAATTATGGAAATGACTGTGTGCTATGAAGCTGTGGCAGACCATGCCAGATCTGAACCCCCACCCTCTGCATTCTTTACGTTGCCCAACAGGAGACATTTCAGGACCAAGTATAGCCAAAATGCTGCTGCAGTATTCTAGATGTAAAGGAGGGACAACACCATGTGCAGTGAAGGAATCCAAGGGTAATACCTCCACCAAATAGAGCTCCTTTTGAGAGAACTGTGTTGTCAAACAGCATGAAAACATGTGGAATGCAGCTGTGGAACGGAGAAGAGTACATCTGCTGCGAGAGATAGGCCATTAGAGAGAATCATAGTTTTATGTAGACACAGACCTACGGAAACACAAACTCAGAGCACACAAACAATGAAGAAATAAGCATTAGATATAATAAAGTCATATAAAATGTCTTTTCTTAAAGCACTTGCTATCCACATTATACAAAAGTCAAACGGCTTCAGTACTGCATCACATGACAGGTGTGGAGATGAAGCTCTCCCTTCTTTAATTTGGCTAATCAGAATCAGGCATGTGGCTCAATAATAAAATAAATGAAATGTCAGCGAGCCATTTCCCTGAAAACCACTTGGTTTTCCTTTTTTTGTTTCTGCAGAGTCAGTTTGGGCGTTCCCATCCACCCAGCATCGTGCCCTCAGAAAGGATAGCCCAGGCAGTGATGATCATGTTTGCGTGTGACCACCTAAGGATCAAAAGAGTAAGTCCTGAGCTCTGGAGGGTCTTGTGGCTGTCTCCAATGTGTTGCAGACTGGGGTGATGCTAAAAGTTTCCATTCTTCTCTTCATCTATTCATTTCTGCATTGTCCGCATCATAACTCAGCATCACAGTCAAAAGTGTACACATCAGGGCTGACGACAGAACTCTATTTGAGGTCTTTCAGGTTTTTTTTTTATCCCCAACTGGTGAAATCGCTATTTCACACCTCATAGTTCATATCTCCAACTAAAGTTGCCTCTGAGTGTTGTCGGATGGCTGACACTTAGCTCTGAGTCCATTATAATTTACCTCTGAAGCTATAAAATCAAGAAGAAATTTAAAACTAGTATTTTATGTTAATGTTTGAACATAAATAGAACATATTTTCTAAATAGCTGTAAAAATTGCCAGAGAGATTTTTTGTCACTTGATCACATCCAGTGTCAAAATGTTTAATTTGGTCAGTTTGTTTAGTATTTTGATTCATGGCATTATCTTCAAACTAATGATAATAATTTCAGCACTTAATTGTAATTGCTGGCAGGCTAACTCGCCTAACTAAAATGTTGAACAGTGAACATGTTAGCATGCTGTTTTAAAAGAACCTCTGGGCCTAATACGGCCTCACAGAGCTTCGAGTCCGCATTTTGAAGCTTTCTAAATGTTTGTTTGTTCATTTGTTTTCTGCCGCTTATCCAGGTGTGGGTCGCGGGGCAACAGTCTGAAAAGGGAGATCCAGACGTTCCTCTCCCTGGCCACTTCCACCAACTCCTCCAGGGGGACACCAAGATGTTTGCAAGCCAGTGGAGAGATAGAATCTCCCCAGCGTGTCCTGGGTCTGGCCCGGGGTCTCCTCCTGGATGGGCATGCCCGAAACACCTCCCCCGGGAGACGTCCAGGCTTTCTAAATGTGCATAGAAAAATGTAATAAAGGTATTATCTGGGGGAAAAGGCACTAGTGGCAAGTACTTATCTGATATAATGAGTATAATGTAATCCTTTCACTGGAGCACTTACAAAACATCCAGTAGACTTGCAATGTATCACTGCAGTGTCAAGCATCCAAATTTCAGTTCTACAGTAATGAAAGTCCAATAACTTTAAACCATTTTTCTTAACTCTATAACTAACATGAAATCATTAGCATCAGTCCACTAACAGCCACTCAGCCATGCATGTACTTTTCTCTCATGGCCTCCATCCCTCACCTTGCAGCACACAGCAGCATTGTGTTACTCTAACACCTTCTTTAATAGCCCTGCTTTGGCAGTCGCGAGCCCTAAAGCATACATAACTCGGAAAGTGTTCACAATGTCATTAATAGTCCTGACAACAGCTTAATGAGTCTCTGCCATCTGTTTATGAAAACTTCAGGGAAAAGCCAGAGAGAAAGTAGAAAATCAGTTCCAGTAGCGTTTTCCAGCTGTGTGTGCGCGCCTGATTTCCACTTGAGCATTTCTAAACACATGAGGACATTTTAAGTGTAGTGACTTATGCAGCGTCATCGAGTCAGTGACTGAGCCTTGGCCGTCTTCCCGGCATCAACAGCCACTAAATCAGCGATTTAAACCACTGGACCACACTACCTCGCCTTTAGCTTGCCTGCCCGTTCTTCCTCTGTACCACCCTGGAGTGTCCGTAGGCCTTGTTTGGCTTAAGTATACACATGGCATGAGTAACTGAAGCCACCCAAGTCTCCCTGGCGTGGTGGCACAAGAGGCATACCAGGTTGCACAAGTCAAGAAGATGAAGTGTCCGGTCGCTGTTTATGTGATCCTCAATGTCTGATGCATGCAAATATACACAAAGACAAAGCTCAAGGGAGATAAATAGGAGCACTGGCTTGTGGGCAATCCGTCATTTGCTTTAGATTGATGCCCTTCCAGATGTGTAGGCAAAGGGAGTCTTTACATTCAAACCCAGGGGAACCTCTCAAGGGTTATAAATCTCTCACTGCACTTTGATCATGTCTTTTCTAATCCTCAAACAAAATGAAAGGAAGAATTGAAGCGAGTTTGCTCCTGTTAATACTTGGCTAATGGCCTCTGTAGTCTGTGTGGAAATGGACTATTTCCATTTCCTCCGTTTGAATTTCTGTCGTCTTCTCTGAACCCTCTAATCGAGAATAAAACGATCGCCAAAGGGAAGAAAGAGGTTAAAGTGCAGATTGGTGGCCGGTTGTTTGTAAATGTTTCCAGCAGGGGTTTAGAAGACCCCAAATCATGTCAGGCACCATACATACGTGCGCAAATTGCAGAATCATTACGTCATCACTGTGGTGAAAATGGATTTGGTGGGATGGGTAGGTGGTGGGCGAGTATTGGTAAGTGCAGTCTGGTGTGGGCTGCTATGATGGTGGTCCCTAACGGTCGATGCTTGCTCCCTGTTTTCCCTTCCCTTACTCCTTCATTCCCAGTAGCCCATCATTCTCAGCCCATCTCTTCCTGCTTTTCCTATCAAGCTGTCCATCAGGTAGTCCTGAGCTAGTGAGCGCTCTTCTCATCTCATCACATGCGAATGAACCAGACTGTTGTGTGTGTGTGTGTGATACCAGTTGCACACCTGCAAAACTTTTTTAATGTCAAGTCTAAAATATTTGATGAATGAGGTCCTGCCAATTTCATTAGCTGGCTATCAACTTGCTTTTGGGCGGATTAGCTCAAGTGAAAATATTTAGCGTTAGGGAGTTTTTGTTGTACTCATGTTGTTTTGAATAAGGACATTAGAGAAGAACAGATCGAATGGGATTGCACATCAAAGGCATTCTGTAGTAGATTTGTATGATAAAAGGTTATTTTGGCCCTGTTTTGATGTTTAATGTCATGGCTTTTCTAAGGAATTTCTGCCTTTATCAAGGACCATGCTAGTAGGGTTATGCCCAAAAAGTTTTCTCCGCTTGGTGGATATGGAAGGCATCAAATCTCACTCTAAACCTGGACATTTTTTCCAATGAGACTGCAGTGTTGCTTTACTGCAATATTGCATATTGAACTTCTAACAATCAAACAAAATGGCTGGCAGACACACTGGCCAGATCAATCAATCCCACCCTTATTTAGATTAAGCAAATGGAAGGCATTTTATCCATTCCTTTCATTATTCGGAAAAGTATCTCTCATGGTGGTCCTCAGCATGAGTTTGGAGGTATGATTGGTATGATAGTACAGTGCAGAACATGTTCTCTCAAAAGTGGACATTAAATGGTTTTCTCAGGACTTGTGGTCAATTCTGAAGTCCCAGATTATTCAGTCTCTTTGTGCAAGGATCATTTTACAACAGATGGAAAAGAGGTGAATGAAACAGGCACTCCAGAATGGGCAGTTAGGTGTGGTGTGGGATGTATTTGGAGATTTTTTTCCTCTTCATCCCCTCATTCAAAGTTCACTTTTTGGGAAACTGTGTTTTATTGTACCCCGTAATTGTTTTGAGGTCTCTTTTTAGAGTAATACTTTCTTATCTGGCAGTTGTTCTTCTATATATGTGAAAAAATAACTAAGCAAAGGCTTTCCCTTTGTCTGGGATCTGGTTACTAAGTATTATTCATTTTTATAATGTGCCAACTTCTCTAGTCAGTATGTTTTTCTTCTAGTCTCTTCCAATTAGTCTATGGTACATCTATTTGAAAATACTGCCCGTTAGAGTATACATTTCATATGGCAACCATGAATGTAACTTAAACCATGGTCTCCTGTGTGTTTTTAACTCATATTAGCCATGTAAGCATTTGCTGGTAGCTTTGATGCAACAACTTGAAGATCGTAAAGTTCCAGATTTGCCTCCGCTTTTGTTAACCTCACGTGCTCTGATCTCAGTGTAAAATCATCAAGTTCCATTATTTATGTCCAGGTGCATTTCCACCTTGCCTCACCATTACTATTTATGTATCAACACTGTAACACTATAATAGCTAAAAAGTCTCAGACTTGGTCATGCACAACTGCCTGTTAGTCAGATGTGTTTTTCCTCCTCATGGTTCTAATTAGCAGCAGAGTGTTGTGTCAGAAGGTGGTCTCCATTTTGGCCCCAGTGATGGTAAGTTTGAGTCAGTCACAACATTTTATTCATGCTCACACGAAAACAGGTTTCCGGGGAAATTTTTGAAAAGATTTAAGAAATCACAAAAATGTGTATTACATGCACTGCAAAAACCTGACCAAATGTTGTTTTTGCTCCATGCACTGATTTGTACAGTAGCATTACAGTAGAAAAAACAATCAAAATATGAAATTTTATAAAACAGAGATGAATTTTTAAGGATTTGATCAATGGTTAGATCAGGACTTTAAATACATATTTTAACTCAATTCATGATCATTTGCAAAGCCTTGGAAAAAAAAAAAATCTAGTTAATGCAAACATCTGAAAATTATCCCATTGGGAAAATGCATGAAAACCCACAGTGTGTCATGGAGCCGTTTTGTTCCTGCCCTTGGACCCTTGTCAGCAGGGTTTATCTAAGACGGATGGGTTTACTGCCCTGTCTGCCACTGTATGTCCTCTCCCATGCCTCAAACCTTTCGTCCCACTGTCCCTCATATGATCCGAAACTTGCAGATGTCCTCTATACATGTGCGTAAACCCATCCGCACAAAACACGCAAACAGTTGCAGGCCTATTACCATTAAGTACTCAAAGACATAAACAGTGCCTCATTATCTTCATACCCCCCTCATTTAAAGCAGAAAACAAATTAACGAAAGTCAGTGACCATAAACACAAGCTACATGTTTGTACTTTCTTGTGAGAAAGATTATTTTGTAAATAAGAAACAAAGGATAAATCAGGACAGTGTAAAATCCAACTTTATCTTTAGTTAATTGCAGAGATACAGAACGTAACATTTTTGGGTGCAATCCCCACTATGCAACATTCCCGAGGCCGATAGCAGTGGACCACCAAGGACTTAAGTATACTTAAATGATATAACAAGATGTACAAAGACTCTGATAAAAATGTTTCCCTCTGCTGCTTATCCATCCACTCAGTTTTGTATGTAAGGTGGCTTGCTTTGTATAACAAATCAAGCAGAAATCAGAATTCTGTACATGGCTATGGCCTGAAGCGAGGTGATCTCTGTAGCCAGATTTGAAAATCAAAACTTATTGCATCTACGTCTGCCTTTTGGAAAACTGACAAGACATACTGCAGATGTCAGAGGCAGTATGTCTTAAATAAGAAGTCATTCCAAAGAAAATTATCCTGAATGAGATCCGTGGATAGTAAAGGGAAACATGCTCCTTGTTTCTTGAAAGACCTGTCTTTATTTTATTAATGTAATTGTTAGTCATGCCAGCAGCAAGTCCCTATAGATGGGTGTGGCCTTGGTGTGTTATTAAATTTGTCAGTCCACAGCGGCTGGTGGAAACTTGCGTGTTTACAGCAATTTCAGGAATTGCTATACAAATAGGTTTGTTGTATGCTGACCTTCATATGCTTGCCGAAGAATAACCTGTAATTACTTTGGCAACTTCCTAACTTTTCTTTTCCTGACATTAACAAAAATATGAAATATGAAATAAATATGAAAATATTAAATATTTATGCTCCATCACCATTTATGGTCTAGTAGTAGTAGTTGTCTAGTTTTGTTTTAATAAAAGGTTGTGGGAAAGATTACCCTCAAAATAGTACCAGTGCCTGGGCAGTTCTTGGATCAAATATCAGTCTTCCCAAATGCCTCACTGTATTGATTTAAAATTTTTGTTGTTGTTGTTGTGGCACAGTTTAATGATTATCGTTACCATTTTGCAACATAAACAGCCTGGCTAGTTTTTTTTTTCTGCATCATCTGTTTCATTATTATGTAATGGCTAAGAGAGATATGAGGTGAGGGGTGTCCCTATCAAAGTTGCCAACAAACCTATGCCCCTGGTTTTATACCTATACTGCAGCCTACCACCAGGAGCAATCAGTTTTGCTTCACTTTTAGGGGCTCTCATGTCATAGTGTTTTACATGTATATTTACATTGCAGGGTCTCCCCTTTCTTACACTGAGAGTAATTACACAAACACTGCTGACGTGCTTATGAGGGAACAGGCTCCAACATTCCTCATGCTATTACATGTGGCCTTAGTAAGACCTACTTCATCACTATGGTTGCTATGGGCCCCTTCTTTGGAAAAACTAAAATAACCAAACCACATTCAAACCAAAAAAATCTAAGCAAACAATCCCTTTCTGGATCTTTTTTTAAGTGCATCTGGCAGAAGCCTGCACATAACTGTTGTAGCAGTACTGTTAGTCACATGATAGAAGCAGGTGTTTGACGTAGATGATCATAGCGCAGCTTGTCCTAATTTGCTTTAAAAGACCAACTTTTTTATTCAGCCTTTGGCTGAGGAATTTAGAGAAGGAAATAGGGTGTCTTGCCAACATTAGGCCAAGAATGGAATTAGAATTCCTTTGACAGAATGTGTTTCATTAGTAAGGTTTTTACGATTTCACAAGCCAAAACATTGAGGCCATACTGCACATTTTGTGTTAAGATGCTAAATGAACTTAGCCTTTATGTTCTTGTGCACTCAACCCACCAAAGAGCTCTGTGTGTTCAGATTTATAAAAGATGCTGATGAGATAAACCAGCAAGCTAAATAGACATAAATCACTGCATTTCAACATGATCCTGCCTTTGGAAAGTGGATTATTTTTCCTACCAGTCTTTCACAACCTGCAGCTTGCCTGCTGTTTCAAGAAGAAGGAGACTGCTAAGTATTAGTGCATACTCCAAATATTTGCGTGGTCAAGTGGACAGTGCTGTTGCGGTTGAATCCCATCAGTGATGATCAAAACACTCTTGAACTTTGTTCATGTTTTATACTATGCTCTTCAAGTGTTGTGGATTTATTTTGTTATCCAATGAATAAAATCTGGCAGTTATTACAGGGAGGAGACATCTCGGTTGTCTCTCAATTTCTGTTGTCCCTTTACGCCATGAACTTTTGGTGCACATTACAACAGCTGAATTGGCAATATTTCAGGTTTAATTTTTTCATAAATAGAAATGGATAATAATGTTAATTTATGAATGTTTTTATATCAATTTGTGTATCCTATAGTATGTCTGAAGATTCTTTGTCATCCAGGTCATGGTAATTCTAGGAGTTAAATTATAGCAAGAATCCTTTTAAGTTTCTGGAGAAACTTTAATAACGAAATGCTTTCCTTGACCAGTTTCACCTTACTGACCTTGAACATACAGTACATGTGGGGTGTACATGAGGAGTCCTAGGAAGTCCTAAAGTCACAGAAACAGAATTAATAACTTTTGACACAAGGAATGGGCCAATGAATCACGGACACAACCTGTGTGACTCCACATGCAGAAGAAGATCCTGGATGGAGACCCACACCTTTGGCCTTGGCACATACACTGATGCCGGTCCCCTTCTGTGGTCAGTCTTCTTCCTATAAGCCATTGAGGCCACTGAAGCGTCTAATGGGCCTTTAACTACATCTGGCAACAGCAGCATTCCATCGCCATCACAGACAGCATAATGACCCCAAGTTCCAGGGCAGGAAACAGCAGAGACTGATACATGAAGACACAGCGGAAAGGTAAATATCCCCATGAACGCGTTCGGAAAGGTGTTGTGGGCGAACTGCACCCATATGAGGATCTTAAGCCAGGAGGCAGGATTTTGAAGCCAGCACATTCCTAGGCAAACCAAAAACTCGGAACACATGGATTAGTAAAGCCTCTGCGTCCTTAGCAGTTGGGAACTTAGAGAACCTATCAACCACCGTAAGAATAGTGGTATACCTTCAGAAGGCAGCAGTCTAGAGTCTAAAGAGATGTCCAATCAGGGTGCTTTGGAACCAGTAGTGGTTGCAGTAAACCGACAGGGGCTTCATTGGAAGGGCAGACAGCAATAGATTCTGAAGCATCCTTCTTAATTGGAGTCCACCAAAAAGGTTGCAGAATGAGGAACATGGTTCTCCTGACTCCTCGCTGACAGGAAATGTTAGAAACATGAGCCCAAGTGAGCACTGTTCTTTAAAGCTCTGGGGTTACAAACAAATTTCAATGTGTACTCCCTGAGGAACCTCCACTTTCTGTAGGACCTCCTGGATCTTATTCTCCCCTGACCAGGTGAACTCCAACAAAAACAGTAATAGGGGAGCACTGAGGTCTCCTACAGGGACTCACTACAAGGAGAAAACAGTTTCTATAGGGATTCTGGCTTCAAATTTTTAGAACTGGGAAGGCAAGAGACAGCAAAATGAAATCTGGACAAGAACATTTACCACCTAGCCTGTAGAGGGTTTAGAGGTTTTTGCAGTCTTCACATACTCCAAATTTGTATGATCAGTCAAGAACGAGGAACTGTTGTACTGAAACCTCCAGCCAGTGATGCCAATCCTTGAGAGTTACCTTGATGGCCAGCAACTCACAGTCCCGCATGTCATTCCACTCCACAGAAGACAGCTTGCGAGACAGGAAAGCACACAGGTCTAACTTCTCATCAGCAACAAACCTCTTAGATAGCATGGCTGCAAATCCTAAATCCACCTCAACGATGAACCAATACGACGGATCAGACAGCGTTGGAACCGGTGCAGTGGTGAAATGTTTCTAAAGGGGAAGAAAAACTTTCTCAGCTCGGGGGGGAATCAGGAGAACTGTAATTTGGCAGGAGGTATAGCATGCAAAAGAGCAGCGATAACACTGAAATTTGTAAAAAAGACTTTCAGTAAAAGTTATCAAAGCCAAGGAATCACGGCACCTCCTTTTTAGAGGATGGTGTATTCATTCCCTTACCACCTGAACTTTAGGTTAGGTCCAACTGCTTGTTCCCTTCAGAGATAACAAAATCCAAAAAGGTGACTGTGGTTACAGTGGTTATTAAATTTCCGCTTTCACGTGCAAATCATTCATTAGCAGTTTCTGTAACCCTTGCCTAACTTGGAAAATATGAGTCTCCAGATCAGGGGAAAAAATCTGAATATCATTCAGGTAAACAAACAAAAAACTCGCTCAACATGCCCCAGGTGACTGGAATAAAGTGGGGGCATTGGTAAACCCAAAAGTCATAACTAAATATTCATAGTGTCCATTTGGGGTATTTAAAGTTGTCCTCCATTTGCCCCCATCCCTTATTCTCACCAGGTGATAGGCATTCCTTGGGTCTAACTTTGTAAATATTTTAGCGTCTTGCAAAAGGTCCAAACCAGAGGAAATTAGAGAGTGAGGGGTACCTGTACTTGATAGTAATGTCACTGAGTCCTCTACAAATGCAACAATTTATCTTTCTTCCCCACAAAGAATAATCCAGCCCTGGTTGGATATGAGGCGGTTGATTGATGCCGGCCTTCAGGGCAGAGTTGATGTAATCCTCCATGGCTTAACTTTCAGGTGCTTATAGGGAGTGTAGGCATCATTTCATTAATTAATTCAATAGCATAATCATAGGAAAGATGAGGAAGTGATGATTTTGCTTTTGCCTTATTGACTGTGAGTCCTGAGCTCCAGAGTCATCCAGAGATCATTTCTGCAGGAAAACTATGTCTCAAAAAATTTGAACCAGAACCAGATTTTCCTAAGAAACAATCAATGAGGGGGTAATGTTTGATCAGCCATGGCTATCCAAGAATCAAAGGGTGTAAAAAACGAACCCCTTCTTTGTGTTCATCTGGAAAGGTCAGGGTAACTGGGGATGTCTGATGGGTTGGCTGTTCAGAGAAGCCTGGTATCCAAGGCGGTTGCAGTTAGGGACTGTTCGAAAGATAACTTAGCGATAAGCGATAGTGATAGGCAATATGTGTAACAACCTCGGCATCTCTCACGTTCACTCAGTCTATTATCTATCTTTGAGGCCAGAGCAATGAAAGCCTCCAATTCAGCAGTCAAATCCAGTGATATCATATGATCCTTTACCTTCTGTGTTAAAGATGGCATACATCAGAGCCCTTGATGGAGTGACTACAGCTGCCTCTTGTCCTGGCCAGAGAGTTTGGAAAATGTGAAAAAAGTCTTTCCAAACAGTGGCAGTGAATTACATATAGCAGGTCTCCTATCTCATTCAGCGGTAACCCAGGCCTTAGCTCGACCAGTCCGAAAAGAGATGATGTAGCGCAATCAGTGGTGAGGGAGGCCACTTGAAATTCAAAATGTAATTTTGACTCCGTGATAAAATCGGGCGACAATGGCCTGACTCCCCAGAAAATCTCCCAGGTCTTGGAGAAGTCAGCATAGTTTCTGAACATTCAGGCTGAGCCACAGCTCCCTTTATCTCAATAGGAAGTTCATGAGGAATAAGCGATTGTTTTAGAAAGTACTAAGATTTTAAACTTTTAAAAGTAAATTTTGTAATGTGCCATGTGTTTGGTGAAAATACGATGCCCATTGTAAATTCAAGAATCTTCTTATCCATTCCATTTATTAATCAATTCTGAGTTGGTATCACAAAAACTTAACTTTGTATTGTATTTCCGCTCTGTTTGTTATCTTAATTAGGTTGTACCATTTGTTATATCAATGTACAGATGACAAATAATCCAATGGAGGCAAGGGTTCCCCTCCAGGTTTATACTGGAAGACATTACTACAAGTAGGTTTGCTGTACTGACTCTGAAAGAGGTCAATGAAGGCTCACAGTTGCCCTGACTTTAGGGTCTACAAAGGTAAAGAATATACTATATACTGCAACATTAAAACTGCTCTCTGTCTTGCTGCTATGCTATCTAGTTGGCATTATAGGAGAATACACAGTTACTTCTATCATTGTTTAAATACACTTCATAAGGTGAACTCTGTCGATTTATCACCGCTGTAGATCTCCAGTGTAGATGTTATTTGAGACTGTGGCATAAACTCAAACAAACTTGAGAAAAATCAACACATTCAATGGTACAGTGTTGGTTTTCAAGTTCATTCTGAAATTCTGAAATTATATGCCTGCAGCTTCGTTACCTACAAAAGAAAGGAAAGCATATTTTAGCATATTTTGCACATATTTTCTTTATGGTAAAGCTACCATGAAACTTTTCCAGTTTTTTGTTCTGCATCTGTGATGACTCTATGTAAAATCATGCAAAATACCATCACTGTTGCCCAATGGAGAAATACAATTATTTACCACTGTGTGACATGCTAGGTGTACTTTTGCAGGTACCTTTACCAAATTTCTGTCCCTGCCATCCATTCCATGTGTATTTAGCTGGTTTTTTATTTAAAGGTGTATTTGATATTTTTATCAAGTAATAGGTATTATTTATAGCATTGACTTTGCATCTTGAAATGTGTCTTTTTTTTCAGTGGTGTCAGCATGATAGTCAGTACACAAGCTGGTACAGTCTGACATTTCAAGCTCACAAAACATCACACAGCTTTTAAAAGGCAAATATTATATTGGTGTGTGGATACTTGAAGGAGGCAGACCAGTATACAGATTATGCCAATGATAATTGTTTAGCAGATTGTTTGGATTGGCAGTGTGTCACAATGTTGGGTCCTGGCTAAATATTTACAGGGTGCTGTTGGGCTAGAAAGCATACTTGGCCGAACTTGAGTCTCTGGATCAGGAGCAGGGTGATGAAGCAGGGTAAGATGCTGGAGTCATCGTCACCCACGATGTCATTAGCAGTCCAGTGACGTTCACTCCTGACCCTTTTACCATTTAGGGGGCCCTGGACTGATATGAGTGTTATTGACCCTGAGGGCCATGTGTGGCATGTTTGGGGTCTGCAGAATATATCCCACGCTTTAACCTATACAACTGAGCCAATTATAGCTGTGGAAGGCCAAACAATACAATCCATCAGTCAGGTTTCTCGGGTAAACAGGAATGGGCGGCCCATGTCAGGGTGTAAACTCCAAATCCCAGAGAAGCTAAGGGTCAGTGGAGCTGTTTGATTGTCTAATTGGAGGTTGGACTCTGTGGTAGTGTGTGTGTCTGAGAAATAGAACGAAAGAGAGATTAAAAAAGAGAGAGAGAGAGAGAGAGAGAGAGAGAGCAAAAGAGACTGTGCATGTGTTTGTATGCACTTGTGTGTCAGTGTGTGTGCGTGCATCACTATGCAAACACTAGGGGTCTGGAGGCACCGAGACACCTAATGAATGTGTATTTGTCCTTCAGACCCCACACAACTCTGTTTATTTGAACATGGGATAGTGTTCCTGAGCTGTTTTATCCTCCCTGTGTTTGCCACTTAACACGTGCACCGCTGGGCTGGCCTGTGCATCAGAGTGCACCACATTTAAAAAAAGGGGACAATATCAGTCAGCCTGACAGTAATGACAAACAAACTTTATCTTAAAGTTTGTCGATACAGTGTTCTTCTTCATTATTGCTTAGTCCTCATTATGAAGCAGGGTGATAATCCAAACTGCTCCAGTGCAGGCAGTGCCAAAGGCAACGGGCCAACAGAAGATTGGCGGTCGGTTTAGTGTCAATGATGTGGTGATGTGGGTCAGGAATAGCAGCAGCAGCGATCATTGCACAGTGGCTAAGAGCCCAGGCAGACCACCGGAGAGGAGGCCTTCACCTTTTTTCCTCAGCCATCAATCATTCACATACATATAAGCAAAGATAGATACAAGCACACGCGACCAGACACCCCTCTTTAAACATCAACTTTATGTTTAATTTACGCTTGCAACCAGCCAGGATTACCTAAAATACAAAGATTTCATTCAAGCACATGTTATTGTAAATGACCAGTGTGTATTTTGGTTTGTTTTGTTCTTTCCCTCATTATCGTCAATGTGAGTCCTAAAAACCAGGGTATTGTCAAAACTGACAGTACCCTGAACTCTTTTCATGTGTCCTCTAACAGTGTTCGCTATAAACACTTTTACTGTCTAACAACCACGAGGACGAGGTGAGAAGCTGTTGTAGGAAGATACTGCTGCGGGAAAACACTGCTGTAAGAAGGTGCAAGACACAATTATTGGTCAAGACGGAGTCAAATGTACATACAAAAAGTGAGAAGAGTAATTGTAGAATGTTAAATTCTTCCCTATTTTGTCACTTTCTCACACATGCCAAAGGTTCCTTGTAGTAGACCCGGTGTGAGAAAGACTTCAGAAAGTTAAAAGAAAATGTCACAGTGCCCTCCACTAGTGGCATTCTTCCTATCTAATTTGTAGCCACAGGACATTTCACTATCTCAGTTTATTAGAGTGCATCATGTTTTCCTTTTTTTCAAATTATAAATATGTCATCATCTCTATCTGTTATGTTGGGACATAATCATCTGGGATTCAGTTTACACACATTCCTCAACTAGTAACAGGGCTGCATTGTTTGTATTTTGAAAGATGGGGGAGAATATAATTCACTTTGATTATCCACAGCCCAACATTTTAGTAATCTTGTTGAAAACAACACATGAAGTTGTCATTATTAAGGTTTATTTTTAGCTTGTTAGTTTTTAATCTTAGTCATGGAAAAAAAGGTGGTTTTACATTGTAGTTTTGGTAAACAACATTAACAGTTTCCCTCACAAAGATAAAACAGGTTTACATGCTTGTTTAGTTTAAATGGTAACCTGACAAAAAAATGTGTATTTTCTGACAACCCTGAATTGTGAAACAGGCCAGTAGAAGCTTGTCAGTATCGTGATTATATCAGAATAAATGCTCATCTCAGTTGCTATAATCTTTTGAGTTTTGGTTTATTTCCAATTCTCTTCTCTCTTCTCTTGAAATAAAACAACATGCCAGATTTGTGAATAATAGAACAATAACATTGTGCATTTGTTTGTATCTTTGCTCCTGGTGTTTTGCCTCACGATAAGGAGTCCCTCTGCACCAAACCTGCTCAGCATTATGTCAGTAACAGTGACATGTCCTTGACCTTTGAGACCTCAGAATGTCTACTGTGCAAGTCTGCTACTCATCTGCTGTTAGCTGTTTCATGCTGGTATCCTAACTGACAGTTATTATTGTTTATGGTTATCTGCATGAAATTCACACCGACAGTGGCTATGAAAGGAATGAAAGGAGAGCGTGAAGGTGTTGAGGAATTTGTGAAAAATTGATATTTACGGCATGGTGTCTGTCATGTGCTGTCCATTTTTGATGATTTTTGTGTTAAAAGTAGCAGGACTACCATTTCAGTCAAATAGAACTTAGTGGAAAGAATTAGTGACTTCATACTCAAAGCAGAGGTTGCTGCATACTCAGAGCATGGTGTGAGGGCTCTGATGAAGGTTGGACAGACCGAAAGCTAAACATTTAACACGATGTAGACCTCAATGTGCAGACATCTCTGATTTCAATAATGGCTTTCATGATAATTTGAACATAGTTCTGTAAGTCCATGATGTAATCATCATTTTCGATAAAATGCTCCAGTTTCTCATTCTTAATCAACTTCCTACACATTACACCACACACAGATGGATATGTAGGTGCTTCTACTACAGCTATTACATATACACACACACACACAGAGTGGCCGCCCTGATGTAGCACCTCTTTAATTCACAGCAACACTTGCTATTATTCGTGGTTCGTGTGATAGCATTTGCTGAAAGTAGCTCCTCCTGAGTCTTTGAGTTGTCTCAAACGCTCTACTTCAGTGCAAGGCCTTATTGCCCACCCAACGAGGTTATAGGGCTTCTCGGCTGCCCTCTCTCTCCCTAAGTGGGTGGTCCTGTGGGGTATGGCTGAGGCACAGGTGGAGCATTGTAGGGGTGCTCACAAAAATACCCCCCCAAACACACACACACACACACACACACACACACACACACACACACTCACATGCACTCCTTACTAAAAACCCCTCTCCCCACCCGTTTTTGCCACGCCTACTCTATGGAAAGGTGGACTAAATTTTGCAGAACGCTCCATTAGACCGTTAAGGCACTAAACACTGAAGGTGAAATGTTGACACACACAAACATGTGAGTTAGCCATTCTGGGAAAAGCTATTTAAAATTAAACAGTGATCCACAATCCAGGGCCTCTAGTCCTTTAATTTCAAACAACAGTGAAGTGTTTTCAAAGTATTTTCAAAACAAGGTCCGTGTAAGATATATTTTCTAAATTTTTATCAATAAGGCTGTGGTCAACAAACTTGTGTTATTTAAAAAAAAAAAAGATAACCCCCCCCCTCCCCAACTTAAAATATTCCCAGGCTCTGGGTTTGTAAATAGTTATAGTTCTGCTGAATGTGTTTTATAAAGTTTACATGGTGGGTTCACTGCACCCTATCTGTTGTTTGCAACCCTGCAAACCACCAGCAAAATGTTGACAAATGGCAGTTCTGGTGTAGTTCACAAGGCATGGATTATTTTGGACCATAATAAGCAGGAGCATAGAGATCTGTGCAGCCCTGAGAGGGGTTACTTGATTCGGACCTTTTTGTCTTAATATCACATTATCTGTCTCCAGCGTTCTGAAAAACCTCGGAGTAGGCAGGGATGCTGGATGTAACTGGGCGACTTTGTTGGTAAGAGGCAGTCAGCCACCTGCTTATCTGTTAACATAGTGATTTATTGTTGAAGCATGATGAAGATAGAGAAAGAACGTGTGTCCTGATAATCTTACAAACGCCAAAGTTAAGGATATCAGTAATATAAAAGGAAAAATTAGTTTATTTTTTACTATGTCATGCTGTTGGCACATAAACTCATAATCGAGATGATTTTTGTGTTAAGAACAGCAGGTGCTCCCCATAGTGAAATTGCAGTGCTAGTGTGCACAAAGACTTGGCTGTGTTTTCAGCCACCTGCACTCAGGTAAAGAGATGCCATCATTTCTCTTCAATGAACCATTTATACAAGACCAAGTAACACGCTTTACCCCTGTATATCAATGCAGAGTGCATTTTGCGAAAAACAGGAAAAGTTTGTTAGTGTTTTGTTAAGTGTCTTAATGCAGGGAATGACAACTTTGGCACAGAAGCCAAACACATGGTGACAGGTACTTCAGACAGTGATGGAATTTCAGAAATATCAGCCAACTTCATGTGAGGTTAGGCAACCCTTATCAGAGTTCCTATCCTCTTACGTCTCCCATAACTCCCTGCTTAGATCTTTGCAAGGGCCAGATGGTTACATTGGCCACTGGGGATAGCAAGAAGCCTAGAAAGACAGTTTTACAATGTGCAATTACGGGAGAGATAAACTAAACACTCAACAAAGCAAGGCATTCCCTGGCCCCTGGTTTCCAGACGTTGATAAAGAACAAGCTGCATTCCTTGGCCAATTAACTGTCTTCAAAATTGCAGTACCAGTTGTAATGAATGTTCTTACTGCAGATTTTTTGATTTTTGTCTCAGTCTAAAGAAAGCTGAGCACTGATATTCTGTAAAGCATGCCTCAGTGATCCAACGGTGGAACCATTGGTGAGTGCTTAAGAATCATTGCAAACCGATCAAAGCTGTCCGATTTGATTTTGGTCTGGTCATATGCCAGTTGGGGCAAAAGGGGACAGAGTTTCAAAACCAATGAACAGGGCTCCACATATTGCTACACTCAGAGTTCAAGCCTGCTGTGTTCCACATTAACATTTCACAGAAAGATCAGGCGCCTGGCCTTTCTGCTTTACCCCAGGGAGCCAGAATCCCCCCACAAACTGACACTGATACAATCTCCAGGTAATGGTTGCCTGCCTGCAAGCCAGAGAGTGTCTGAGGATATGTTGCGGGTATGTGTATGTGTTTGTGTGTGCGTATGACTCGAGGAGTTGCCCAGCACCACTGGTGTGGTCACAGGGCCAAAGTTCACTCAAAAATGTGTGGCCTGGGGTCGAGAGGTGTTATGGCCTCCGTTAACGGTGAGGTTAGAGTTTCAACCTCCGCCCTCACCTCTCCTCTTTCTCCTAGCTGCTCTGCCACTTACATTTCTCAGCGTGACATGCATGATGACCCCCACCTTTTAGTCAGGTGACAGAAGCTTGATGGAGGTGAAGAAAGAGCGGACGATGGAGCAGGGGAGAAGAGTGTTCAAAACAGAATGAGACGGCAGTGGTCTAGGAGAAAAAATATGTTCCCTTCAGAAGTGAAAAACCAACCTTGGTTGGAGAAAATTAAAGTTCCAATTTTCGATGGTGAAATTACATTGCTGGTGTGAAAACTGCCTTGCCTGCCAGCAAGTTCAAAAAATTAAAATATGTGCACATCCGGCATGATGTGCAAAGGACTTGAGATGGAAAAATATGACCATCGTATAAAATGTGCTTCTTTAAGGAACCCAAATTGTATAACTTAAAGTTCAGATTTGCTCTCTCATCTCAAGCTACAACATTGTAATCCTGCTGCATCAAAAAAACAAGTTTTCAGTGATATAGTAACAGGATAAGTGGTAGAAAATGGATGGATGGATGGATGGATGGATGGATTAAATTGTCCATTCTCCAAAAAGACACACCTTGTTTGTTTATGCTATATTTCTTTTCTTATTTCACTTTGTATTATTGTTATGGTTTTCCGTCACCCTGGGTCCTGTGCTATGATTAGCTTTACTTTTCTAGATGTTGGGCCTAGTAGCAATCTAGTTTTGGGTGTCAATTTTTCAGTGAACCTCTTGGGTCCTGTCTGTGAAGAGTTCAGTGATGTCAAGTGCTGGTCCATTACCATTTTTGGGATATTGTCTGCTCCAAAATTTGTTGGCAAGTGGAAGAGCATAAAGTTGGCCGGATGAACAAGGCTTAACAATCAACGATGTTCGCACCTTTAGTACTTAGTCTTGCAATAACTGATTTTGCCTCTTGGGGCAGCACATCAAGCTGTAATCACAGCCCCAAAAGCATTGCTTTACAGTGGTTAACAGGTGAGCAAACAGGTTTTATTAGGGTACAATATCGAAATCCAGTTCCAAATTTGTCCCGGTTCCAAGGTTTCGATTCCATCAGAATCATGAAGAAATTTCAATTTTGGCTCCACCAATCGATTCCTAAATAAACGTTGCACAGACACAAGTAGCATAACACTCAGAACTGTGGCTTCATTTGTTAAAAAGATGTCGAGTCGGACTTGTCACAGTGCACTACAAACGGAGCGTAACACCTTCAGCAGGTGCTCGGTGTAACAATCAATGAATGCGCCGTGTCTGATGTGTTGTACCAGCTTCTGTCCTCCTCCGTCGTCCTTCTCCGTCGTCTTCCTCCAGGCTCTGCTAACAACCAGCACCTCCTCATTGCATTTAAGCTTTTAACGAGATGCAAGCAGTGGACGAACGGACCCTCAGAATGATTACTTTCTCCCCGTCTACTCTGTGAATGTGAGCAATGAGTACAGACTGAGTGTCCATGTTATCCTTTTCCTGCTCTGTGTGCGTGTAGGAACATGGGATGTGCTTTAGGATTAACAGCAGGCTGTTAGTACGATGCGTGTGGTGAAACAAAGTGAGCGAGGCAAAGTGAGGAAGCAGCAGCAGTCAGTGGCTAGTTAGCAGTCCAGACATGTTTTAAATGTTATTTAGAAAGCTAAAATGTCAATTAATGAAGCTCCAGCTTCTCCAGACCATGGTGGAGTCTACTGTTTCACTGCTGCTGCTGTTGAAAGTGGACGGGTTAAAGGAGCCACACCGTGTTATTGTATCAGTGAACCAAAAAAGAGCATATTATGATTTAAACAGAACATGTAATAACAGCAACCAAACTAGGCTGTATCTGTAACTTTTAGAGGTCCTTAAACTATATTAAAGCAGTTGTGAATATGAATATGTTTAAATATGAGTCAACTTGTGGAAAGGTTTCTATTATTTTACCCCGAATCTCAAAGAATTGGAATCGAGAATCTTTTAGAGAGAATTGAATCGAAAAGCACACTGGGAATCTCTAAAATTCAAATGACACCCAACCCCTAGTGCCTATTAACACTTCCAACATGCAGGCACAATATTTTCATCTATATGGAGTAATTTTTCTGCTCACCCAAGGAATTTAAGTCATTCACTCACCTTCAGCTCAGACTTCACCAGGTCCTCAGGGGACATATTTGGCTTCTCAGCAGTTATATTCCCCACTATGTACACAAGCTTTATTTGTCTTGGAAATTGCAGGGTCGGGCGACGACAAGTATGAGCTTCCCCTCAATAAGTGCAGTTGTTTGATCCACTGATTCATTGTTCGTCTAGTATATCTTAATGTGTAGCTCATGTGTCACCACTGGTGCACGTCTAGCCCTTTTGTTCTCAAACGAACATGGATATGTAACTCCGACAAGTAAAATTGTGTAAACGCGACAGGTTTAAGTGATTTGTTCTACTGATTTATAGCATTATTTTGTGAATCTCACAAATACAGACACACACACGCACTCTTACATTCTCAGCCGGACCTGTTTAAGTGTTCCCCAGACAGTATGTGATCCTCAGACAGGACAGCGCTTCCTCCCGCAGTAGTCCGATCTTGTCTGAAGGATCAGTCTGGCGAAGTCATCCAGACGGAAACAGAGATGGAGAGAAGCTCTCTCTCCTTTATGATGCTACTGAGCCCAGGCAGAAAAATGCTCTTTTGTTCTTTTTCAGTTCCATTAGAAGTGATGTTACTACCAAATGTTGTCATGTTTTCAGATTCATCAACGTTTTTGTACTTTAGCTTCAGTCTTTAACTCGCTGTAGGATTTCTTTTTTTTTTTTGTTCCTTCCTAGCTTTTCTGTCCAAATTCTCTGTTATTTCTATACACTAACAGTGTTTTCTATTGCATTGTTCTTGTTTGTGTGCTGTTTTGCCTCCTTGTCTCCCTCTGTCTCTGTCTCACTGCTGGTGTTTTTCTGAAAAATAACAAGGTCTGGGGTTGTGCGTGTGCATGTGTTTTGCGCTGGCTACACAGACTGGAAGGGCTGGCTGCACTGGGCTGGCTTCTTGTGTGGTCCCCCGGCAAACTTTATGATTTATTCAGCTAAAGGCAGAGGAGCACGACCCCCAGTGACCACAGAGAGAGAGCTGCACGTGGGTTTAATGATTTCACCACAAAAATGTCTGCTATGGCTGGGCCTGCATGGAGCTCAGACCCCCCCCCCGCTGGCTGAATGGTGGAGAGGGAAGGGGGTCTGAAAAGAGAGTTTGGCTGACCGGCCTGAGTCAATACAAGCGCTTACCACTACACATTTACTTGTAGGGGATTACGAGGAAGAAGAGAATAGACAGAAAGCTACATCCGATTGTCACGTTCCAAATGTTTTAAACCTCTGTCCTTCAAGAAATAATCATAGATTTCTGCGTGTTGTTATTCTGCTATTTTTGTTTTTAATTCCCACCCCCCGAGTCCTGTAATCAGGGACAGATTTTACAGACATTTTTGAAATGTGGACACCGAGGATGATGTAAGCAAGCTTTCAAGAGCAGGGAGGGGGCAGAAATGATGGGGTGGGAAGGTGCTTGGGGGGTATATTTGGCACATTTTCTTCAGGTCTGCTGGATCAAGAGAGCGACTGCTGAGGACTTGGATCTGGATGCTTCGCATGGTGCCACTTTTCTACCAATCTGTTTGGCTACAACTCCCCAAAACAAGATGATTTCTTCGGGAGGAATTTGGGAACATTCTTGATAAAGTCACAAAATTACTTAGGTTACCATAATTTTGCTGCCAGAGTGCAAACAGGTCAGGGACCTATACCAATCCTCATTTTTAAACAGCTTGGTGGAGCTCGCTTTTTCTAAATTAAATTTTTCCTGCATTTTTATGCATCTTTAAATGTTTCTTGGGTTTTTTTTTTGTTTGTTTTTTTTTGTTTTGTTTTGTTTTGTTTTTTTTCGACAAGAACTAACTCACAGTGAATCACAAAATCCAGATTCCAAAAATAGCTGGGGTGCTGTGCTCAACAACATTTTTTTAATACCGACTTAATTGAAAACAGTATAAATACAATGTCTTTTATGTTTTGACCCCTGTTGGGAACATTTCACAAGTACACATGTCAGTTCATAACAGGTGATAGCATCATGGATGGGTATGAAAGGGGCATGTTCAAAAGGCTCATAGCTTCACCCCATCTTTAAGCAAAGATGAAGCGACGTTTTCACACAGTGCCTCAAAGACCTTGGAATCTGAGTTAGGTGCACTTACAGCTGCACCTTCAATCCATAGGATAATTGGAATTCTGTTTTAAAGTTTCAGGCAATCGTTTTTTTGTTTTTCTGTTGTTGTTTTTTTTGCCAATTCAGAGCAAAGGAACGATACAACACTCCATTATGATTATGAAACAGTTTTGATTTCCACATACTCTTAAAATAATGTTCTGTCTACATTAGGCTCTTGGCAGGAAGTAGACCAGAACATGTTTGCTGGGTCAGGGTCAGTGAAGGCAGAGGTGAAGTTCTAAGACCCATATTTTAAAGTCTGCAAGAGGCTCCTCTATCTTTGTCCTCTCCAGCTGATCTCCCAAGGCCAAGACTGAATTTCTGTTGATCAATAGCTGAATGTATTTCACCCTGAGCAAAACACTGAACACCACATTCCACTGAAATGTTTTACTTTAAAATTGCAGCACTTTGAATGCTTTAAAGGTTTGCGTCTGCATGGAAACCTCCACTGAGGGATCCCTGCTCTAGACAGAAGCAATCACAGTCTGCTATCACTTTCATGACAGCAGGTTGGAGTCTATTTTACTTGCGTGCATGCCTCCAAAGCATCTCTGCATATGTGTCAAAGGGTGAAGCAGTATCGAGCCGGTCATCATTACAAGCTCATTCCACAACCCCAGGAGGGATTACACAACAGTCCGCGCATAGTGGGTGTGACAAAGGCTCCTCCGACAACCCCAAGGCTCAAGGCTCACAGTGAGTAATGAGTCCACCCAGCAGAACCTCAGCACACGCCCAAGGCCCAAGGAAATGTATGTGCTCACCATGTCTGGTATGACAACCCCCCTTCCACGACTAGCCAGGAACTGAAACTCATATCTGCTGCTCTGTCTTTGATCCCCAACAATCCCTCCCCCCAAAAAAATATTATGTGGTTTTTCTCTGACAAGCTATGTATGGTTTAATAGCTTATTTTCAGTGGCATCTCATAGGTCTACAGTAAATGCACTAATGTACACACACATACCTTGTCTCTGTCGGTCTACTTACTGTATCTCTTTATTTTCCTATCCCAAGCGCACACACACACACACACACACACACACACACACATGCTACTAGGTCTAGACATAAATCAAGATGACTCAAAACGCAAAGAAAACATTGACCAGAGATGATGAAGGCATATGTTTGCTCAGTGGGCCCTGCGATGATATGTGAATGGACCATTTTTGTTTGCCTAGGAAATGGAGGTGAATTAACTGTTGTGCGGACAGTGTAAGTTAATGTCCACAGGCATATTGAGCCCATTATTGTCAGCTGGGGATTTCTCCAGGTGTAGCTGTTGAGCAGACCTCCTATATACATATATACAGTTCAATGTCTCCTACACCGCTCTCCAGCGTTTCCCAATCTGACAGTATGTACGTATATACAATCTCTGCAGCTCTGAGTGGAAAACGTGACGAAGGGATAAGAATCCACACAAACAAGATTTCTCTTGTTCATCTCTACCTTTTCTCTGCTCACCTCTTGTGGTCCTGGTTTTCATCCTCCCCACTTCTCGCTTCCTTCTGCTCCTTGGAAGGATTTGGTAATACCAGTTAGTTCCAAGTTGTGACATATCCTCACACTCCTGCCCTTCTTAGCCCCCTCCCCTGCCGCCCTGTCCCTCATCAAGGGGCATTTGTTTTGCGCCAGGTCACCGCCTCTCACTCTGTGGTTCCAGCCACGATGGTGGTGAACCATCTCTCGCCAATTGCCACACTCCAGATGAGTCACAGAGGGAGAGAGACCGGGAGAGAGGAGTTCTCCGCTATTTTTGGCCCCTGACATCGACCCCAGAGGAGATTTTCCCCCTGTGCCCATCAGTCTGATCTCTGGACCTCCTCATCAGTTGAAACAAGCATTTTGAGGAGGGCCTCAGTTACTAGACCCGCTCCTCTCATCACTTGCCTGGTGTGAACAGCTGCCTGTTTTGGTTTGTGTCATGCACACAAACGTTCATACGCACGGTATTATGGGTTCGAAGGCCTCTCTCAGCAGGTCCTCGGTGTCCTGTGAGTTATGACAAATGTTATTATGCTCCCTTTCACATTATTTTAGCACATGCTGCCAGAATATATGACCTGGTTTTCCTAGAGCAGAGGCCCTTTGGCCACCATCCAGTATCTGAACATTCTTATTAAGTATTCAACATTAATAACTTCAGTATGCAGAGAGAATGACTTAAGTCTTTATTAGTGGGAAAAGAATTTAGATCACAACTTTTGTTCAGTCAAGAATGTTCTTTCATGTTTAGGTGATTTATTCACTTCATAATGATATTGACAAAATTCGTGACAGAGGGAAAAACAATGTTAATAGCATACACGATGATATCATAAACAAACCCCAGCACAGATGTTAGGCTTATTAAATCTTTTGTTTTTCAATTCGTCATGCTGCCATTCGCTATTCATCAAGTGTAATTGTTATTGTTGTGCAGTTATGGTTATAGACTTTCTGCCCTCCATTATCATTTGAGTGCAAGTCATGTGCCAAAAAACGCAATTAACGAATTCAACTGACTGATAGCATTGTTCCTATCAGTTTAAATAGAAAATGTGACGATTTTATCATGAATTTCTTAAATTCGTGTGTCATGTCCACATTAGGCCATTATTTAGGAAGTTCATTTGCTGTCATGAAAATATTCAGGTCCACCAGGACACATTTGACTGGTGGGAGTTCTCCGTTTCTTGGATGGAGGATAGGAAAACATCCTTAGGGAGGGAATGATTGCCATTATAAATTTCCCCTTGTCACTGATGGAAAATAGCACTTCTGTAACATTTGTTTCATTTTCACAAAGACACACAGGGAATGGTAAAACCTGTACTCATAGTGCTACTTTTAGGTCACCACAGCACGACCCAAATTAGACTTCATGTGCCATTTTGTAATGACAAGTTACGGCCCCAATTTTACCCTGACAACATCTAAATAATTATGCATTTGCTCTGGCATCACTGGTGTAGGTAGCAGAGCAGCTGGCCGGTCATGTGCTCCGAGCCAGAGCAATCTATCTTTACCAGTGTAATAAGGGGAACTGACTTTTTTTTCTCTTACAATTGAGAGCAAAATGAACGCCTGCACACAAAGCGATAATCTTGCCAATGGAGGGGCTGCCAGAAATCCAGTACTGCTTTCCTTTTTATGTCTCTATTCCCAGTGAGTTAAGAGGGCTCATGGTTGGCTGATTGCTGTCTAATTTAGTGCTGACTTTGACAACTGCTGAGTCTCCCAAGGTCAAATAGCTGCTACTCTTTTTTTGTTTATTTATGAGCATTTCAGCATGCAGTGTGCTTGTCTCGTGCTCCATTTGTTTTTTGCACCAAAAATATAAATGTCATAACCAAGTTAAAAAAAATTTAAAAAGCACTGCTGATTCTTCCATTTTCATCTAGAATGAAGCATCTCCACAGCTACTGGCTGGATCCAATGAAATTTGGTGCAGCCATTGTCAGTGCACAGATAATGATTCACTGTCACGCTCGCAGTCTAATCTCCTACCTTAATGTTTGACATCCCGATGTACCATCGAAGAGAGAAAGATGATAAAGATATTACACTGATGTCACTGTTGGTTTTAGGGGTTTTATTTTAGTAGGTTTTAACTATAAGGTCAGCCACTGCGTTGGAAATCGCTCATTGTTGTGTGGTCTCTTTTCCATTTTCCATTGTGTGGTCAAGGGAATTGAGAACGCCTCGTACAGCGCTCCATCCTGCCCAGTCAAAAGAACACGGGGGCCTCTCACAGAGACCAACAGTTGTTTGAAGATGAGGTTTGTGGCTAGTTTCCACCCACAACGCCAAGCTGTCTCTGATTAGACCTGGGATCTAATTTGAGAAGGGGGCTAAGAGTAGGATTTTGGGTGGCGTGGGGGTCTGTGTGGCACAGCCATCCTCTCCTGGATGGCCCACTGCTGAAGGGCTTGTGTACTTGACTTTCTCTCAGCAAATACATCCCTATAAAAGTATATGGAGCCCTCCTCTCTGATTCCTTGTTTGTGAAAAGTCCAAAGAAAGCGGTCATCTTATACTGACAGCAGTAATGTTGAAGATGCCTCCACTCACACACTCACATATGCAGGCCCTCGTAGTCATGACGCTGCTCCACCTTCTGACCCATGTGATGTATTTCTGTTAGGTGTGTCAAGTCCCTAAGTGTGTGTTCTGGCTCCAGTCTGGGTCATACATTGTCAGGAATGTTGATGAAAAATGATAGGTCATAGTTAAATGCCACAGCTGTCCCCTCCCCTCTTCCCACCTCAACACTGACAAGGGGAAACATTTAAAACTTACTTTGCTTTATTCTTTATCAGCATGGCAGTCAACCCTGAAAGTCATATACAAATTTCTGTTTGGTTTTACTCTCTGCTCACACTTATTGCTTACTACACTAGGCAAAGTTATATATATTTTGTACATGTTCTGAAAGCAGAAAATTCAAAATTAACTTTATTGTGGCACATGCAATGAACACAAAACTTGCATGAAATCTTATGACTGGTTGACTGAGTCCATTACTGTCAGGTGACAGTAATGGACTCAGGCTGTTTGTCAATTTAGAAGACAACATAAACATTCAACGACATAGATATTAATGGAATTTCACAGATTGACAAAAATTGACTGTTACATTTATTTATATGTATTTTGCGTGTGAGCAACAAACTAATTGTTTAGGGATGTGAACTTTTGTTTTGAGAAAAAAGAGGAAAAAAATGAAATTCTGTAACTTTATTTTATCCAGAATTTTACTGAATAACCTAAAAATGTCATGCTTTTTGTTTTTGTTTTCAGGTTTTTTGTTTTTTGCTCGGCTACCCTTCCTCGTATCCTGGCTCCGTCATCTTACTCCATTGGGCTTTTATGGACTTGTGTTTCTCTGTGGAGGTTATTGTAGTGGTAATGTTCTGCAGGATGGGGAAAAAAGTGCAGCGCATGTAAAACAAGCCCTGGTTCCTGAGGGAGGAGATCAAGAAGCTGCAGGCAGGGGTTGTAAAGGTTTAGGTTACCTGCTCGCTGCCTGAGCACAACGACTCTTGTCCTCACTGCTCAGGACCACCTGGGTAGCCAGCGCTTCGCCTTGAGGAATCAGATAGTGCAGACACAAGCAGAGAGACACATAAAGAGTTCACACACACACACACAAAAAAAACCAACTAAATGATGTGCACACACACTGAGGTGATGAACCGACACATCTTCAGCCTCCACTGACCCATATCTGCTGAACACAACTCCCGGGTTGATGTCAAGAGGTGTGGTGGCTGTCAGTGACGGTTGACCCTGCACCAGTTCTCTGATATCTCCTGTCACACATCACTGCACAGGAAGCACTTTCCTTTCTCCGCCAGTCTCTACACACTTCATCATGCTGTCTCACGACAACAAGGCTCAAACCACAGATCGCTGACCCGTGTGTAGGCGTGATTGTGTATGTGTGCTGAGCAGCACCGTTCAGTATGTGGATTATACATATGGTTTAGATTTTAAGTGAAAAACTACACTTTTGATCATACTCTGATATCTGTGTGTTTAAAGTTTTGTTCTTAATTTATGGAGTTGATGAATACACATTTTACATTAAGAGAATAACAAATACGTCAGTGCACTGTATTTAACACAACAAAAATGACTATTGTAGAAAATAGGTTCAAAGCTCATTCCTGACTGTACACAAATTCAATCTGCCGATATCGGATCACTTGATATAATTGAAGCTACAGAACATCCTCGACCTGTATAACAAAATAACCACCTCAATACTGTTCGGGCTCAATTCTTCCTCTTCGTCCTTCTCTTCAGTCACCTCTTTTCCCCCATTCCCATACAATCTCTTGGCATTATTGCCATTCGCATCTCTTCTAGATGTACCATCCATTTTTTCACGGTCTCACCTGATTTTCCAAGTCAAACTCCTCATCTGTTCCCACTTTCCTGAATTTGTCTTGCTCTTTGCTTGCTTGACTGACTCTCTCTGTCCATTCACCAACCTGCCTACTATTTCCTCTAATCAGCCCTTTAATACTACCTTAAATGGCTCATTTCCAACAGTACTCTCCTTTAGTGCTGTTTGTATATGCATTCCATTACTTCTACCTAACCTGAACCTCTACCTGTCCATCTGTCTGCCTCTGCTTGTGGTAAATTCATCCTGACACCTCTACTGTCTGCATCCAGGAC
>KV751317.1:15973536-15984624 GCA_001698575.1 Mola mola
CCCACCATTAAAACAATTTCAAATGTTTTTTAAACTGTTGTTTCCAACGTTAAATCTCCAGTGTGGAACTTCTGTCTCCCTCTTTTGGCAGTGAAACTAATTACGCAGCACTGTTAATGTTCTTTTGGGCTACAGGCTCCGACATACTTTGAGTTCCGGTAGCCCACAGCCCCTATTAATGCCTGCTCCATCACTATGGCTGCCCTAGAAAACCATTCTTTCTTAAAACACATCCCTACTGGAGAGCCGGCAACGTTGTCAACTACAAAGGTTTAAAGGGTGGTATACTCTATCAAACAGAGATTTGTCTAGTGGCGATCAAATTAATCAACATTTTTTGAGGTAAGGCCTTGAAGGTAACAATTTACAAAACGGGTCTTGTGCTCCAGCCGTCAACCGAAAGCATCAGTATTTGACAACCTCGGAATTACACTTAAAAATGAACTATTTTACAAATTGCACCTTTAACTCGCATTTTACTTGCATGTGGACAAGAAGTCCTTAAGTGCTGAGAAAAAAAGAAAAGACTTTAATGTCTACTCCATCAACTCCGTTACCACTGGTCAAAACATGTCAGTATGCATAGAAAAATCATGTGACTATAATGAAATAATAAAATAATAATAATGATGAAAGAAAATAAACATTTGATATCTAAATTAGTAACTGGGAACAATAAGAAATGTATTTAGAAAACTTCATACTTTACAAATACTAATGCTACATGAAAACAACCATACACATATCTATAGTTAAGGGAGCGGGATAATTGCCTGAAGTCATACAGACATGCACTGTACATTGTACACTGTACAACGCTGAATTTTTTTTTTTCTCTGCAGCTCTCTTATAAAGTAGCTATAATCAATATTTTTATTATAAAAAATGCAATCAAATGAAAATGTGAAAATGTGTGAGACTGTGAAAGGGGTTGTTAGTTGTTCTGAACCTATCATCTAACTCTGCAGCTCCGCGCCAAGGATCTTTTTATGGAGTTTACACTCATTGTTTAGTTTTTCAGCCCACATTTTTACTGCTTTGGTTCAGTTCTTTTGGCCACAGTAGGCAGCTGCTTTCGGAAAAAAACAAAAAAAGTTATAAAAACTCATCATACGGTACTCAGTACACAAACAAATTTAGAGACTAGATGGTGAACAAAGCATAGTATTTAGCATCCATCAAACCAGATATTTCCTTCAGGAGTTGGTAGAGACCAAAAACAGAGCAGCAGGGATGTGCCTACTTTCTTTCCAACTAAATCATAATATATCAAGTGTTTCTACAATGACTAATGTGCCACATAATGTGCAGCTAAGACCATAATTTGTTGTAAATTAGGAGAAAATGAATGGAGGGAAACACCACAGGGATGGTATCAGTCCATATTGTTGTTCATATATAGCACATATATACATAATTACTTTATTTCAGCCAGCCATAATTTCCATTCATTTAAAATAAGTAGTAGATTTTTTTATTTAAATCCCAGCAAGCTGAAAATAGTTATTGACTTAAAATCTGGAGCCATGCAGAGGATATTGTTTTTGCTTGAAACACTTTAAAGTGGAGAGAACACTGTGGATTCCCACAAGGGAATAAATATGGCTTCTGATCAGATCACTAATTACCTTCCACAGAGTAAATGTAAGTGAAAAAAGAGTAAAAGAATCACCCAGATGTAAATGCTTGCCAATACACACGGATGTGGTCTTCAGATGCCTCATAATCTAAAGTGGTGCGTAAGAGCCCTTTATGGTGCAGATCCATTTATCAGTAATATCATCAGCGCGCACTCCTTCCTGTTTTTGCTGACAAATGTCTTGTTGAACTCACTGAGGACAGGCCAGCCTTTTTTGGTCCTTCGCACCATATCAACATGAAGGATCGCGACAGCTTCTGTATGCATGGACATATATCACTGCTGTTGGAAACATGTGTCACCCCTGCTCAGTTTTCTGTCGTCTTATGCTCTAGATGATTTCCACATCTGAGCAGCAGAGCTTAACTTTATGCTTCATGACACGTAAATGCAGCATTACATGAAGGAGGTTTGTGGGAGTATGACACTCACACACAGACTTGTCTGCTTGTCGGTCACAAAGTCTAAGTTTCCTGCCAAAGCCCTGCTAATGTTGCTCTTGACTGCAGTCCAGTTGGGGAAAATGTGCTCTGTGTGGCTTGACATCCACTTGCACACAGGTCATGATCACGGGTCAGGATGATGATGTGCCTCACAGGCACCTTCCTCTTTCTGCTGTGTTATGTAAACAACTTCAAGTGTATTACACTGCGCTGCTTCCTGCTGCTATGTGTGTGGCATGCTGCGTACGTCAACTGATGAGACATAAAGTGAGTCTGTTTACGCAGTTATAAATACATAGACTGCGAAGGAAAGCAGCCAAATAACCAAGGACTGTTTTGATTAAACTGTCAGAGTGTGGCGTGGAAAATCTTGCAGAAATTGATTATGACATGCTGCTGACAATGACATGAAAATCATTTTTGGATAAGTTATTGTTTCTTTGAGGATAGACGCCAGGAGTGAGTTTCTATTGCAACATGTTTTTTCCTGCAGACTGATTAAATCAAGAAAGCACAAGAGGTCTGACAGGGAAAAAACATTGTGTTTTTCAGATGCAAAAGAACTAGATGTCTTGTTTGGATTAAATCCTTGTCATCACCGTATGTAAAATGTAAACATGTGCGACAATTAAAAATGGTGGCACTTGGCACACTTTGTTATAAACAAGAAATCTTTACCTGCTCCTATCAAGCAAACAAGCACTATCATACAAAATGTGTCGTTTTGACCCACGAATGCTGTGATTTGGGATATACAGATATAAATTACAACAAAAGTATCATGACTTAGTAATAAGGTGCTAGATCACTTCAAATGACAACATCAACACCAAAGACGATGCTTATTTCGCACATTCCAGAGCAAGTGCAACTTTTAAAGTTCTGCTCCAGCCACTGATTATTAAAACCTTAAAAACACATTTCTCTCTCGTAAAATTGCACATTTCATGAAAAATATCTTTTGTGGCCTTAAAATGTCTTGAATGGTATTCTTCCCTTCAGCCACATCTAGGTTGTTTGTATCTGTGAATGTGTTTATTTAGTCCTGTCCTGTCCTGTCTCCAATCACCACTCTGTCATCTTCCAACCTTTAAACTAGTTTACTATAAGCTCCATAGTGATTATTTCCAACATTGGAGTAATTCAGCCATACATGTTTGAACGAGACTCCCGGGAAGAAGAGGAAGTGCTACTTGTACAATGTCGCTCACAAGTTGATGCATCTGAATTGTAAGGTTTTTGGTTTTTTTTATAGAAAGTTAAGTCCCATCCTCACAAATTCTCAGGATTGGTCCCTGAGACTTTCTATGTTACCCAAGCTATTAGGATCCAGTTTTTGGAGACTGTCATTTCTAAATTGCAAAACAAAAGTGAAAATCCTCTGCCATGACCTTGACTGCTTATTTCAGTCATGATGTGTGTCGCATATAAAAAAATAAAAAAAAACCCTATATGAACATGGTAACAAGGTCAAGAATGGAATTTTCATTGGAGATGGTCTTTAAGTGGGATATTCACACTGAAGTACATTGATCCTTACAAGCCTCGTGCACACTAAAGATGTAAACAATCCAGCGTCAGTACATGTAAGCAGATTGAGGGTGAGGTCATGAGATTAAAACTCTGCAGGACTTTGACATCAGTCATCAATTCATAAGTTCCACATTTTTGAGAATTTTCTGGCTCGGGTATCAGAATTCTCATTACGAAGAGGAGAATTACGTAGATCCTGCTTAACTCCTGCTTGCAGATCTTGACAACTTTTTCCTTTGATAGTGATGAATTTAGTTGTTAAAACCAATCGTATTTTATCACTTGACCTTATAGTGCTCTTCAATATACAATTCTAGGCTGATAAATTTCTCTTTTAACGGAAACTACCAAAACTCAAATTGGCACTGCCTTCAATTGTATCTTTGATTTGGAGTCAGCAAAGCCTAAAAACTTGCTGACGTTTGTCTGTGGTGAGACAAAGGCAAAAGCAAAGAGAGAAAGTGGCAGAGAGGGCAGTGCCATGACCTGGAGGTCATTGGCAGTAGATAATCTGGTATGAGAACAACTGATATTCTGTCAGTAATGATGGGCCCTAATGCTGGAGAAGAAAAAGGAGGAGAGCCTTGGAAGAAAGAAAGAAACCCACTGAGAGCTCCCCTATGTTTTTTGTCATCTGTGTGCCAAATTAGGGTGAGAGGGTAGAGGAAGGGGGGGAAGTGGGGGGGTGGAGGAAAGCGAAAGAGAGAGTGCAGATGGACCACACCGACTGACTGGTTGGACTAATGTGGACATTTTCTCTCCGGGGTCAGATATTTACTCCTAATTAGCTGGAGGAATGCAACGCATGAAAGCGGAACAGATACGTTACCATTTTGGCCGGAATTTCCTCTCCCTCCATGGCATGTGCTGCTTTAACCTGATTAGGTATGGCACTTATCAGAGGAGATGAAAGCACTTGGGGGATCGGTGACGTATTGCTGGACACCCCTACTCTGCTCCCACTTCGCCCCCATTCCCCCTTACGAGCCTCCCTGTAGTCATTACTCGTTGTGGCGTGTGTCACGTAACTAGCAAAACTGGGTTGATTGTTTACAGTAAGACTGACGCGGCCCTCAGACACTTGTTGTGGGATGGAATCAAAAGGAAATTGTTGGAAATAAACAAGCAAGGAGACTTTCGACAAAAAATAATTTTTATTGAGGGAACTTAAAAGGAGATAAACAAGTTTTGGGGATTGGGGAATGCTGTTGTCAGGAAGTGAGACAATTGTCCATTGTATGCAACTTTTTGAATACAAATACCGAACTCTGTGAAGCAGATTTTGTGGTTTTGTGGTACTCCAGCACAGAGAACGTCATGTTGCCGCAGTACAGCCAATTTCCTGTTATTGATGGATTACAAGGCTCTAAATGGCAGATGAAGCCATTTAGTATTGGCAAGCTTGGTGTAGTGTAACTTCAACCTGCTACATCTCTGGTTTTCTTGGGAATTCAGTCCATCCTGACTTTGGTACATGGCTGAGATGCTGTTTTCCACGTTAATCATCTCTGAAAGCCATTTCGATCAAATTCACTCAAAGGTGTTTATTGGTGGAATGCAATGAACAAAAAATGTAGTGTCTTCCTGCATGGAAAGTTATGGTATCCTTTGAGATTTAATCCATCATTAGGAGTTTTAATGTTGATTACTTTCTACCAAGAGAAATAGTTCCAAGTAAAACAGCAGACTGTTAGCTTTTCAGAGTAACAGGAACACAGCGTCTGTGTTAACACTTTGTTGATCTGCCCTCACTTTGCGTTGATCTAGACTTAAACATCTCACCCACCATCTAATGGTTCACCGTGAAACTAGATCAACACACCTTAATACGCAAACAACTGAAATGATCGATTTCCCTAAACTCCCAAATGCTAGATATGACCCTTGGAGAGAACCAGCAACAAGAGTAACCTCAGTTTAGGCTTTCACTTGGTTTAGGAAAAGGGCATTGTCCGGGTTAACATTAGCATGTTAGTTACATTGCATATAAAAAAAAGGGGTTTAAAATGTTACATGAGTTAAAATATTGTAGGGTCAACTTTTGCTTCAAATATGAAACCGGTGTCCTGTGTTTTTTTGGCTCAACCCCAACCTTAATCTTCTAATAAGAGTCAGAAATATGGGTTTTATCTTAGCCTCACTGTGAGGTTGATATTTGCAATTTTGATCAAAATTTTCCAACAGCTGTTGGCTGGATTGCCATGAAATGTAGCACAGATATATACATCCCATTAAGCATGTGGGCGTTTCATTTAGCATCATCGTCAGGTCAAAACTTTGAATTGTCTAACAAAAGTTTAAAAGTAAATACCAGAAAAAACTACTTTGTGCATTGATCTAATGGGCCAAATGTTACCACGCTGTCTAAGAGAGTTAACACATGAAACATTATCCCTGCTACACAGCAACACGCAATGTTACACATTTCTGTGTAACATTGTTTAGTACTAGTGCACCTATGCATGTATAGCCTATCAGGGCTTGCAGAAGAACTGCAGACCGATTTAAATCCATCTGTGATCATTACAAACACTGGTCCATTCTTCCTTTGTATAGAGGTGGCTGTCATTTTAGAGACGGATATCTCAAACCTGGACGCATTTTAAAGATCACTAAAATCGGTTTATTTTTGGGTATGTGTGTGAATCAACCCTTCAATGTGCAGTAATGGATACAGTCAGTTACAGTGTTTGCAAACAGTGCAGACAGAAAGCCCTTGATATGTACATGTTAGCAACGGAAATTTATGCAACATCATTAGAAAGGAGCTGATGGTCTTCTTACTTATTCGACTCTGAATTCAGGCTAAACACGTATGTTTCAGAACACAAACAAAACCAATCACCTGCTGTCACACAAGCTACCAGTGAAGTGGAACTCCATGATTACACACTTACCAATCACGTCCATAAATTACCCTTTTAAAAAAACATCATGAATATTCCTTTAACACAAAATTACATTACAATCTGTCTTCCTTCTTTGGCCATACATTGCAGAATGAAAATGATGTCAGATTTCACTATTACTGCCATATGCTGCATGAGAACTGTAATTTCTGAATGCAGGGCCTACCACTGCTTGTAGCCAGCAGCACATCTGTGCACCTTCTGCGGTGGGCTCTGCCTGTGGTGGTGGGCTTTGCTTTGTGTGGACGAGGCAAACAGATACATATGATCCACACACACACACACACACACACACACACACACACACACACACACACACATATGCTCAGAGACAGCCACAGGTGGGGCCCAAGTGTGATAGCAACAACAAATGTCTTTCACTCCTGTCTGAACAAACTCCATCCAAAACATATTCCCAATACTGATATCCTCACTTGTAAGTGAGGTTCGAGCAGCCCCTGTGCATTATGGGTGCCTCATAGCTGATGGCTGCCCTAATGACCTCAATGGATAATGTGTAATGCTGGCCACAGTAAATGACAATGAGGTCATACCTTCTAATTTTCATTCCGTACCCCACACAGAGGTTGTTCTCTATCCCTACTGCTGTTTCTCTCTTTACCCCTCTCCGACACACACACACACACACACACAGACACTTGCTCACTGATGGTCTGTATTTGCTCAGGAGTTACTGGAACGGGCCACATTTAGGTCTGGAAGCAGGGGGACATCCAGCCTCACTGCCTCCAGGTCTCACGGTTCCACTGATTGACTTGATGAAGACCAAAGGCTCCAATCACTGAGTTGATGTGCATGTGTGTGTGTGTTCACATTTTTAGTGTGTGTTTCTGTGTGAGCGTTCATACAGCATGTGTGTGGGCATGGCTGTGTGTGCAAGCATGCTCGCATGTGCGTCAGTGCCTGACCACACACACTGTTTGGCGGAACTGTTATCATTTGCACATTACACTTTTGAAAATGCTCCAGAAATTCTGGGACCAGAAACCATCTTATCCTTACCTTCTGTTGCTGTCTTCAGCCTTTTATACCACACAAGAAGACCCACATCTGTGGCCTTTCAGGTGCGTGTGTAAATGCCTGTTGGTTTTTTCTGCTGCCTGTGGCACAGTAAAGATGTCGGGATGATGGGATGTTGAAAGTACTGGAGTCTGTGTGACTGAATTTAAAAAAACTTGGTAAATGCACAGTGACAAAATGAAAGGATGGTTTCTGTTTTGTATCAAAATGTCCCACAAGCATCCCACAGTGATACAGTGACACTTCACAGTGATATAAAACAGACAAAAGCAGCAAGTGCTCACATGCTGGATACAGTGAATTTATGGCATTACGCTTGGTGATAATCAAGCAAAATCAATGAAATAGTCAACGCTCAGAATGGTTGACCTTCGGTTTTGTGTTCACTGACCAATCAGTTAACTTTGAAAGTTCATCCTGGGAGCAACAATTAGTGAAACGGTCTCACTCGTTTGTCCTGACCATATCACACTGTCCTCATCAGCAGATGGACTATGCTCAGATGTAATAGTGTAGTTGCACAAAGAATTTGCCTATTAATCACTTAATTAAGATAATGTCAGAACTATAAATAGATGAAAGATGCTCTCTCATTTCTTCAGATGTCTCTCTTTTAAACGATAGGAAACTGAATGTCTCTGTGTTTTTCATCTGACCAAACTGGTTTGACAAAGCAAGACATGTTTTGATATCTATTTTAATGAAATAATTATATTTTAACAATTATTGTACGACAAACTGAAAACACTAAAAATGAATAATAATTCCAGTGATCTGTGAATACCACATTTTATCCCCTCTCTGTATCCCTTTTTCAATTTAAAACTACTTTACCACACACAGACATTCTCTCCTCAGCTCTTTATTTTTTACAATATTACACCAGCACTTTTCTTGGCATTTACATTGTGATTGTTGCAGGAAACACCTTTCTCAGCCATTCCCAAGGCTAATACCCATTTATATAACAGTTTTTGATGTTTCAATTCTCCTTCAAACAAGGTAACGATGCCAATACTGTAAGCCGCTTTCATTCACCAAGCAAAACTGGCATCAGCTGAGTGATAAATCGACTCAATAGTGTGTGGGTGGTATGGGCTGTGTTCTCTGGGTGGTCATATTTGCGAAATGTGAAGTCCAATTAAGGTGCAAAATTTGGAGTGTCAACCAGCCTACACCACACAAAAAGTCTTGAGGTAAAAGTTCAACACTCCAGGTTGTGCTTCCAGCCATTGTCTTCATATTCTATTTTGAAAATAGCAACTATTTGCAAATAGAGCTCAGATCTCCCAGAATATCTGGCAGAGGCCTCTCTTGTGTTACCCAGGAAGAAGTTAAGCTTGTGCCACAATGTACTCTTGTCGAAAATGCTGGGAACACAATGCCCTGGTTGTTTTAGAGGAAGATTTTCTCGGGGTGTGAGTGTTGGTTACACTGTATGTAACCAGCTTATGGATCAGAGGGAGCCATGAGAGATGTGAGTGACAGAGGGAAGCGGGGCACAATGAAGCAGCCAACAAGTGCTCTGGCTTCTTGACCTCTTAGCATAAGAAGTCTTCTGAGTTCAAACTCCAGTGATTACAAGCTGAGCTGGTATTTAAGTGCCCCCCCGCCCCCAGCCGCCTCTCCTCTTCATTCCTCCCTTTCACTGCAGACTCGTGTGAGCTGTGTGTGCATGCGTGACAATGGCTATGACTTGAGTATGACTACATACTAGGTGAACCTCTATGTGTGTGTGTGTGTGTGTGTGTGTGAGAGTGTAGGACTATAGTAGAGTAGGTGGGCAGGGTCAGGGGTTGCTTGGTGGGGTTCTGGAGCCAGTGGGCCTTCTCTATTGTCAGGCTGGAGGAGCCAAAGAGGGGCAACGAGTATAGATGCCGAAAGGTACTGCCTGCTTATGAGGGGGCTAGCAGTAAGTGTGTGTGTGTGTGTGTGTGTGTGTGTGTCCTTATATGTATGTGGACCTTTTACTCCAGAAGGTACCCACAAGGGGCGGGAAAGGGAAAGTAATTACAGATGATATAGGACCAAAGGGAGGAAATTGATTAAAGAAAATGGGTGACCAGGAAGTAGGCAGAGATCGTTGCTTCCCCTTCAATTAAACTGAAATATCTCAGTGGTCTCTCCTTCTGAGCTGCATGTGGTGGAGCAGGACTGTGGGGAACGAGGGCTCAGTGTGTGGGGGTTCTAATGAGAACAGGAGAGGGGGTTTGCGGAGGTGATGATGATGGATGGATGGACTTTCTGCGAAGGCTGACACCCATTATGGCCACCATGCACTACTGTATTTACTGTATTCATGTGAAAAGGCCTGAAGTCTGCGCTTCAGGAAGTAAAAGATTCACCTCATCCAGTAAAAGTTGCACTACATCACAGCATGTTTTCATAGTTTTGGCCATAAATGAGGCAAAAAAAAAGGACTTCTGTCTGGCTGACATCAACTATTTACAATCGTTATTTCAATGATATTCATGTATGGACAGTTGATTTAACTTTCATTTAAGCAGCAGAGCTGCTACAATTAATTAATGAGTCGATCGAAGGTCATTTATTTTATATCACTTTTGATAACCAAATAATCGTTTCAGTCATGTTTTCGAGAAATGAGGTCGAATGCCTCCAGCTGCTTAAACGTCAGGATTTACTGCTTTTCTGTGTCAGTTCATAGAGTAAATGGAGAGTCTTTGTGTTTTCAACTATCTTTTGAGGAGTTGTTGTGTAAACGATGAATCGATTAATTGGGAAGATAACTGGCAAATGAATCGATGAAGAAAATAATCATTAGTTGCAGCTCTACGGGTATGATAATCAATTTGGAGTAAGCAGCATCGACTGGTCACTCGTGCCAACTCCTGACTCAAACCGTCAGCTTCAGACGACCTGGATCACCCATAGCATCAGTATTTGAAAACCTGGGAATCAACTACTGTATGTTACTGTGTCTTTTATCAGCCAAGTACTTTCTATCAGATAGACAGCAAGTGTATAACATTTTGCGGCCTTTCTGACTGATGTTGCCCCTTTTCAACATTGTACCTACCAAAGAATTCCTACAACCTGGAAATGCACCAGTTTTGTCGAACGCATGCTCAGGTTAGACCTGTTTGGAAGAGAAAACAGAGGACAATTGTCAAATTTCATTCTAGCACTCCTCACCTGTGCAGTAATGGATTATTATGAACATTTTGGTACTAACTTTGGATTTTACCTTTGAATTTCCTATAAACTGTTCCGATCCAGAAAGATATTCAATCATATGTGATTTAAATTTAGTATCATAGTCCTCACTTCATCCCATGCTTTTCAGGACTTGTTTTTCTTGTAATAACTTGACACACTAAGTTTCGATGTTTGTTTGGACACAGATGTGTCCAAACACTATCCTAGTTGGATGCTGATGAAATAAAACAATTTGAATTCAGTTTAATTGAAATAAATTGGACAGGTTCATCAGCACATGGAAAAAAATATGTAAAAATGCAGTTTCCAATTCAGCTTTCATACTTATTCAAACTCTCAAATC
>KV751317.1:15984751-16023784 GCA_001698575.1 Mola mola
GTGATGGTGTGTGGGGCGGGGTTGGGTTGGAGGTGGTGGAGGGGGGGTGAAGAAAGAGAAAACAGGTTGTCAGTGTGGTTGAACAGCAAAATAGCATTTTCTCCCTCGGGCTCAGCCTCCACAGATGTTTCATTCAGGCCCCATGGCAGGGCCACTCTAAAAAGTGCTCCAGTCCCGACACAATTCAGCCCCTTTGTGCGCTGAAGGAGAGAAACTCAGCCCACTGTTTACTGCTCATCCACCCCCCATCCCTCCTTGTCTAACCCCCTCCTCATGTTAGCAGGCGGAACAATTGGGGAGGGCCTTGCCCAGAACTGGGGCGGTGTGGCAGGTCAACAGAATGGGCTGTGAATCCTGTGCCTTTGAATCCTCCGGGTGGGTGGTCCGGCTCTCTCCCCTTCTCTATGTCTCTCTCTCACACATACACATAGAAACACACTATCTCTCTCCTCCCGTCTCCCGATTAGCTCATCCACCAGGCCGGAGCCGGTGCCGGTGCCCTGGCTCTGTGATGTGGTGATAGGTGGCCCAGAGAGGAAGCCAGGCGGGGGTCTTTTTAGGATTAACAGACTCGCAGTACCACGTCGCCGCGAGTCGGCCCTGGACAGTCCTGGTTGGGCCCGTGGACAGGAGGGGCCTGCTTTGGCCCACGTGGAGACTGCCAGTGACTGGGTGGCAGTTAACACCAATCCTGCCCCTGATTACCACTGGCATGGGGATATAAAGAGTAATAAATGAACTTATACGACTGAGCACACACGCTTACAACAAGTCCACCCGCATCAGACAAGTAATACTGACAGGCACACTTATATTTATACCTGAAGACTCAAAAGTCACCCTTACATTGTTTATGAACTAATTTTAATACCTGAAATGCCAGAACACAGTAACAGTGCAGAATCAAAGTTATTGAAAGGTTTTGATTTGAAACCCAAAGACAAAATCTGAGGAGCTATAACGTGAAAATTTGGCAGTTTTTTTTTTTAAATAATAAATGACTAAAAATAACAATCAGTCATCATATTAACCAGCTGCTGACCCAGTTTCAGTTTGACAGATTGTTGCATCTCTCAATTCTTTACAATTCAATCTTCTTTATTCAGCACACAACAAAACGTAACCTATATATAATGTCCTTATTTGCTTTGAAAATATTACTATTTATCTTTAGGATTTAAAACAAAAAAATAAACATGCCGCCCAACTTAAATAAATGTTTTCTACATTCTGTGTGCCTGTTGTGCGTCACATTTTTCAGAGCAGAGCAGGCAGGAAATACATTTCATTAAAGTTAACCTTGCCTTCAGACAGAAAAGAGGATAACTGTCTTGTCCCCATCTGGTGTCTTTGTCCTTAGTCACAGCGACATCTACTGAGCAGAAAATAGTACTGACAACACTGGGGAAAAAAAGCACTAATTGACTTTAATCTGCAGCACTATCAGTATCTTAAGAGCAACACATACAATTGTAAATTACTATGTTACAATATATTCTTTAGCTGAAATAAAATGAAATGATAAATAGGCTAAATAACTTCTGGAAATAGAAGCAGAAGCTATTAATATAATAATAACATTTTTCAGTTACAGAGGGCCCTCATATGCACATAATGGTCCCCAAATGCACTAATCTGAGCCAAACAGGAGCATTTTGACAGTCTGACACAATTTGAAGCAACACACCAGAAGAAAATGTTCCTCTTACTTGCACAATTTGAGCAACACTGTTCTTAGGCATCCTGTGGTTGGACGTGTTGATCCTCTTTTAGTTTGGTTCCTTTACATAAATGCAGTAGTGTGATGTATGAGGGTGTGAAAACTCCATCGGCCTGAGAACTGTCATCATACCCACTGTGAAGCTAGACCATCAAATACATTTAAAATGCCATTGACCGGTCCTTCGTTCCTTATCCTGGGTGAGACTCTTTATATGTTCCCGTTTATTACTAATGAAACTGTACATGGATTATTCATTTCATACTTATTGAAATAGTGTTGCGTTATGTCGTCGGTATAAAAGTATTTTTTCGGTAGCCTGAACCTCAACCTCAAATTGTCTGTCTGCATCGTAATGAATATCAGAGGGTAAAAATGCAATAGAAGTTTAATACAAATTCTTAATTTATCAAACTATGGATTTAGTAAAGCAAGGCAAACCGTGTTTTGAAATCTTTAAGGTATAAAACTAAGTATTGCACGGTAAATTGTGTAGTGGAGAAGTTACCAATCTACAGTTATACTACTATAAATGTTTTTTGAAGATATCTGAGGCACTCAGGAGGGTAATGAATTAAAAAGCATCGATTAGCACGAGATAATAAAGGCTTTTAAATTTATATCCAGAGGGATGCCATTTTTTTCTACATTTGAGCAACACTCCTTGCATACTATTACCCAACTGAGTACTACATTAGACAAAGACAACCTCAAGAAAAGTTGATCAGAGCCAAATTTTACCAAGGTTTTATGCTAAAACATTGTGTCGACTGGATCTGCTTCATTTCCTGCAGGTGTGGTTGTGGCGTCTGTGACAAGAGAGGTGGCGTCAACAAACACAGAATTTCCAATCACTCCAAAATTGAACACCTCGAACTTTGGTAAAGACAATATGTCAATATCAGTAACAACCGCCGTTACAACCTCGAGTCCCATGAATTTCACCAACAGCACTATCATGTCTTCCACAACAATGCAGAACGGTGAGAAATATTATCTGAACTACTGTATTATTGTCTGAAAATATCTCCCAAAACAGTTCCGTTTGGGAACCCTAAAGGCAGTCCAATCATGATTATGATTGTATTAATTTTTACATGTGTGCTTCTCTAAATCAGGTAGTGAAAGATTGGAGGAAACCATAACCACCACCATAGCCCCAACTACGCCCATTGGTCCATTGATGAGTACAATATCTACCACCAAAAAAAAATTTGTCTCCGAGAGCAAAGGTGAGTTGAGGGTGGCATAGTCTACATTTTGGTTTTCTTCAATTAGCTTGAGGATTTCACAGCTTAACGTCACCAAACATTGCGATATTGTTTCATATGTACAAGTAAACTCGAATCTAAATGCAGCTACGTAGTCTGGAAGGTAGTAAAAATTCAACATTGATGCATTTGCAGTGTATCCTGTGTATTTTCACATGAATAGACTTAAAAAGGTTTAATGACAGTAAAAAAAATATGCATATCTGAGTTTAAATGAGATCTCATGATGAATGTTATTGACAGCACATTTTAGTATGACAACAATCATTACAGCATTTTTTAGAACCCTGCTTTTAAATGGATCACAGGACTACAGACTGCCATTACTACTAGTCAAAGTAACCAAGTGTAAAGAGATTTATCACCACATTCTGCACTTCTCCCACTCTCTACATTGAGTTTTACTGACTTCAGCACATCAGCCTATCCCTTTATCGCACATCGCAGAGAACTATACAGGAATATAAATCTAGTGTTGCTGGGTCTCCTGGCTGTGAATGGTCTCTTGTTTGTAGACACATATAAGCGGCTGTGTATTATTATGTGATTGTGTCACTTTAGCTTGTTTAGCTGTCATAACAATCTATCAATGTAGATTTAAAACGGTTTTGATAAAAGGAGACTGGAAGCAACTTTGCCTTCTGAATATATTGCAGATATAAGGTGGCACATTCATATTCATTGTTGGGGGCAAGTTTGTTTTTTTTTTTGGTCTGTATTTTAATAGGCGTACATAAACTATATTAATGTTATCATTTATCGAATTTCATTTACTTATTTTCTTTCAGTTCTCCCCGATAAACCAGCAGCAAACAAAACTGACAACACTGGTGAGATCCATTCTGCTATTAAATAGTATCAAACCACAACATGTTTCTGAGGTTGTAACTATACTGCAGGTGCAGTTATACTAGCACTCTTTTGGTAAACATTGGATTTGTGTATGAACTGTGCTTGTCCCTTCAGGCATTATCATCCTGGTTATTATCATCCTCGTAGCTGTTATGTTTGGAGTTGTCTGCTATTGTTTGAGGAGGAGAGGAAGGGTAAGTAGAAGGGCCGAGCGTTCACTCCAAAACAAAGAATCAACATTCATAGAAATATGGTTGTTTTTTTTTTTATTCTTTCTGCAACTTGGTTCACAAAAAGGCTATCTGTGTCTGCTTTTTCAAAAATGAGCCGGTGAGCAGTTGAGTTTGCAGACTGACAAGTAAACACACAACTAGTTAGCTTAAAGCTTACTTTTTAACACTTTGTATCCCCTTTATATCCCTGCCATGAAATGTTAAGTGTAAGTGGTGTGTTTACAGATCAATTTCACACTGGAGTTTTTATATAGGTATTTTTTCATCAGCCCCCTATCCAGACCACTTATTTCCCACTAGTCTTTAAGGTCAGCTAAGCTAACTGGTCACTGGCTTCCTTCTTGGCGAGCAGACTTAAACTTGATAATATTCCTAAAATGTGGAACCATTAATGTGATGTGATGTGATGTAATGCCACGTGTTGTGACGGATGTGTGTTCCCTGAATCCCACTGGTCTCCAGCGCTACTCGGTTGACCATGTTTCCAGAGGAGATGACGCAAACATCCCTCTCAGCTTCATGGAGCCCGAAATACCTGCTGACACCTTACCCCCCAACGGTCAGTCCAGCACAACAACAACAATGTTACAAGGAATATTAAATAGGTAAAAAAAAAAAAAAAATCATCCTAGAAATTCAGAAATATTCTGAATCCTGGACCATGTCTGCTTTTCAGGTCTGCAAACCTTTGAAAGGGAGGGAGCTGCTACAACCAGACCACAAGAACCTGAACTACAAGGGGAAACGAAAGAAGGTAAAAACAACCCTGTTACTTATCATGTATATTTTGGTGTAAGACGGATGACGTTTTCTTTCCTCTTTCTTAAGATCAGTTAAACTAAGAAAGGAAGTATAGCTTGCCATAGGTTGCTACACTCACGTTAACAAAGGAACTGGGAGAGAGAATGCGGTCAGGCATAACAAAATGTTTAAACCAGAAAAGAAAACGTGTCTTTTCCACTACAGGCATTCGACGAAACTTTTTTTTAAAAAGTACATTTTTGATGTGTTTCACGCAACTGGAAACACTTGTGTAACTGCAGATAAATTCTGAGAACTGACGCAAGTTTTATGGGAAGGAAACACGAAATTCAGCGTCACAGAATAACTCAGACAAGGCTAAAGCAAAAGAAGTCAGATAAGATGCAGACGACAAAAGACGTTCACACCAACTTCCTCACTTTGAGAGGAGGAGCGCTGCAGTACTCAGGTTTACCACGTGGTGGCGCGAGAGGCCAAGTTAACACACTAGAGGCTCGCTCTGTTCATCACTGAAGCTTACGTGTGAACGCAGGACGGAACGAGAGAGCTTTATTCTGGATGATTCTCGTCTCGATTTTAAAGTGACCTTTTTGCCACGCACAGCAACATAGAGAATATGTTAAAACTTATTGGATATATCCAAAAATGTCTGCGAATTCATGAGAATTACTTGATCTATATACGTATGTGTGTATGTATTAGTGTATGTATTATTTTTTTAAAAATTTGCACCATCGTGCAATGGATCATTTTTTTAAAATAGTTTGGGCATTTTTATTTGTCTGAAAATGAGTGTTCCTTTATTTCTCAAAGGTGTCCTCCCAGGTTCAATTAGAACGGTAAAATGTACAGTTGCAGTCGAGGCCTGCCTCTCTGCCCTGGGCCACACTTTGTTCAAATGGACAGTCCCGGTGGCTAATTTTGAAAGCAATTATCTTTCCAGTTGTTTTTCTCCCTCTCAATAGAGGTATATATAATCTGTCAGCTGATCAGAGCAGATCTCTCGTCAGGGTTTGGTACTGCTGCTTTGATTCGTCTTGAAGTTGAGGACAATCTGTTCCGGCTGCTTATCCAGTGCAGTCTAACCCACTCATGATATCTCAAGTGTTAACCAACAAAGCAGACCAAATAGTAAAATTGTTTACTCAATGAACGCAGAAAAGAATGCCCCCACCCCCCGGCCAATTTTTCTAGCATCCACTATAAACTTCTGTATGCAAGATAAGACTGAAAATAACCACGCCTTTGTCTTACAGCCTCACACAGTCTCCTTTCACCTAATGGCCCCCATGGTCAAAGATCTCTTTGGATTGGTATAAACTTAAATCTAACTAGTGTCACTGAGAAGTTGATGTGTCATAAGTAGAAGTTTTCCATCAGTGCTGAGATAACATATTTAACATTTCCACTTGTACAGTAAATGTCTACAAACCTTTGTCACATATTGTCTTTAGTTGTGTACTTACATTACCTTAAAATATTACAGCAATGTTCAAACCCAAAGAAATGTGTAACTTTATTTATTAACATTTCTGCCTGTTTAATATCGGATAGATTTAGATTTTAGATTTACAGCTGCGATGCACTCGAATTCTGCAGCTCCGTGATGTTGCGCTAATGGTGCATTCAATTTGAAGGGAATTTCCAATTGGAACACCCCCTGAAGTCCCACGTCTGAAAATCAGGAGAAGCTCCCCAACAGGTCTTAATACAGGTCAAAATATTAGATGACTGCTCTGCGCATCAATAGATTTGGAAACTGTAGAATACACAGTTTATTATCACTCTTGTCTTATTTGTCTCTGTTTATGTCAGACACTTACACGTTAGTGTCCGAATTGTAGTTGTGGACATACTTACTATCCACATAATGAATCGCCGCCTACATGGTTAACCATAGTAGAACTAACTATCTTGATTTTCCAACACTGACTGGAATGCAGGCAACCCTGTTCAGCAATGTACCTCCAAACGACAACGTAAATAGAACACAATATTGATTTACAGCAGCACCCGATGGCATTTTGCAAGTATTTGGTCAGAAAACAAGTATGGGACAAATATCAGTTTTGACATAAAGTTGTTACCATAAATGTCAAGAAGATACCCTAAATAGCTGTACAAACATCAATGCAATTAATTGGATGACGATTTCCTGACTTGACTTGGGTAGCCGCTGCACCCAGCTGTTGTTCTCCAAGTGTTAGTGAGCTTTGGAGGTGCTGGCAGACAAATTTATTTCTTTACCTTGGAGTTAACTAAAAACACAAACTAAAACTAACCTTCAAACTAAGGTAGCTGCCTCCTGCTTTAGATTCATACCATAATGCAAAGACATGAGTGTAGTTTTCATTTGTAACTCTAAAAAAACATGACAAAGTTATTTCCCAAAAGGTTAAACTATCGCTACAACAGTAATTTAACTAATAAGGTTTATTGTTAAAACACACTTCATTTTCTGAAAGATGAATGCTTACAGTCAATTATTGCCCTGTGATAAAGCGTCTAGTCATTCACTATAAATCAGGCAGACGTGAAGATTCTCTGAAGACTGGAATGATGCCTGAGGAGCGATCTTACTCACGGAAGAATTATGTCTAGAACAGCTTTACCTTCCTCTCCCCTTCATCTCCGCTTTCCCTTCACCTAACCCTGGGTCAGATAATGACGGGGCCGCCCGACTTTCCCACAGCCTCCAACAGCTGCATAGCTGAGGCTCATTAGGAGGTGGTCAGTAATCAGCTGCCTCATTACCAACATGGTGGCCTCCTCAAATGCCCTCACCCGAGAGAAATCCCCCCTGACTTTTAGAGAGAGGCAAAACGGCCTCAGGCTGCATGAGGGGGAGTACAGTTATTGTGTAGGTGCTAAATACAGAACACATTCCACCAGATAACGAATCGGTAATGTCACAGAAGTTTAAATGATGCTGAAATGTCTCAACAACTTTACACCATCAATTTTATTGCAACATTTAACTTCCTTCTAAAATTGCATGAATGGTTTTTTCCAGTTTATTCCAGCAAGCTGTTTGCTTTGCTTGCAAGCTGTTTATTGTTTTATTTTATCCACAAACAGCAGTGTTTTTCCTTCGATGTGTCATGCCACAACTGTGTTCAGAGTAGAAAAACACCAGTGTTCTTGAAAACCATTAAAACAGCAATGTGGTGTGCTTTTGTTGCCCTTCACAGCTGAGCTTGGTGATCCCAGCGCTGAGACTGCAGCTCTGGCGCTGCTCCCAGACAGCTCAGAGGACAAACCCACAGTGGATGTTACCAATCTAAGTCCCCCTGTACACATGGAGCCGAGCATAGACGAGAAAACCGATGATGAAGACATCTCCGCCAAAACCTCAGCGGAATCACTGAGGGAGAAAAATGAAAACAACAACAATAGTGTGTACTTGAGTCAGCAGAGAGGTTGGTATTTAAACTTTGTCCATTACCAATGGTTCGTTTCTTACACTATGTGAAAATTTGATTTTAATGAAAGACTTGCTGGATGGTTTTTTGATGTGACAGCATGGAGACAGCTTCTACAGCTTCATATACCAATTCTAACTTACTGCAACCAGTTGTGTTAACACAAGTCCACTCATGGGTAACAAAAAAAGGAACTCACAAGTATGTAATCATTCACTATCCTGCGCAACATTACAAGTTCAGTTTTTAAGTTATGTCTTAATATATTGCTTACACTTCCATATTGACATAACTGGGAATGCAGACAATTCTTACTTTGGTTATAAGGGAACCATATTGGCTCGTTACAAAAGGGTGTTAATTGGTGTTCATGGACTGGATCTCAAAGCACAGGAAGAGAAAAGAGAGCCTATCAGTTGGAACCCTCAGAAGTGAGCCTCTGCTTTTTGCCGATGATGTTGTTCTATTGGCTTCATCATTCAGCAACCTTTAGCACACACTGAGGTAGTTTGCGGCCAAGTGTGAAGGGGCCAGGATTACAAATCTGTTCCACATGGTTCTTTTCCAGAAAACGCTGGATTGCTGGGAAAGTTGTTGGCTCAAGTGATGGAGATAATTGAAGTGTTCTTCACAATGGATGGGAAAATGGAGCATGAAATAGAGTAATGTTGTTATTTCAATAGACCCTGATGGTGACGACTGAGCTGCGCTGGAACACTAAAAGTTTTAGATTCTTCATTTGATCTACAGTATGTTCCAACCTTCTCCTATGGTCATGAGCTTTGGGAGGCGACCAAAATGAGGTCATGGATACAAGTGGCTGAAATGAGCTATTGAACTAACTATATAGCTTTAGAACACTTAGTAGCCTTTGAGCGTGAGCTTGAACAGAAAGTGCTACTGTGTTCGGACATCTGATTTGCAGGCCTCTTAGGTGAATCCCTTTGGATCTTTTTTTGTCCTTGTCCAATTTGGAGAAGACCATGGGATGGACACAGAACTTGCAGGAGGGATTATTTATCACATCTAATCTGCATTAATGGGGAGATAGTTGATAGCTGGAATAACCTGCTAAACCTGACACCGCCATGACACAACCCTGAAAAAGCCAAAGAAAATTGATGTACGGATGGACAAACATATCCATATTGAAGTTAGTGGTTGCTGTATCCAGCTGTTGCTAAACCCTGGTTTCTTTGTCTTTTAAACAGATTTGAAGCAAGGTGACCTCTTCTGGGACATTCCTCTCGATTGGCCAGTGTGAGGCCTAATTCCCCTGTGCTGTTGTTCAGGAACTTGGTAAGGCCACATTGAACGGACCCTCTGCTGCAGCTGCTTCACCGCTCAGCCGGTTCAGGTTTTTATGAAAGGAAGACCCTAACCCTGAACTGCAAGACAGGGAGTGCTGGGTTACAGTCTCCCGCCCTGAATTAAAATCTTATAAATAGAGAGGTCATAACCGCTAAAATTGTACATCACTTTAATGGTCTGACATCCAGTAATTTAGAAATATATACTGGAAGGCACATACAAAACTGAGACAAGGTCGGTATCAAAACATACAGCTTGTCACTCTTAAAATGTCACTGAGGCCTTTGTTACAAATTGGATCTGGTTCCCCCGCTCTCTCTTCCCCTGAAGGATGAGATTCTTTTTACAACAGTACTGACAAGGGCCCTCTCAGTCTAATCATCATGTGCTCCAGGATGTAAGGCCCACCCCTGCACCTGCGCTACCGCTCTCTTCCTCTCTACTCACAAACACTCCGGGTGGAAAGCCTGGGGCCCATGGAATTCAGCAGCTGATGATAAGCTTACATCTGAAAACCTGACCGTCCGAACGCTCTGCGTTAGCAGTCACGGATCATCTCTGTTCTCACAAAAACACCAGTTTCAGAAATGCCAAGCATCTCCACTTGAGCGAAGCCACTCAGTTGTAGTTCTATACCTTTTGATAACTGTTTACATAGCAGGGTTGTCATAATACCGAGGCATATCCGTGTTTCCACAGTGGTGAGGTCGGTTGGTTTCATTGAATCAGGCGGAACACAACTTTCTCTTAGTCAGAGCTTTAAAGTCCAACAGCACTGGGTAGGGTTTTACTTTAAAAGGCAGGTGAAATGCAAACAGGTGCGTTAATTGAGCCGGCTCGAAAATGGTGCAGCATAAAATAATTTTTCCATGCATTTTGTCACTAGAGTTTGTCGTAGCCCAACGATAAATGTGGCTTTTTGGCAACGACATAAAATGTGTATACAAACAGCATTTTAGTCTTGCTAAATTTTACTTTGAATTCCTCGTCTGTAGGTGGGTGGTGAAATTCAAGAAACAGTCTTTTTATTTTCACTGCAAAAACAAAAAAAAAAAAAAAAAAAAAAAAAAAAAGTGCACTTAGTGCAGCTGTTACAACTGCAAACAGCACAAGTTTAACCACTCTGTTATTAAGGACATTTCAGAAAATAAATGTTACTTAGTTCACAGTAAGGGTATAATAAACTTAAGAATGCATAACAGCACTAATTAAAAATAACCAATCGTCAATAAATAATTCATTAACTGTTTTTAATATTATAATTACTGCATTAAGTAATGTTAATTAATGTATCCTAATTTAATGTGTTATCAGTGTATTTCTGCAATCATACATGAAGTTCCTAACACAATAATTTGTATATTTTGGGTCTGATTTCAATATTTCAAAAAAAGATGAGAAAAGGAAAAAACTGAACTGTTCATTTATTACCACCTGGTTTGGGAAGTGATGAGCAGGCTGGAAACTGAAGTTGAAAGGCCACTCACCATTCTGCAGTCGAAGATAATGAATATGAGTTGATGGGTCATAAACTAAACCTGCATAATTAGACCAGTGACTTCACTGTGTTATTTTCCAGTCAGTGCTCGGCTTTCATGTTGATGGCGAATGTTTGGAGGAAACTGTCTGTCCCGCCTGGGATGAATACTTCACAGCCAGGAGCCGGCCAGGGAAAGAACCACAGACTTAGATTTAATTGTGTGAGACACACAAGGCGGAAATTTGCTGGAAGCTACTTATTTAATTTTTTGCATAGGAAAGCGATCGTGGAGTCATTCAGAGTCAAAGATCTCAGATTTCATCTCCATAATTTGTGTTAAGTTTATTATAACAGAGTCCTTCTTTGCCTTGTTTTTTCAATGGTAATATCATCAATTCCAAATATTTTTCTTTCCATCATTTTAAGCCATTTTTTTGAATTTTCTGCTTCTTAGTAGAAGCAAAAATCATCATATTCTTAGGCCATGTCGTAGGTGTAATTACAGATTTACAGTTCACAGGAGCACACTGAGCCACACACAATCTTTATCTCAGTAATAACAGTGGAGGGAAGCTTCCTGCTTGTGGGGTTTGATGTGGTTCAGATCGCCAGGTTGGCCATAACACCTTGGAAGCTTTATGGGAGGGATGGGTTGTCAGAAAACACAGACTGACACTCCCTTCACATGACAGGAAGAACACAGCTGGTAGAGGCTGGTTCTGCCCCCTCCTTTCCTGACTTCCTTCCACAAACCATCAAGTTTTAGTCAAGAATTTGAAAACTTGCAATTGCAAAGTGGGGTTAGATAGCTATTAGTCCTGCTTTCTTTAAAGGCTGCCTCTGGGATATATGCCATACATGCACTTTTGAGGCTGATGACCACCACTGGCTGCCATCACTTTTTAACCTGTGAAGATTCGAGGGATTTTCATGGTTAACGGACACTAAAGCTTGATCTGTTATGCATTGTGAACAATTTCTGATGTTCCGGATTTGGTATTCTAGATCTACAGTGCTTAATGTGAAAATATTTGTTTTATCTACAAGTTAAGGAAAAAAGCCAACCGTGATGATGTATATTTGTGCCATGCCAGCAAATTAGAGTGAAGAAGCTGTTTCATTGTACATGTACATGTACATTGTATGTGTGCTGACAGAACCTGTCATTCAGCCTCGGGAGATATGGAGTGGTCCAAGAACAGTGAATAGAATAGAAGTTCTTCTGTTGTAGAAGAATAAAAGAACAGTAATTTTTTTTTTTTTTGCATAAATTCAGGCTATTGACAACCAGTATTCACACAGTGGCCAGTTTCCTCTAACACAGGGTTGGAAGCTCAGAATGCTAATGTTGTATAGCTCTGTTCATCGATTAAAAAAAAAAATGTTCTGAGTCCGACCAGTTGTTGTCATACACAGCCTCAATTATTATTTTGGCCTGGAATGACCTGTTGACATATTCATATTAGCTTAATTTCTTGGAACGCCTAAATCTGTCAGCAAGAATAAATATATATTCACAATGTGTAAAGACCTAATAATTCCGTTAAGATTACAATCATACCCATTTATTTAACGTCTATCTTTATTTCAACACAGCAGCAAAGCCTGTGAGAGAAATGGCTTGTGGGAAGAGCAACTCACAGTTGTGGCAGAGATCGAAATGAACAGAGCCTCTGTTTTACACTCTGATAATCTCTAAATAATACACAGTTGGGAAAGAATTATAAATAATTGGAATTAGAGTTTTCAAAAGAGAATTTTCATGTTCTAGCTCCAACAGAAAATTTGTTTGGTGGTAATAGTTGAAGTTAGAGGACTGAAACTGTTCAAAATCTTACTCATTTGATTTCTTTGTAAGAATTAGATAAGCTCATCAGTGCTACTCTCATAACTGCTGAAGCTAAAGTCAGTTAGCTTAGCTGAGCTGAGCACAATCATGGCAGTAGACAAATGTTCTTCTTTTGTTCTGTGCATTGATTGTTATTTATTAGCCATAAATAGTGAATGCTTTAGAGAAATGGTTAACCTGTGTAATAACTTTGGGGATTTTAATGCAAATTAATTCATAGAAGTCCCTGAAAATCTTTTTAAAAAATCACAGAGATCTTGGCATAATGTTTTAAGAGGGCAGTTGGATGTGTTCAAAGCCTAATATGAAAATGTTTACTGGTCATTCCAGGCAAAAATAACAAAATCAATCTACAGGAAAAAAAAAAAAAATTCCTGTAGTGTTTGACCTTTGACCTCTGTGGATGGTCTTCTTCATCACCCTGTCAACATATTAGAAACTGTGCACCTAACAAAATGAGGCGAGTAGACGAGCTGATTGTTTTCCAAATATTTTAACTAGTTTGTTTTGAAACTGAGCCTGTTATGAGGTCATGAAGTGCTTTTGTAAAGATGGTTCATGCAGAGTGATAAATGAAGTCAGTTCGTCTTAAAGTGAAACCAATGCCAAGTGACGTCAGCGGAGCCCTACGCCAGACCGATGCCGTCCTTTGTGTCTGCTTGCGTACTGTGTTTTAGCTTCCCGTGCCCTTTTTATCAAAAGCAGAGGGGGTTTCCTTTTCCTGCTTTGCTTCCATGACCTGCAAGGCTTCTTTCCAGAGTCCTTCCCAGAGGTCATAGGTCAGACAATCCTAATTAAAGGGTGCACAGTGACTGCAGGAGAATAATGTGGCCTCAATGTCAGAGTCAACTGGCTCACATTCTTTGCCTTTCCTTGTGCAAGTCTGTGCAGAGCTGGATGTGCTATGATGTATTGCTAAAACCAGGATTCATTTCAACAAAGGCCGCAGCACGTCAGAACTTGAAAAAATGAAAAGCATTATTTGATAAATATGTGGAGGAATCTTCAACATTTTTCACCTGATTTTTATTCTTTTATATTCGACAATGCAATATTTAATATCTGGATCCATGTTGATTTTCATCCTGCTGTAGGAAACACATTAAGTCCAACACTGTTGCCTTTCATTTCCCTGATGCTCCAGCTTGCATCCTTTTATTTTGAGAGATGTCAAAGTATGCTTGGCCTTGACCTTTACTATTAACGCCACAGACGTTTTACAACAGGAGTGTCACATTTTTTAGATGTTTACTTTGAACTTAAGTTTGTGCTTTGGCAGGGGGTGCGCAAAACATTTATTGGAGCTTAATTTAGTGGTACGTGGTGAAGAAATTCTCCATTGACTCTTCATGTAACCCCAAAATGTGCCTACAGGTAGTGTAAACTTAGATGTTCATTCACAATCTCTGAGTAAGATATTGAATAATTACTGCAAGAAACCATGGCAGAAGTAAACAGTTGGTGGGACAGTGGTGTTTTGGGATGAACACAACATGTCAATATGATCACCCTTCTATAAAAGCAAGGAATCTTTTTTTTTCCATCTGTCTGTCTGTCCCTCGCAATGATTCCAACCTTGGCAGGTGTACTGCTGATGAGCCCAGGATTTGCACGTGTGCTTTTGGTGCAGGTTAGACTTATGAAGCATTCAATGCCAACAGAAATATTCCCAATTTTACATTTAGCGCCTGTAACTCTGCCCTTGCGTTACAGAGTTTAGTCCAACAGATGCACATCACCAACGGGCTGGTGTTGGAAGGATGAAATTTACTAGCTTTACCTTTGAATTTTAGCATGCTGTTGTTTGGGGAGGTTTTGTCCTGAATATACCAGAGTTATTATAATTCATTATCTTCATGTGAAGCATGAATATTGTAAATTCGCACCACTTCACCTGAATGAGCATTGCCCTTGAGGATTTGTCAGCGCAGGGAAGACACTAGAATTGACCTTGTAGTGACCTCTGATCCGAAACTGGAGATCTGCTATAATTGCGAAGATATGTAACTCTAGCCAAAGTAGTGAAACAACCAGCTGATCAGCTGCTGACTTTACCCTAAAGCCTCTAGATGCAACATGTACACATGCCAAAATCCCAAAGCAGCTGACTCTTTCAGTGACCTGTGACCTCCCCACAAGAATGCAAACCCCACGATATCTACAGTTGTAGGGACAGTTTCCTCTCCTGTTGTCCTCTCCGGGCTGGTTTAGACATTCCAGAACTGGCTTTGTGCAGTTGGCAGGGCTGCTGTGATCAGGGGGCCTCCTGACAGATGGTCGTTCATTCACCTGCCGGTATCGCTGCCGGCATCAGCTTCACATTCCTCAGGCAGTGGGGAGCTGTCAGAATCACACCACGACTTTATTACATCTCAGTCTCTCATTGGTCACACACAGTTTAACGTGAGCCCAGGTGGACTCTCCGATGATGGTTAATGAAAATGTGAGGTGGAGGTTGACAAACGTGAGTCAACGTACAACACACACAGTGTTTGAGAAAGGGAGGCCAAAATGCAACCAGCATTCTCCCCAAAGACATATTTTGAGTTGTATATGGCTGGATTTATTCCAACTGCTGACGATCTTTTCGGGTAAAGAAGTAAACGTACACGTGTATTTACTGGCGGATAAATGATTAATCACATACAAAGCATGACGTTATTCCGAATAAAAGCACATAAAAGTATATTAATTATGTGAATGTAAAAAATGTAAATTGCCATAATGCAATTACAGAAATCCCCAATAAAAAAAATCAATTGCAGTTGAACTTAAGAATCAGACAAATCCAGTTATATAAAATAAAGTGAATCTACTAATCATGGTGACTAGAGAAAAAAAAAGTTTAAATGCTGAAGTGTTTTGGTTTTATGCCTAATTTTAAGAAATCGTTTAAATCGCACCAAATTTGTATATTAAATCCTGAACTTTACTGTTTCCGTTTTAATTCTAACGTGAGCACAGGCTAAAGCAGGCACAAACTTTAGATTTAGTCAAGTGTGAGTCCTGTCATGAGCTAATTGTGTTCGTTTTGAACTGTTCCAAATTATAATCTGGATCAATAAAATATATTTATGTTTTTATATCTATATTTTCATACACAGCACAGTTTAAAAGTTGGAAAGCACCTGCTGCAGAGGCTTGACTCTCGACATTCAGATGAGAGAGAGGAGTACTCTATAGCTCTGGAAGTTCTTTCATGCTTTTAAGTTGTAAAAAGCCCTCTTGACAAATACTAGTGCATGTACAATAATTAGAATATCTAGACTTTCCATCAGTTCCTTACAAAAGTGAGGATTTTATGCATTCTAGACTCATACGAAAGTTCAACCTTTTGAATTAAAGCATGAATGAACTTCTAATATATTCTTTTACTTTTTTGAGATGTACTAATAGATGTGATTATGTACAAAAAACATGTTTTTTTCATGTGCAGACTGAAGCGCATCAAGAGGCAAAACCTCCAAGCAGAAATTAAATAAGAATTTTAAAAAATCAGTAAAATATCAGTGGTGGTGAAATTGTTTTATCTAATATTGTAGAACAGTTTATTTACAACCCAATCATAAATGTGGATCTGCCATTAACCATATCGCTTGTCATTCAGTAAACATAAACCAAGGAGTAATCACTCCCTCAGTACTGATTTTATTGCTCCGGTTGTTCCGACTTCTGTTTGCATGGGACCCTCCTTCTGTCAATAGCCCCAATAAACACATTCATCACTGCATGAAATACACACACGTTTAGCTGTTGATTTGGGCTCTGTTACACTTTTTACATTTTATAAGCCAGTCATTACTTTCTCTAGGACACTTCATCTTTACTTCAGATGTTAGTATAAGTAAAGGATAGAACAACAGAACTCACAGTTTTCACAAAGTGTCATTGTTTTACCTGAAAGGTATTTGTGGGTTTTACTGTTTGTGGTTGACTGGGAAGAATGAACATCCTTGGATGGGAATCAGTTGAGCATTTTCTTCCACACCACTAAATCCCTCTTGGAATGCCCCATCTTTCAGCAGCCAGCTTTCACTACAGGGGCTCACCGGGTTGCCACAGATCCATATCTATCCCTGTGGCTCAACTCAGAACAGCTGAATGGACTAAGATCAATATGAAGTCTTACCTGCAACCTAAGCGGTCCTTTTACTGGCCTAAAACCAAACTCCTTTTTCTTGGTGGCAGTTCAGATTAACTTAATTTGAGACTGTGGGGTTGACGAGAACAAAACAAAACTCTGAAAACACGATTGAGTTTGAATGACTGTCAAAGTGCAATAGGCTGCAGCGGGCAGCGACGGAAACAGTTTTATGTGTTTGTGGAGACAAATTAGAATAAATCCAGAGATGAAACCTCTCCATCCTGCTATCATGTCACCCTCAGGGTTTTTTGCAGGCGTTTACTGGTTAAGCATAAATCACATCAGTAGATTTGAAGTAGGATTATGTCAGTTATTCTTTCCCTCAAACAGATGTTTCTCCACGGAGGTCATAAGTCATGGCAGAGGCCACATAAACTTGGTCAAAGCAGAAGTTACAAGCAGAAAAAGCAGGTGATTGCGGGACACGTGACTGTGGGAGAGGATACGTGGTTTTGATTGTTCTTTGCCCTTTTTCCCCTCTTTCAGATTAAGGAAAGACTCAAAGGGCTGCGTGGGAAAGGACATTTCCGTTCAGCAAGGCTACGTGTTGGCAACAGATTTCTTGTATGACAGCAGCTTTTTCAGAGTTTAGCGTCAGCTGAACTCAGCTTTTTAAGTATTTTACTGATGACTGATTTCCATGCTTTATAGTCACAATTTACCTGATTTATGGATTGTGTGTTTATTAATGTGTTCATCAACAGCTATATCTCATGATGAGGACAACAATTATTGGAGGCTGGTGTATAATGGAAGACACTATAGTAAAGCCCTAAGTTGTAATACATTAAAATGTGTCTAGGAAAGGTTAAAATATGACCAATTGTGTTGGTTACAAGCTGATTTCAATTATATTAAGATCTCTTAAAAATATCATTAAATAAGTGCGTACTGCTTATAAATACTCACAGAGCTTAAAAGTAAATGTTACAGATTCAAGTTACGTAACAGGTGTTGCTATTATTTTTGGTTGCTTACTTTTAGTTGTTGTTAATGGTCTCAGTCGGCGCTGGGTAACATTACGTTTACTTGTTACTTCTGCCATTAGAAAGTCATCTGTTACATTACAGCATTATCTACTGAGAAACTTAAGTTTTTGGACTACTTTTGTGTTAACAGAAATGGAAATCCCTTTGTTTTCATTTCAGCTGGAATATGTGCTCAACTGCAATTGTTACTGTTACATAAGACATAGACATATTGTCTAATAAATGACCAAAATGAACAGAAATGTATTTTGCTCAAAAATGCACTTAATTGAAGCAAAACTCACCAAAACTATCTTGGTTAGATCTTCAAATGGCCAAATAATCACCTCTGGAATGGTGACCTCACAGTGGCTCTTGAACACTGAACTTTAAAATAGCTGTATATTAAATGCTAACTGGGTATTCACCCACTGGATGAAGTGTTCGTATAATCATCCGACCAAAGTAAAATACCTGGCGAGTGGCATCCTGCAACATTTAAGCCACTAATAATCTGCATGCTGAAAAGAGACATAGCGGCACAACCTTTATAAAAACAGAAACAACTAGTGAGCATGCATCACATTTCAACAAACATGCAATTGAATGGTTATAGTAATGCAGTGTTGATTAAAAGATAATGTTGAAAATGTAACTAAATTTGATTAATAAGTACTGAGTACTTTAATGCATTACTGTGTAGCACATTAAGCCCAGCACTGTCAGTTTATTAACTAATGTGTCAATAAACTGTTATATACTGTTGTAATGCACTTATTCATAAAATATAAGAACTTTTATATTAGCCAGTATTGGACTGTAAGAGTTTAAACAGTGTTCTTGTATCTTGTATTCTTCTAACAGCTTTTCTATGCTGTGTCGGTTATTGGTGTCAAAGTTTCCATTATGTTCCAAAAACTGCAATGATGTGAATGTCATCTCATGTAATAAAGAATGGTATTCTAACTTTGTCCCACATTTGTCATTATTTATATACAGAAGATTTACAGATTAATTCTATGACCAATCACATTAATAGCAAACATGACACGAATAGCTGTGGCTTTTAGAAGTGAATCAAGCTAAAAGAATCAAAGCGAAAGCAATTTTTTTCACTGTATCACCCTTAGAAATATATGCCATACACTTAAATGCTTCAGAAATTCATAACATCTCTATAACAATTGCACATTGCATCTGTCCAGTCCAAATTTTAACTTTGCTGCTCCCACTTTGACTTTCAGAGATATACCCATTTTACTGCATAAACATTTTGCATCTCATTGCAAACACATTTAGTTCACAGTGACTGTGATAAACTATAGGAATTCCCCAACACACATTCCTGTAGCTGATGCTGATTTTGGAACTCCTGTTGTGTATCAGGTACCAGGTCTGGGGGATCCAATAATGCAGAGACACACAGGGAGCTTCAGACACAAGGAGACTTACAAGGAATATAGGCTGGAATGCTCACTAGGAAGACGAAACAATGTGGCACAGGAGGAAAGGAACACGGGGGTTAAATACATGAGGGAGAGGTAGACAAGTGGATACAGGTGTGACACATTAGGGAGAGGGAGTAATCAAACACACCTGAGGGACAACACTTGACAGGATATGGGGGTAAGACACAAACAGAACTTCAAAGTAAAACAGGAAACACCGAATGAAACCTAACAAACAGACACTTGCCACAAGCAGACCCTGACATTGTGTAGTAGAAGGGTAGTGATGTCCTTATTGTTGCTGATTAAACCTAAACTTGGACATGGAAGTCAGTTTCATGTTCAGTTTAAATGTTTAATTCATTTACTGTGGATCTGGCCATGTACATGCAAAGTGATTCCTGTTTAATTTCAGCCCTATAAATATTTTTACAATTTCCATTTATAGTGGTTTGTTGCCTGGTGTTTGGCTGTGGTCCAGCTGCTATATCCAGTCTGTTTCCGTGGACTTCATGGTGATAGCGCCGGCCTAAATCAATCTGGCTGAAGGATGCTTTAATCCAGTATTAAGCAGATGAAATGTTGCCCTGAGCCTGCGGTGCAGCAGTGACAGGAGGAGCGCAGCTAAAATTTGTATGCGCGCCACTCGAACCTGACCACAGTCATGGACACCCTGCACCAAATCATCCAGTGCAGAAGAACACAAACCTCTTCCTAATCGGAACTGGATCTTAAATTCTCAGGTCTCAGTATCCTCTATTTTTACACTGTGTATATTTACAACAGACCGGATGATTAGGATGGTAGTGCGTAGTGAAAAAATGTAGGGGGAAACTTCTTCAGCTATTCTGAGGAGACTGAGTTTATCAGGGGTTAGACACCTCTCTGGTCTGCGCTTGTATTCAAAGAATTTGGCAGAAGTACATCACTGAGCAACCTCGCTGACTGATTCTTTAAAATCAAGACTTTGCCTTCAAAGAAATATACGCTTTATTATAAGAAAAACCAAAACAATGCGAAGGGCTTGACGCAGGAAGATCATATTTTGGTGTTGACTTGCGTATTAGGACAGTTGGTTTTACTTTTTTTGCTCCGTGCACGCTGGAAGTTGGATGTGCGGTCACTGAGGTGAATGTTTCTCTGACTTTCTGTATTGTCTCAGGCAGACGCATTTAAAATGTGACAGTGATACGTATCCACACGTGTCCTGCACAGCAGTACTGAGCCGTTTATCAGTCGTATGAATCTTTGAATGTTCTTCGGCCATGCTCAGAACGCGGAAAATGAGCGCTCAAGTTGTTGGTTCTGTGAAGAGAAATCTGATATTGACTAGTAAAATGAGCGATTTTGAAAAATAGGGCTTGTTGATGGTCTTGTGAAGATCAACATCATCATTCATTTTTTATAAGTTGATATTGATCACATATTAGCAAATAGTAGTTTACTAACACACGTTGAGCAGCAATGAGCATTAACATTGGTGGTGTTTTTATATCCGTCTGAACAATACAGTATTCACTCTATTCACTCGATTTTAATTCCCCCGAGACAAATATCTTTATGTGCTGAACCATGGTTTCCTGCTACTTCTTATGTTTTCTATTTGCTGCTGAGCAAAAGTCTGTTATTTTTAGAGCTTTCGCCTGAATCACAACCAAAATAAAACTGTGAGAGAAATGAGAATAAACCAGGCAGTAATATTTGTAGGCAGAGCCAATGAGCCACAACCTGCTATTAATTTTCTACATTGTCATTTTGAAAGTAAAATAAAGCAACTGTGAAGTAATATCAAAGTTGTCACAAGTCATCCAGAGTGGCATACTTTTTTTTCCCTTTTCTTTTTTAACCGTATTTCATTTTACAAAATGTGAATGGATGTGCAGATATTTCAATCTGGGAAAACATGACCTAACACACTAACAATGCAATATATCATGGCTAAAAGAAATATAGCATTACAGATGTGCTAAAAATATGACATATTATGCAAAATGTGCCATAAAACACTAACATTAAAGATGTGTTTTATGTACTTTATTTAAGCAAAAGATGGCCTTTCTCATTTGAATCTGAATAAAGCTTTATCTCCTTCTTTTTAATAAAAAGTAAAGTTTAAGTGATACTCCCATTGCATCTACAAAGTCTGAAAACGATACACTTTTGGATGGAAGAGAATAAATGGATGAGAAAACTTAAAACAAAAACAAGTTAAGCTGAATGAGTCAAATTCACTCATGCTTGTATCCTCAAGCATAGAGATTGATTTGACATTACCAACCACGAACCATCAGTTCTGATTCGAGCTCTAAGATTTTTCTTTTGCCTTAAATCACCCACCTCTATGGTAAAAGGACCAAGATAAAAGCTTGAACGCAGATCCAGCGTTTAACCTAAGGTTTATCTTGACAGACATAACAACTGCAACTGTCTGCTCTTTGGTAGGCTGTGAGGGATCTAGCGATGAGCTTTGTTTTCCGTCTATCATGAGGTCATTACCGCCTGCTGTCATCATCAGCTGCCGCCTGGAAGAAGAGTTGATGCTGGAAGCCGCAGCCCAAGTTCTCTCTGTTTAACTTTGACGCTCATTAAAGGCATGTCACTCCTTTAATATCCAAATTGGACAAAGCCAAACTAATGACTTAATGGATGCTACAGTTTCTCCTGAGAACAGACACATTTAATCACTGTTTTACCATGTTTGTCAAGCCATCCCCTGCGGCTAGATGTGTTTCACATCGTCGTCGTCTGGAATCAATATCAGCATTTTGTCTTCATTCATTACATCTTGATTTATGATTCCGTCCTGACCTTTACAGTTCACGGGCTTGATATTTTTTGCAGCATACTTCTTTGCCAAGGAAGAATGTAAGTGAAATCCAGGAGCACCAGAGTATAAAAAGATTGGTGTGATTGTTTCTATAGTTACACCCCACGTTGTGTGTCCCCTTTTTATTCTTGGCTTGTCAAGTGAGTAGGGCAATTTATTTAGGGGGATGCAATGAAAAGTGTGATACAGAATGCCTGGATGCATATGGCATCTCTGCTATTTGGCCCACACTTACTGGAAGATTGCTGAGCTCTGAGTGTTCCTAAAAAATGATCATGTCATGTAAACATATTGATTATTTAAATTACAATCATTATAGTATCATGTATTATTGCCTTATAACAACAGTTTTTCAGTATTATCATCATATCTTTATTGATCATCAGCCTTTAACTCAGTCCGTTAAATCTTTATTAAACTGTGAAACAAGTGTTTCAATATATCAATACAAGATTTGTCGTTTAGTGTCACTAAATGAAAAATGAAATTACATTACATTACAAAAATTAAACCACTTCATTTGCCAGAACTGTGAAAAATGTTTGAGCTATGAATGCGGATCACATCATCGAGTGTCAGGCCCAACTCAAAAGATGATCCATAAAAGGCTACTAGGTATTTATATCTTAACATGACCTTGTGCACCATACTGAGTACACATTCTCACATTCTCGCTGCATCCAGTACGACAGCTTGATTTCTTTACGCTGGGATTTGTCAGTATCACTGCAGAAATGTTCTACTCATTATAATACTTACATCGCTATACTTATAACATTTTTCATATTTTATTTCCTTGGCAAACAACAGATAACACTGTTTTTATTATCTACTTAATTATACTTATTTCCAAGATATGATACTGCATGAAGTAGTTCTTAAATTAAATGTTTGGGTTGACCAATGTGGACTCACTTGTGGACTCACAAGTATTTGAGAAGTATTTTTGGCCTGTGTAGTATTTTCCCTGCTTTTCTGGGAGCAAACAGTGTCCATACACCTGTCCTCTCAGCTGATGACAGCTTATTGTCCCTGACAGCGGAACTAATGGCCACTCCGGTGCCGAGACGTCCCAAAGATACGACCTCAGCAGCACAGGTTGTTAACTGTTTAATTCTGCCGATACCTTTCCCCCCCGCTTTTTCGTGTAAAATAGAAGGTGAATGTAGAGTATTATTTATATTTAAACACAACAACAAAGTGAATCCACATTTATCACAAGCATCTCACCCTCTGAGAGTAATAACGAGCTGAGTTGTGCACATACAGAAGGATTCTCCTCAACACAGCCTAGTGTTGGAACATCATACTTAGGCTTAACATGGTGACTTTGATCACACTGTTATTAGTATGAAATCCCAAAGGTCAGTGATCATACATCAAAGCATCCATCTGCCTCAAAGGGACATTTAAACCCATTGAAATTGAGAATCAGCCTCATACTGAACATAGTGTTTATTATCTGCAAAAATGACTGTTTATTGTTCACTGCTTTATTCAACTGAAGAGCATGGTATTTACACCCTAGCCAGCCTTGTTCCACACACTTTGTACAAATACATTCTTTATGCAATGTAATTTCCATGAACGTATCAAAGAATAAATACGTTAACACATTTTCAAAATGCTACAAAAAACACAATTAATTCTAAGTCTACAATACTATATATTTATTATTTTACATTTGTTAAAACTAAATAAATAAAACAGAGATACTGAAATTATGGATGATCACCAAGACTCCTCTGAATTCATTTATAATGGTTTTTGCACTGGATTTCATCCTCCACATTTTTAAGCGAAAGAAGGGGAGGAGGGTGGTTGTTGTTTGGAGAAGCACTCTCGGTGTCTCATCCAATGGTCTATCCTAAATTAGCCATGGGGGCCGGAGGCTCTCTCCCTGGCCTGAGAGAAGGAGGAGCCTGTGCTTGTCACGGTCTACTGTTTCATTATTACCTGCACAGCCCTGCAGCATTTACCCCACTTCTGTCTGAGAGACACAGAGAGAATCACTCTAAGGCCCTAGTCATCAGAGCGAGATTTTTTTTTATGCTTTTTCTCCAGTTGGACAAGGGAGTCTGCCTGCTATCATTGACTTGCAAAACAAATTGCCAGGCAGATAGCAGAGGATATGACTGGTTGCCTGAAAGGTTTTCCACTTTGTCAAAAGTGGGCAGTTTTGAGATGCATGCTTCTGATTTACGCTCTCAGCTTCTGTTTTGTCTTAGTAGGTGCAGAGCCATTCAACCCAGCTCACCTTTATCCGCACAGATCTGGACCTAATGAAGACAACATTATCATAGCTAACAATGGGATAAGAGTGCCCATTGGCAGGTCTGTGTTTCTGGACCCCATCAATGACCTGATTACAGAAGTGCAGCCTGGTGACCGCTGCCACATCACAGTTTTGGACAATGACCCACTGGCCCAGAAACCTGGTATGCTGACCCCCAAAAATTTCCCCTGTTCCTTTGGACCAGATGAAGTAAAATATACTCATTTTGGATCTCGGAGCCCCAGCAAGGATCGTGTGAAGCTGCAGCTTCGTTACGACTCTCAGACGGATACAGTTATCATCCCCTTCATGCTTGAAGTAGAGGTGGTTTTCCAGCAGCTTGAGATCCTCACCAGGAATATACCACTTAATGTTGAAAAGCTTAGTGGTGACAGCAACCCTATTGATAAAAAAGCATTGGCGTTTTCCTTTGAGGATGATGTCACACAGTGTAAGATCACCACTCTGGTCGGCGAAGGAGGTCTTCCCAGGTATGGCTTTCTTGTGAATAACCCCTTAAATGGTCAGCTGATTGACTGTGATGAGTTTGTGAAACAGGACATTCGCTACAAGCACACAGCTAAAACCAAGTCACCAAACAGAGACTATATTCCAATGATGGTAGAGCTTCAGGACAAGCAAGGCAACACAATATTGCAAGAATATTTCCAGATGATGGTTAGAATTAGAGAGGGTGCAGAGAATACTGCTCCTAAGCCCAGTTTTGTAGCCATGATGATGATGGAAGTTGATCAGTTTGTGATGACAGCTATTACAAGTGACATGCTGGCTGCTGAAGATTTTGAATCTGACCCAGAGGATTTAATCTTCAACATTACTTCTCCGCTGGGTCCCCAGCAGGGCTATATTATCAGCACAGACGATCAGAACCTGCCTATCACCTCTTTCTATCAGCGAGACATCAAAGATCTTAAAATAGCTTATAAACCACCCGCAGAGGACTCTGAGGTGGAGAGAATTTTCCAGCTAGAGCTTGAAATTGTAGACACTGAAGGTGCTGTGTCCGATACATTTGCTTTTATGATTGTGGTCAAGCCTATGAATACCTTGGCTCCTGTAGCGACCAAAAATACAGGCCAGCTTTTGTTTGAAGGGCAATCCCGAGCTCTCTCCAGTTCCCAGAATTTAGAGATTAGCGATGAGGATAACCTGGAGGATGTTAGAATAACTGTTGTTGATGGCTTAAAGCATGGGGACCTGACTGTGCTTGGAACTCGCAGGAAATTCTTTACCCCTGCTGATCTTGATGCAGGCATTGTGATGTACCAGCATGATGGCAGCGACACCTATAGTGATAACATTATTTTTAGGATGACTGATGGCAGTAATGAGGTGGAGTTTTTGTTCCCAATCACTATTGCTCCAACGGATGATGAACCACCTATTATCAATGCTAACACCGGCTTAGTGCTATTTAAGAATGATGTCATGCAGATCTCTCCTTTCATCCTGAGCGCAACTGATATTGATTCAGAAGATTCCACCATTAAGTTTATCTTGGAAGCGCCTTACTCTACTGTAGGGGAGCTACTGCTAAGGCAAGTGGAGCTTCCCTCTGAACCATCTCTTTGGAAATTCAGTGAGACAGATGAGATGTTCGAGCAGGTGGTGACTGAATGGTTTCAAGAGGATATTCTTGATGGAAAGCTGTTCTATCGTCATATCGGACCACATAGCACCACCACCGTGATTGATCAGTTTGTGTTCCGGGTCCAAGATGATAATGATCCTCCTAATCAATCAGGTGAACACATGTTCACCATCAAAATCCACCCTGTCGATGACCTTGCCCCAGTGCTTTTTTCAGGCACCGCCCTTCACATGACAGTCCAGGAGTATGAGCTGACACACTTCAAGAAGAAATTCTTGTGTTATACTGATCTAGATTCAGATGACAGAGATCTGAAGTACACCATCATTAAGAGCCCAACTGACACAGATGAGAACAATCCAGCCCCTTTGGGTGAAATTGTGCTGACTGACAGACCTGACACTGTAATTACAGAGTTCACACAGGCCCAAGTTAATCACCACAAAGTAGCTTACAAGCCTCCAAACCAGGAGCTGGGAATCACTCCAAAGGTGGCTCAGTTTACTTTCATTGTCGAGGACAGTGCAGGTAACACAGCAGATGGACTATTCACCATTTTCTTACAGCCAGTTGATAACAAACCACCAGCTATCACCAATACAGGGTTTACTGTTATGGAAAAAGGCACATTTGTCATCACCAGGAAAGAGCTGCATGCCACAGACACAGACACAGATGATGAAAACATCGTCTTCACCGTGACTCAGATTCCTGCACATGGACAGCTACAGTACTTGGGGATTGACGCGTCAAACCTGGAAACGTTTGTACTTGAAGACATCGCAAATGGTCGCCTAACTTATATCCACAGTGGAGAGGAATCCCTTAGTGATGTCATTAAAATTGATGTTAGTGACGGTTTTCATGAGGTTCCCATTACCATTAAGATCACAATTGAGCCAGTTGATGATGAGACCCCCAAGATTATGCTCCCGGCAGGTCTGCTCGGCGCATCCATCGATGTGCTAGAGAACGGAGCCACAGAGATTACAAGCAATGTCATTCAAGGCCGTGATGAAGACACAGATGACCTTATGCTCACTTTCATTGTTGAAGAGCCTCCCAAGCTGGGTGAAATCCTAGTAAAAGGTGCTCCTGCTGAGAGATTTACACAGGAAGACATAATCAACGGTGCAGTGGTGTACGCTCATACGTCCGGTGAAATTGGACCAGTCAAAGAACATGACTCCTTCAACCTTACACTGTCTGATTTGTCAGAGCAGTGGGTTTTTGGAGGAAACAAGGTCCAAGGTGTAACAGTTTATGTCACCATCCTTCCTGTTGACAGCATTCCACCTATTGTCAGTGTTGGAGAGCAGTTTGTTGTTGTGGAAGGGGAAAAGAACATCATCACTCTGGATCATATCCAAGCTGAGGATATTGACACTGACAATGATGATATACTGTGCACCATCATAGTCCAACCAACATCTGGCTATGTGGAGAACATCTCCCCAGCTGCAGGTTCTGAGAAATCTAGGGCTGGAACAGCCATCACTGCTTTTAGCATTAAAGATGTCGCCCTTGGTCATGTCTACTATGTCCAAAGTATCCATAAAGGGGTTGAACCTGTCGAAGATCGTTTCTCTTTCCGCTGTTCAGATGGCATCAACTTCTCTGAACGCCACTTCTTCCCTATAGTCATCATTCCAGCTAATGATGAAAAGCCTGAGATTTTCATCCGTGAGTTTGTGGTAATGGAGGGCATGAGTCTGGTTATTGACACACCAATTCTGAATGCAGCTGATGCTGACATCCCTTGGGATGAGCTGCACTTTGAGATAATTAAACATCCAAAACACGGAATAATAGTACAGCAGCTCAACACTGGCACCATAGGTGTTGAAAGATTCGACATAGAACAGATCAAAGAGGCATCCAACATTGTTTATGAACACGATGACTCAGAGACCAAAGAGGACAGCTTCAAAATCCGGCTTTCTGATGGGAAAAATAGTGTGGAAAAAACAGTTCTTGTCATGGTTATTCCCGTTGACGATGAGACTCCTAGGATGGCTATAAATGATGGACTTGATGTTGAGATCGGAGAGACAAAAGTCATCAGCAACAGGGTTTTGAAGGCCACAGATCTTGACTCTGAAGACAAAGAACTCACATACGTTGTGCGTTATGGCCCAGGCCAAGGCTACCTTCAGCGTATCAGCAAGACTGGTGATGTTTTAGGTAATATTACCCTTGGCTTGAACTTCACACAAGATGAAATTGACAAACAGCTCATCCAGTATGTACACACTGGCCAGGAGGGAATCCGTGACCTGCTGAAATTTGATGTCACAGACGGCATTAACCCCCTTATTGACCGTTACTTTTACATCAACATTGGAAGCATTGACATGGTATTTCCAGATGTTATCAACAAAGGCGTGACTCTAAAAGAAGGAGGAAAAGTAACTCTTACTACTGACCTCCTCAGCACCACCGACATTAATAGTCCTGATGAATACCTCAGCTTTAGCATTACAAGAGCACCAAGTAGGGGCCACTTAGAGAATACTGACCACCCAGGTGTTCCCATTTCCACCTTCACACAACTGCAGCTTGCTGGAAACAAGATCTACTACATCCACACCTCTGATGATGAGATGAAAATGGACAGCTTTGAGTTTGAGGTGACAGACGGTTACAATCCTGTCTTTCGAACCTTCAGAGTGTCCATCACTGATGTAGACAATAAGAAACCTGTCTTGACAATAAGCAAACTTGTTGTAGAGGAAGGAGAAACCAAGCTCATTACACCATTTGAATTGACAGCTGAAGATCGGGACACCCCAGATAAATTACTGAAATTCATTGTCACCCAGGTTCCAGTGCACGGGCAGCTGCTTTTCAACAATACCAAGCCAATCACAACGTTCACAAAGCAGGACCTGAATGAGAACCTTATCAGTTACAAGCATGATAGAACTGAGAGCAACGAAGACAGTTTCTCATTTACAGTCACGGATGGCACACACACTGATTTTTATGTCTTTCCTGACACTGTTTATGAGACACGCAAGCCTCAGATGATGACAATTCACATCAACACTGTGGACAACGGTGTGCCCCAGATTGTGGTCAATAAAGCTGCGGCATCACTAAAGGTCCTCCAAACAGGCCACCTGGGTTTCCTGATGACCAGCAAGGCCCTTCGATCAGAGGACCGTGACAGTATCCAGAGAGTCCTGAAATACACAGTGTCTGAGGCTCCCCTGCATGGCTTCATCATGAACACTGCCCTCGGCAATGACAGTATTAAGACTTTCACACAAGGTAAAGCTATTGTCACACCATTTAATCTCTTAACATAACTTTGAATAATAAAAGCTTCAACAATAAATGTTTTTTTCAATAGCACTGGATTATGTGTAGTGTGAAAACCATTGATTATCGTTTTATGGGAGATTCAATTCTACCTCATACTATTAGCATGCCTTTTTCTCTCACTCCATTTCCAATAATCTTAAGTAACTATTTATAACAATAACAAGACAAGACAGACAAGTGAGTAAACATAGTGGAGCATTTAAGAGGAAAAGAGTTGTTGTTGTAACTGCAATGAAACACAGCTATACAACAACTGAATGCTGGACATTTATAGCTGTCCACTAATATGACACAGAATGAATGCTAATATAAATATGAATGCTTGCTATGCTTCATATTAGTTAGCTGTGTAAATTGAAATTGCTTGTCAAAACGTTAACCACATCAACACTATTTTCACACTAACCAAAATAATTGTTTTATATTATTTTGTTTACATTATGATGTTAAGATTGATACGTAATAGTCATAATAAAAAGTGATCAATTCCTATAACAATAATTAGCGATAAATAATAAATATAGGATGACTAAAAATGAATAAATTGAGTTGTAGTAGGTGTACCCTGTAATCTATATAATATGACGCTAATTGTATGCTAATTAAACAAATAACCATCATTAAAATAACAATAGACTAGCCTATATTTCTGCAATTGATTTTTCGAACTAATAAAAAATACTACTTCAATGCTTTCTGTTGTAAATCACTTTAATTGCACCCTACAAGCTGTAACTAAAACCTTGTAAAGTGGCTTTAGTTGTCCCTTACACCCAACATTTTAAACTAACGCTCCCTCTCTATATTTGCCACACTAACAGCTGATATCAATGACATGAAGATCTGCTATGTCCTGTTGGATGGAAGCAACGCCACAAGTGATATCTTCTACTTCACGATTGAAGACAACGGTAGGAACCCTTAAATATTTCCTACTTGTGTAGACTAACAACAAACAGGGGCACACTGCTTAGGAATTATTTTCCCCAAGGGTATCCTCAGACATGATCTGCCTTTTAATGGCTTTTTAAAATTGAAACTTCCTGCCCCCAGTCAGTCTCCCATCTGTTTGCATCACAAAGACTTAAGGCAGTTGGCCATGACTGACACCCAGTGTAGAGCCACCATCTCTTTCCGCCCCACTAGAACGGAGAACCAGGTTCAAAGGGGTCAAAGGGGACTTAAGCCAAACACTGACTATGAAAGTCAAAGAGGTGGGGCTAGTTCATGCTCTAAATTTTATTATTCAAGAACAATAGGCACCTTTTCCCTGGGCAACTTTTCCAAGTTTTCAAATATATCTTTCATTTTGTGCTCGAAGTGACACTCTGAAATGCGTTGGATGATCATTGCCTGCAAGTGTTTGAATGGTGTCAAGAACCTGAACGCACACAATAGAATTCAAATGAAAAGACTCCGTTTTCTAGTCTCTATTTTCTCCTTTACAATCTATGAACACAAAGTTGGGTGCTCTACATTTCTTGACCCTCTAGTCATGCGCTTGGGTTTCCAGTAACTCTTTCTTGAATTCCATTTCCTTACACTCTCCTCTAACATGATCCTTGCTTTTGGAATATTATTAATATTTGCAGGTACAACATGACAATCTGGCAGTCTATCTGTGAACATGTCCTTCTCCCATTTATGCTTGAGAATTCTCATAAATGAACAAGATATGTATGGCGCTGATATATACAGATAATATACTATGAAAGGTCAATTCTTAATCTTCGAGTCGAGTTCACACCCAATAGTTTTTCTTCCTTGGTGTGCACCAGATACAAATTGGAAACATTGTCTCTTTTTTCTACTTTTGTAGTAGTTGTTTTTCAGTTTTAAAAATGCAATTAGTGCATCAGGGAAAGTTTAAAGGGTCAAGGTGGTTATACTACCCCCATCCACATAAGAGCTATTGAGAAGGTAGGTGTCAAAGCATGTGTCTTTTTGTCAAATTGCTGTCTCTAATTAGCTTCAACTGTCACTGTAACTGCATATGTTATGTAACAGGTGGTAATTTATTAATTGAAATAAATAACACAGTAATTAGTTGTTTTGTTATCTTTCTTTAAATTTGTAATGTTCAGTAGTATTGTTAATTCTTTACCTTGTATTTGTACCTATATCATTCTGCCTGAGGAGAGACCGGTTGTCATTTCTGTCTTTAATTGGAGGTTTAGCCACAGGAAGGGAAGGCAAGGGCTTCAATTAGCTTAACAGTCCCTTTGCTGTTTGCTTTTCTCCTTTGTTTAAGCTTCCAGCCAACTCAGCTGAACCAGGTGCAGTGGTGCAGGCTGGGACATAAAAAAGAACCACGTTTTTGCCTGACCACAGTGGACATGTAAAGGCCTCCTAACTATTAGCATAAAAATACATGTCATGTAGTGGACCAAGTGGATGGTATAAAGTTACCAAATAAACATAGGTATATACACACACAAACACAAAGGCGCATCCAGACAAAAGATTAAGTAACAGATAAAAGGCCATTTCAGACAAACAGTGGTGCAGTGGATAGCACTGTCGCTTCACAGCAAGAAGGTCCTGGTTTTGATTCCAAGTCAGGGCGTTTCTGTGCGGCGTTTGCATGTTCACCCTGTGTCTACGTGGGTTCTCTCCGGGTATTCCAGCTTCCTTCCACATTCCAAAGACATGCAAATCTGGGGGTAGGTTAATTGGTCACTCTAAATTGCCCGTAGGTGTGAATGTGAGTGTGGATGGTTGTTTGTCTCTATATGTCAGCCCTGCGATGAACTGGCGACTCATCCAGGGTGTACCCCGCCTTCGCCCCAAGATGCTGAGATAGGCTCCAGCCCCCCCCGCGACCCCTAACGGGATAAGCGGTAGAAAATGAATGAATGAATGAACTTACTACTATTCAACTACCCGCCCCGCGACCCCTAACAAAATAAGCGGTAGAAAATGGATGGATGGATGGTGAATCACTAATGTGAAGTGTTGAAGAGGTGACTCCTTGGGGGAGGTGGTGTTGTCCTGGACATGTAGGGACACGTGAGTCAAGGAAAACTAATGGTCAGTTTATCTGTTTATACATCTAAGGAGGTGAGCTGGTTGTGTGAGAAACAGAGATCTTCAGAGATTATCCACTGAAAGAACTCTTTGTCAGCACGCCTCTTAACCTTAAATTGTGAATTGAATGATTTTTTTTATTTTTCTTAGTACAAAAAAAGATGTTTGCTTCAATGCCATTTTGAAGTTTTAAAGAAATATTCCAAATGATGGCTAATTCTTTGGAAATTCCTCTCTTGTTTAGTTTTGGGTTGTCAGATAAATCGACAAGTGCTGAATCAAAACTCAGCCATTCCCTCTCAAATAAATTGAGCTTATAGTCTGAACATTATTTTTCTCTGAGAGTACATCTTCCAAACTCTTTGGCTAAGTAGTTTGAGTATGACCTCCTTTTTGGAAGTAATTCTCTGATGTACTGATATGGACAGCTGCTTAAGGCTCTTAGCAGCCTTTAAAAGGTACCTGCCACTACATGCACTGCATTGATGCGTCTTCAAAAGTCAGGAATACACATACAAACACAAAAATGCACATTGTCCAAATCATTGACGTTTATTCACAGTATAGTAGCTCTTTGTATTTGATGAGGCACAAAAGTAGGGATTTGACATGTGTGTATCTGTGTATATATTTAGCCCTTTTAGACCTGAGGCTTGAAAGTTGCTCCATCTGAAGCGGCAATAATGCTTGTGTGGCTGGGCACAGCTGAGGTGTGTCCTTGTAAGGGGTCAGGAGTTTATAAGCAGTTTCACACTAACAGCCTCAATGTGGACCTGCTGGTCAGCGGTTACATTCCAGACTCAGAAGAGAAAGTCAGTCCAGCTCTATCAAGTCAGGACATATTTGGGAAGCCTTTCAACTCATGACTCAGAAATGTGTAGCTCACATACTGTACCTGTGGGTTGTTTATAACTAAATATATGGACATATTGTTTCACTTGAACATTGGACTCCATATGAAAAACCTATTGTAATGAGGCACCTATTTAAATCCACTTATAATAATTTACGGCATTATAACTTGCAGTTTATTAATAGCAGACAATTATTTGCCAAATGCTGATCTCCAGAACTTATGAGGCTACCTATCAGGTAAAGTCCATCATTTTAGCAGCACATGTAGCTGAGGATTAAACTTTGACCTGCTTAGGGGGTCACATCTCAATAATCTAACTGCTTTGGTGTTAGAGGTGCAGAGGGATATGAGGAAAGAATGATTAGGGGCTTTGTTTTTATTCAAGCTTGCAAAATACTTTTGTCTGATCTTAACAGTGACCATTTTTAAAATAGAGAATAAATTCTCACAAAACTGTTTAACAAAACAAAACAAAATTTAAAAAAAGAACTGGAACTGATGTTGTGGAGTGGCAGTGACCTCAAATACAAACTGTAGATACATTTGGGTAATTCTGTCTGTGTGCTGGCAATTTCTAGTTGAAAAGCAATAATCTGCATGCAAGTGACCAGGTCAGAAACAACCTGTAGCCATTCAGTGTGTGCAACACTAAAGCAATAAATACTTGCTTTTACAAGTGGATACACAGCTCACACAAATCGTTGTTCATCAGATATGACCCAGCGAGCCACGGGCTAAGAAACCCTACCTGGAGTCAGACATGTTCAAACGTTTCTGTTCATTTCCTGTCTTCGGACAAGGGTATGGTGTTAAAGTCGGATATTAGACCTTGCAATGTCTTGAGGTTGCCCTTTCTTTGACAATATAAGGTGCAAGATAGCATTATATTTTGCATAGGGACTGATGAATCCTTACTGATTAACAGATGACAGGAAAGAGAGAACACAGTGTCTGAATTCAGACAGGGGTCAGGTCAGCCTATTTGCTTTTTCCCAATAGCGACAATATAGTCTTCCAGCAGTGGAACAGGATCGTAGACCCCAGTGGGTCGAGTGTTATGTGATCACTCAGTGCATGGAGAGGAATGTACTTCCATGGAGACTCCAGACTCCAGACAGAGCAGGGCCTGGAAGTGAAGTGGCATCCTGAGCAGACAGGTGTGTGTATGTGAGAGGGAAGGCTCCAGGGGGATCCCCTTTCAAAGCCCCTCCTCCAAATCACCCCACTCCCAGCCCTGCAGAAATCCAACCCAATCTCAGATAGTCCGATAACCTGCTGATAACCACTGCAAACGTGACTGCTCTGGAGAGGCTATTCCCCAGAGAGTGAAGGGAAAATGGACCAAAAAGAGCTAAGAAACAGTGTGTGTACTATACATGTTCAACTCGTGTGAAATTTCCTCAGTAGGATCGGTATACTGACACGGCCATATTACACCCCGACTTCCTAACTGTGTTTTGGGATCTTATGTGTCATCCATGTCAACAGTCTCCACAAGATTTACTGGCTCACGGTGTCACAGTCGGGGCCTCCACCACAGCCTGTCCTCTGTCTCCCTCCTTCCCCTCCTCTAAGACGGTTTCATCGTTTTAATATTCCATTTCTTTGGTGCGTTCATATTTTTTACCAGCACTACCTCCATTTTTCTAACCCTTTCTTTCGTAACGGGGCTTTCTTTAAATCACAATGGTTGATGATTTTACCCAATTTTTGTTCTTCCATCCTATGGTGGTTTGAGGGCTGCTGGGCTGGAGAGTTATGATGAATGGCCACAGGAGTTATTCTTATCTGCTCTCATGTGGTAATGCTGTTGCTACCCATGCTGTCACTGATCTCCTCACACTCCTTTCGTCTTTTGTTTTCTTTTTTACCTATGCCAGTAGCATGGCTCTGGGAGATAGTAATGTTGTTCTACTGGGCTGTCTGTTGATCCACCATTTTGGTCCACAGAAAAGTATCTCATCAACACCTGGATGTATATCTATTAGATTTGATACTGTGATACAATGGCTAGTACCATTACCTCACAGAAGAAGGGTTGGGGTTAGGACTTGACGTCTGGCTGGGGACTTTTTTTGTGTGGGTTTCCTCGGGATGCATCTCCCACAGTCCACAGGGATGCGAATTAGCTTAATTGCATACTCTAGCTTGGCTGTAAGTGTTAATAGGAGTGTAAATGATTCTTTCAATAGTCAACTGATGGATCAGGATTGAAACCTACTGATTTCACCATGAGATTTGCATTTGTGCTGTTGATTGAAACGCCTCAACAACTTCTGGATTGATAGTGATGAAATTTGCCGCTCACAATCATTTCCCCATGAGGAGGATGAATTGTGTTATCCATCGTCCTTACTAACAAATTAACAAAACCCAAGACAGTCCCATCAGCTGTATATTGCAGTGGTGGCTGCTAATCAGCAAATGCACTTAAATTTTCTAAATAAGATGGTGAACGTTCTTGAGACCCTGCCACATGACCAGCCCCTTGGCACGTGTGGGTGAAAGGTTGAGATTTGGTTAAATGTAGGTACAAAACCTATACTTGCTTTGATTTAGGAAGTGACTGGTGGTTAAGCTGAATTTCTAACTGGAACTAAGCCCTCCTGGATGAAAGTCATATGTGTCTGAGACCCTCCACTCAACTCTGACCTCCACCCCTCTTAGAGCTTTCTTGCTTTAAAAGTAGTCGGTACGAAAGTGTATCCGTTCAATTTGTTGGATACTGATGTGGCAGCTATACATTGCACATACTGTACATTCTAACCTTATACCTCCCTCTTTGATGCCAAAGAGTACCTTGTGGATGGGATGGGATATGAAAGTCTGTCACAAAATGTCAATGTCTAATTGATTGCACGTCTTAACATGAGCATGTTAGCATTCTCAATGGGAACACGTCAGCATGCTGACATTCAGCCCAAGTGCTCCACTGCTAGAATGTATGTTGGTCTGCTTTACACACATCCTTACTCATCCGTCTACACATTCCTAGTGCTGCATTTGTTATTCTATTAGAGTTTATCCAAAGTGTCGTGAGCGTTTGTGTTTCTCCAAAATGTAGTAAAGTCCAAGTCGAAGAGGATGTTACTCTCAGGCCCTGTCAAATTGTAATTTGTAACGTCTTGCCGTGATCACTTTACGGCCTAGTGATGAAACAGTAGTCTTGCCACAGCGATGTGCTGATTTACAACTCAGGCTCCTGCTATGCTATCTGGACAGAGTGATAAGAGTTATTAATAAATATAATGATGCACAACTCCTAACATGAATGGTTGGAGTGTAAAGAGGAAGATACAGCTTTCACTATTTGACAAATTTCTTTCTATATTTAAATATTCTCAAAAATAATTCTTCCGTTTGCATCACCTTTTGACATATCTGTGATTTAATCGATAATGCTTTAAAACTGGTATTTACAGACAGAAAACACACAGTCCCTAAACCCCCAACCTTTACCATCGCAACTAAATGCCTAACCTAAACCAAAACTATTGTAACCCTGACTCTAAAACAGAGTCTTAACCCTCAAAATGTACTTTAATGTTTTGAGGACCAGTCAAATGAGCCTAGTTTCAAGTTTAAGTTTTTCCACATAATGATAGAAATAAATGTGTACACACACACTCAGTATTTAAAACCGGAGGATGATGAGCAATGAGCAAATGGTCATGCTTGTCACTTGATGAGGATATTCATAGCATGTTGCTCTTCCTTGCACCATGCTGGTTAATGTCAAAGCCTCATATTGACGCTCCTCTCCAATCATCATCTCCATCCTGACCATTTTCTGATGCTGATGATTTTTAGTTAATGTTGCGCCAAAACAGTTCCACAAAAGTTACTGAATGCACGAGAATATGTTAAGCAGCTTTTGATGAATATCTAGAAGGTCTCTAGTCTTACTCAGATCCTAGAACAGGTAACAGCTTACACTACTTTAATATTTATTTTCAGGATATAGCATCAGTCACATTGAAGCTAGCTGCTAACAGGTTCTTTCAGAAACGTGTGCAGCCTCTAATACTTTTCATCCAGGCAGAAATTGAGTTTTGAAAGCAAATGGTAAGTGAGCTGCTACAGACAGCTGACGCATGTATTGGATTTTATAGCCAGTTTAACATAGCATGTGTTATGAAAATTAGACCAATAACTGATTAAACATTTCAGAGGCATTTAATTTGTCATTTTGTATAATGAGCAAAGTTAAAGGATTTTCTCTCTGAACCCTGGGAAGTGTGGCATCTTGGTTATGTCTTGAGACTGATGCCAGCTCCAGTCTCAGTGTCTGACAATAGAAGTTAGAGAAAAGGGAGAATCCCCTCTCTCTGGCATTAACAATGTGGAGGAAGGCATGGAGGTAGATCTGGCCCACCCAGGCTGCGGCCTGCTGTCCCTCTATAACTTGTTCATCCCCTCAGCAAACAAAGCTGACACAGGAGGAATGGGAACATAGCATGGGGGCGGACGGCACAGCTGTCACTCTCCTCTGCATAATCTGGGAGTGTGGTGGGAAGGAAGGTGACATAGAGCGACACAGAAGAGAACAGAGCCTTTGCTGTCATACTTTTCTGCTTTTTCCTTCAAAAGTCAGAGGCATTCACTAAACTGACTAATTATTGTGGACAAAAGTAACCACCTGTGCCACAACAAAGAGCACCTGTTGTCTACACGGTGTAATAGACCCACTGAGTGGACACGTCAGGGAAAATGGCAGATGTTACTTTCCAGGAAGCCTCAGGTCTGGCGTCTACAATGTCTCTGCATTATATCTAGTAAGAGACGTAATTAAAAAAAGGAATTGTAATTTGTGCAGATTACAGCTATATTTCAGGCCTTTTGATTTTTAAAAAAACTAAAGTTATGGGAATTTTGCTACAGTATACAGTATATATGTTTTTTTTCTGGTATCATACTGCAAGTATAATCAAGTAAATTCATGAGATAATGTTCTAAATATAGACTGAAATATGGTTTTACAAGTACAAAAGTAACGCTTTAAAATATTGCATTTATCTGTCATTTGAACCTTTTAAAATCCATTGTGTACGCTCTGATATAATGGTTATTTAGTACAATATAGTCTAGCAGTCTGTAGAATAAGTGTGCAAAGGCTGTAGTCTTGTCTTGTCATATTTTCTGTTTTACTCTTTGTACTGAAACGGAAAATTAGAGCTGCCTGCCCGCTCGATGCCAACACGGGGGGAGCTTTCAGTCTTCATTTGATAATCCATGATGACAGCCACTGGACAAACTTTCTTCCTATCAAGTCAAACAGGAGGAGGCTGCCAGGACGCACTTTTTCCAGCACAGGAATAATCTGATAGTTGAGTTTGACAAAGACAGACATCAGGCCTCAAAATAGACTTTCCTCTAACATGTCCTGACAAAGTCTTATCAGTTGAAGTTCACATGCATTTATCAGTGTACAGTTACCGTGTATAGCTGTTTCTGCACAGAATACAACAAGGACACGCTGTATGTTTTCAAAATGTAACATTTTAATTGTGAACTGCATAAATACCTCAAAGACAAAGACATTTGAATATTACAGCGGCAGAGTGTATAATAGCAAGAGCATTTAAAGTACCACACAGTAAAAATAAATATAAAAAAACGAATATGTAATACAAAAAAATAATGTCGATA
>KV751317.1:16023962-16100556 GCA_001698575.1 Mola mola
CTGAATATTGTTATTGTGTATGAGTGTGTAGTTTTTACTGCAAGCAGTGCTGGTTGTACAGTCTAACCGCTGCAGGCAGAAATGACCTGCGATACCTCTCTTTCACACACTTTGGATGGATCAGTCAGAGGGTGGTTGAACAGCTGTCCTTCGTGTTTTGTGTGAGGTTAAATTAAAAAAGTGCCCCCATGTTTGTGTTGGCTGTCATCATCCCAGAAAATCCAGTTGTTGTTATCAGACCCATTTGAATGTGCGTCTGCGTTTTGACCAGTATGTTTGATTCAGACATGTGGGTTTGAGGAAGTGGCCCCCTTCTCATTCTGAACACCCATACTCAACCCCCTGATGTTTTCATTCTCCCAAGTCTCACAGCATAAAGACTACAGCGTCTCTCTTTGTCACTGAGGCAAAGCTGAGCTCAATGCTGGCTTATTGTGGAGAGACACAAGCACCTTGTCATCGTTCTCTGTAAACTTGTTAGTGTTTTGCTCACGCTTGTTTCTCATAATGTCTGACACATGTAGCACAGCAAGTAAGACATGATTAGTTCTTTAGAAAAACACAAAACCGTGCCACCAAACTGCTGTTTCTTCTGACTTGATGAAGTTCACTCACTCTCCCAGCCGTCTTTAGCAGAGTTAGGTCAACAGGGCCACTGTCAACGTGACCAATCGTGTGAGACTAAAGAGAGTCCAAAGTCCAAGGAGAACACAGAGCTTGACCCATTTCCCATCAAAATTCACAGGTCACCAGTCTCCTCTCAAGATGAAACGTCGGATTTGTTGCTGCTGTTGATAAAAAATCATTTTAAAAAATGTGGCAGAATCCATAATCTTAAAAATATCTCTGAAGCAGTCAGTATGAAATCAATGAGCAAAACTTATCTGACAGGTTGAGGGATTACATGAGTCATGAGATAGTATGGATTAAGGAAAGGGAAGTTGGCTGGTGACTCTTAGCTTTAGATGATATTCGTCTTTTGTTAAGATTAGCGTGGCCTCTCTCATAGGAGATTAAATCAAAGTCTTAATGATCCACACTGTGGTGAAATCAGCTGGTATGAGTACAGAAACTCTCGTTTTGTAGTGGAGTCACTAATGGAGCACAAAGAAGCCTCACAGTAAAACTTCACCCTGTTGTAGAGGAAAAGCAGTGTGGACATGATGGGGGGATGCAGATGCACAAGAGACCAGCTGATTAAGAACCACATTTTTAAATGAATAAGTATAAAATATTTGCATGTTTGTCCCATTGGAGGCTGAGGGTATGAAAGGGCATCAGGTGGAAGTGTGAGAGAAACAGGGTATGGAAATCAGAATGAACTCTTCCTGATGTCCCGGTGAATTGAGGTTTAGTGAAGCTCTGGCATTAAGTTATCATGTTTCCCTCACTAAATTAAAATGCTCCTTTGATTTACTGGGCCCAGAGTAGATTGCGATTTGCATGCTTCAGTGGCTCCTGACAGGAACAAATGTATTGCTTGCTTGTTGTGCTGTGAAGCAGAGGACAGTCTTTCAACTAGAAAACTTGCCACAGTAACCCTTTCCTCTGCCTTTTAGGTGGAAACAAACTGAAGCCCCAGCCATTTCGGCTTAACTGGGCCTGGATCTCTCTGGAGAGGGAGTACTATTTAGTGGATGAGGACGTCAAGTTCCTGGAGGTGACACTGAAACGCAGAGGCTACTTGGGGGAAACCTCCTTCGTCAGTGAGTGTTTACAGCCATTTGTTCAGCATCTGTTATCATACGTGAACTTTGGGCTAGATTTTAAGTGTAATTGATTAACTTATTAATTGGGTTATCAAGCTTAAGGCACAGAGATGTAATTATTATAGTTTTGGTTAGAGTTTTTGACAAAATGGACAGAATCTTTTGTCTTCTGTTAAAGTCGTGATCAGAATTTAATTTCTTTTCTTGTCCGCAAAATGCTGAAAAGAATGATGACACTGCACAATATGCCCTCATTAAATTGACAATTCAGCAAAGAATTATTGCCCATTTAAATTTCCCCTTAGACTGTATTATGTTATTCATTGCCATTTCGAAGGCCAGTCCTGCTATTAAATACCAGGCCATAATTCTCTCATTTAAATTCTATGCAGATTCATGTAAGGCTACATGCAGGAAGACTTATTACATGTTTGAAGTGAAGAAAACTTAGCAAGATGGTAATAACAATCTTGTGTGCATATCTAACATGTTCATTTAATTATTTTGTCTGGGAAAGGCCTTACTGAGAGCACATATAGCCTTTCCTACTAAAGGTCACAAAGGAGTGTCAACAAGATAGTCTGTCGGGTTGCATTGGATTTTTGCTTGCAACAGTTTTATAACAACACTTGTTAATGTACTTGTAATGTACATGGAAACCATGGAACATGATTAGAAATAACGTCACAGATGCAGATTTTAGTATACACCCAAGAGATTGGTGGGGAAAAACAATTAATGTATGTTTTATATGTACATGACATCAGACTCATCGACTCATCGTACCTTACAGCGTTTAACAATGAACTGTTTGAAATCGGGAATCCTGGGATTTAATTCTCCTTTCCTGTCTGTGTCTTTCAGGTATCGGCACTATAGATGGGACAGCTGAGAAAGAAAAAGACTTCCGTGGCAAAGCCCAGAAGCAGGTCCAGTTCAACCCCGGCCAGACTACGGCGACCTGGAAGGTCAGGATCTTCACAGATCAGGAGTTTGAGAACTCAGAGACCTTTGCGATTCAGCTGTCTGACCCAGTCATGGCTGTGCTGGAGTTTCCTGACACCGCAACAGTGGAGATTGTGGATCCTGGAGATGGTATGAATCAAATAATCGGGTTATTTCAGCAAAGCCTCACAGCCTTTTGAGCCAAACACTTTATGAAATCAATATTTTACCTGGTATTACTCATTACCTGTGTCTTTCTTCCAAAACAGAGTCGACTGTCTTCATTCCTCAAGCAGAGTTCAAGATTGAGGAGGATGTTGGTGAGCTGTTAGTCCCCGTGCGGCGCTCAGGAGATGCCAGCCAGGAACTCATGGTTGTCTGCTACACTAAGCAGGGTGAGATGAACCTAATTACTGTAAATTTATATGTATTTTAATAGCTTTTCCCTCTTGATTATTATAACATCATGCTCTATAACAACAGCAGAAGTTTCACATTCAATCCCCTGTCCTCTTCCTTCCCATAATTCCTCAGCCACAGCTACGGGCACCATACCCAGCACTGTGCTGTCCTACTCCGATTACATCACCCGGCCCGAGGACCACACCAGCGTGCTGCGTTTTGACAAGGATGAGCGCGAAAAACCCTGTCGCATCATCATCATCGACGACTCCCTGTATGAGGAGGACGAGAGCTTCAACGTCAGCCTCAGCATGCCCATGGGCGGCCAGGTGGGCGCCAACTTCTCAACTGCCAAGGTCACCATCTTGGCAGACAGCGATGATGGTGAGTGGAGTTTTACCTGCAACACTGAGTCGTCACTAATCACCAACATTGGCACCTGAGCTGCATGGGCTTGCTCTGTTTCAGCAAGAGTTTCACCCCTGCAAACAATATGTGCCTTTTTTTACTTTAAAAAATATTTTGCAAGCATAAAGTTTCCATTTTTCTTAAAAGTTCTTCGTTGTTTGGGCTCTAAGTTGAATTTATAGATGTATTTGCGGAGGCCAAGCAAGAAGGAAATCATATGCTGTGTGCAACTGAACATCCTGGTAGCGGGTGTGGATGATCCTGTTGCACAGCATGTGATACTGTACTTGGTCATTTTGGTGTCTGCACATCATTAATCCACCAAAATTGCACAGGCAGCACAACAGCAGTCGCCAAAACAAAACCACTGGATATTGTTCTTGCCTTAATGGCTTTACGGCGGGTTCAGTTCATTACCCATCCTGCGACTGGGTGTAACCCTTCTGTTTACACACTCAGCTTCATTTATGCCTCTGTCTTTGTCTGACAATAGACAGATGTTGAGAAGAAGCTGGAGGCTCCGTTGACTGTTATGCTACACTGCAGTGTATCTGACAGATAAAAGGACTTTAAAATTCGCTGTGCTCCTCAAGCGACCTCTATCCTCATTGGCATTCTAGGGAGCTCAGGGGGAAACAGAGGGCATCCCTTTGTCTGCGGGGACCAAAAGGCAGGTGGTGCTTGGGGGTTATTGTGCAGGAAATCCAAATGACTGGCATGTTTTTACTCTGTCCCTTTTATGCTAAAGATAGTAAGGCAATTTAGCTTGAGACAGAATGCAGGTTTTAAAGGGGAACTCTGGTATTTTTCTTCCAAATCCGCATTTCCTGGTTCAATAGGCTCTAACATTTCCCCAAATTTCCCAGAATTCATCTTTTTGTGACAATTACTACAGTATGAAGTTCAGCTGCTCGGACCATTTCACTTGAAGAGGCCGTACAATGCAACAGCACAGGGCGAGTCTTAACTTCAGAAATAAATGGCTTTTTTTGCCACTAACTCAGAATTGTATTGCAAGTGTGTGGTAAATTGGCTTTAAATATCTACAGCGAAGCAATGCTTTTGACATAGTTACTGTAAAGTTCCTGTATAAAACAAATCATGTCTGGGGGTAAACCATTGGTAACCATAGGCAGAGAATGGAAGGAAAAACAAAAAATTTATGGGACAAAAGTGATATATTCCCAAAAAATAATCAAAAAATAACCCTTTTTGTATTTGTCTACCTCACATTGCTCCTCTGCGTCCAGCCTTTCAGCAGGGCTAATTTCCTGGACTTGCTTGTTGTAGGGACAGACCTGGACATTGAGCCAACCAGCAATTGGCAACAGGAGTACAATTGAACTTTATGTATAAATGATCAGTGTGCATTCCCAGACATGTGAACAGTCAAGAGAAGACTCCTTAGTGTAAACCTCTATTGTGGTTCACTTCTTGGTAGGTCCTGAAGTAACACCCCACCATAAATCTGGTTCAGTGTGTGCGTGTGTGTGTGTGTGTGTGTGTGTGTGTGTGTGTGTGCATGTCAAACCATCTGCCCTCCTGAGTAAACTTGTGGTTTGGACTCTCTCCAGCACTGATACCTCCATTGTTACTTTATTTATCTGGCTCTTCCTCCCCCTGATCATTAAGGTTGCCATGTTGGCACTCGCTCTCGTCCTCCGCCTCCTTGTTACCAAATAGCTGGAGTGGATGCTAAAAAGCATTGAAAGCGTGCCAGAAATTCTTCTTTCAGCATCAGTTGTCCACTGCAGCGTCAGTCAACTACTTAATAAGCCCAAGATCTGCCAATTCCGCTCAAACACCAATAACAGAGAGTAACTTTGTCATTTGAACTGAAGTGTTTCTACCTTTGTCAAACACTCACACCTAAGATTTACATTGGCAACAGTTACATGACCATTTCTTCGACTCATTGACTGTGTCAATATCGTGTGAGCTGTATTGTATGTGTCTGATTTGTCAAGTGGTGATCCCAGCGGAGATTGCATGACAGATGTACTATGCCAAACCCTGAAGGTCACAAAAATGGCCCATTGAACTGACAACCCGTTATTTTAAAACAAACACCCATTGCTTGGTCCCCATTCATTTGGACTTAAGGCCTGAATTTGCACCTATATCAGATGATCTCTAAGACTGTGATGAAAACACCCTTGATGGAGAAGTGAGGAGAGATGAATTGACAGCGTGTTCCAGGGCTCTGAATTCTTGCCCTCTGTTTTGGTAAAGTAGATAGTTTCTTCTCTTGTCCCTGCCCAGCTCTTGCCAGACTGCTTATCAGCTGCTCTATCATCAGAAACTGGGAACATCCCTTCAGTCACTTGAGCACACATCCTATTTTTCAGGTGTATCCTCAGCCCGCTGGCACTGAGTTCAGACAGAGCTGTCTGGATTTGGATAAGTGGGGGAGGAATATTGAATGAGAACAAGATAAGAGGGATGACAGCTCACTTCCTGTGCAGGCAAAAATGAGGGAGTTTGCTGTGCCCTCCATGCCAATTTGTCCCTGAACCTGATTGCAGAGCTCCAAATTATAGTGTCTAAATATACTCAAGCATCATGTCCAGACTCAATTAAAAGCTTATCTCTTTGTTAATCCAACAACAGACTTTTGTTCTTACAAACAGTGTAACAACAAATACAATATTGTTAATCCGACAAAACGACGTGAATATACATGATGTGCTTATTTTCCAGCTACTCTGGAGTGATCATTTTAATATAAAAGTTCTGACCTTAGGGAATTTAGAAACAGCTTCAGGTCTCACCCATGTATTCCTTGCATGTTTCTATCTGATAGAGCCCTCACTGTATTTTGGGGAACCTGAGTATTTTGTGGATGAGAGTTCAGGCTACGTTGAAGTGAAAGTCTGGAGGACGGGGTCCGACCTGTCCAAGACAGCTACCATCACAGTCCGCTCCAGGAAAAGTGATCCTGTCTCAGCAGAGGGTAAAATTGCCATTCCCAAAGAATCAACAGCAATTGGTCACAATTTCACAGCGCCGTGTTCACTGATGGTTCCCTTTCTCCTTGGCAGCCGGATTAGACTATGTTGGTATTAGTCGCAACCTAGACTTTGCTCCTGGAGTGACCATGCAGACGTTTAGGGTGACCATCCTGGATGATCTGGGTCAGCCGGAGTTGGAGGGGCCTGAGACCTTTGACCTGGTGCTAAGAATGCCCATGAATGCTGTGCTGGGAGAGCCAAGCAAGACGACCATCACCATCAATGATACATTCACTGACTGTGAGTTACAGATCTAACAGAACCAAATTAAGTATAGTCTAAACCTACACTAATATTACACTATCTTCAGTGTGACATAATATGAGATAAGTTTTATAGATATTTATATTTTTACTTGAAATAATTTGATATATAATCTGATACTACACTATGAAACTTTTAAAAAATATCCTTTTATCTGTTTGCAATAGCAGCATATCTGTTTATGCTGCATATGAATACTAAAGAGCGGGGTTGGTTGATTCACTCAAATACAGTAAGATTTCTTGCAACAAAGATCGCTGTCTTTGCAGTGCCGAAAGTTCAGTTTAAGGAAGGAAGCTACAAGGTGGATGAGTCCGACGGCGAGGTCGAAGCCATAGTGTACCGCAGTGGCGACATCAGCCTCAAGTCAACGGTGCGCTGTTACACTCGCCAAGGCTCTGCTCAGGTCATGATGGACTACAGTGAGAGGCCCAACACTGATGCATCAATCATCACGTTCCTTCCAGGTGAGCCGTCCCTCCCAAATTGTACATTCCTCTATGTCCTGAAACCCTTTTCTGAGTATGCTGACCGTCTCTCTCCAGGTGAATCTGAGAAGCCCTGTGTGGTCAGCCTGATGGACAACTCCATCCATGAAGAGGATGAGGAGTTCCGCCTTGTTCTGGGATCTCCCAAGAGCAAGTCTCCATATGGAACTTCTATTGGAGAGCAGAAGGAGGCACTAGTCATGGTCACAGATGAGAAAGACAGTATGTACTTTATCAACTTAAGAAATAATTCAATGACTGTGAAGTACTGAAATACAAAAGGCCAAAATTGGAGAAATAACTATCTAATAATGATGCTGTAAATAAACTGGCTCACTTCCCTTTAGCGCTACTGTTGAGATGTTATTGAGTGTTTAATTCCTAACTACTGCAGCTTAGCCAACAATATTAGACTATAATTTAATTGACATTATTCATCATAGAAACTGTATGGATTCTAAATACTGCAGGTTAAACATTTGACTGCATCTAAAGAGAGGTCATTGCATAAAGACCTCCACAGCTGGAAACATTTCTTTATCATTTTTGTTGAGAAAAGAGCCTCTGTGTTGTTTTGCCTGACATAATTCTGTAATTTTCCTTCCTGTTCTAGAGCCCATCATCCGCTTCTCGGAAATCAAATACAGTGTTCGCGAGCCTCAGGTCAAAGGCGACGTGGCTAAAGTTGAGATTCCTATTCTGCGTGTTGGAGACACCTCAAAGGTCTCAGTGGTGAGGGTGCACACCAAGGACGGCTCTGCAACCTCCGGAGATGACTACAACCCGCTGTCACAGGGTAACAACCTGGCTCAGTGACTGCACTCTCACACAGTGCAGCTTTTTTGTTTTGGTTATCTTTGCTTATTTCAGTGTCTCTGTGTTTAAGATGTTGAGTTCAAGGAGGGTGAGAAGGAACACTTTGTGCAGATTGAGATCCTGTACGACGGTCAGAGAGAGATGAGAGAGACCTTCACGGTGCACATGAAGCCAGATGACAATATGGTGGCTGAAATACAGGTGACACAAAGGCCACACAGCAAATACACACTAACAAATATAAACCTACAGTGCTACATATCTACACACATGAGCATGCGCACGTCAGCCAGTGTTAAAATAGCCAGGCAGCAGCTGGCATTGCTTTCAGCACGCCTGAACCATAGTCTTATAAAAAGCTTTTCCCTCTGGAGTGAGATGCTGAGGGGAATGTCCCGACGGGGCGAAACAGCGGACACGCCTAATAACAGTAGTGGGACATTCTACCCATTATCCTGATGTCACGTGACAAATTCAAATGTGCTAGGTACCAAAATTTCAAGGCAAACTTTTTTGGGGAAACAAGAAAAAAGATTATTTTTCTTGATTGGAGGCATTGGTTCACCTCACCAACATAAGTTTGAATGTTATAGGGGTAAAAGAGCTCTGTGAAAAGCAACATGGCGGTAGTATTTGTTTCAGAATCTAATCGATCACAAGCATACAAAAATGCAATATATGACATACATGTCCCTATATGAAGAGTGACATCGTGGCATATGTTACATGTAGTGCAATATAGTATTATCACATATATTAATTCTCTGGATATATGAAAACATAAGTTTACAACATATACCCAAAATTAGATATGCGTACACATATTTTTACTATTAATTCTAAATAAACAGGTCTCTCTCTATATATATATACTGTATATATACAGTATATGCAGATATATATAAAGAGAGAGAGAGAGAGAGAGAGAGATACAGATATACAGTATATATCCAAGCAAGCTCAAAAAAATGTCAGGTTTGTGTGGAGAATGCTACTTATATTCTTTAGATATATGGGAAAATATATGCATGACATATACAATTTATATGGGATATACATATACGGTGTGTTTATATATTAGTCTTGTTCCAATTTCTAATAGATTTCATGAGTATTTTATACATATGTATACCCACTGCATATGTTTTTACCTCATATGTGCATATGTTTCATATTTTAACATTCAATATATTTACATACATGAAGGAATTTGCGAGTGGGAACAAGCAGCTAAAGTTGTGTTGCCTCTTCCTGCCAGATGAACAAGGCCATTGTGTACATTGAGGAGATGGACAGTGTGGCAGATGTTACTTTCCCAGCCGTGCCCCAGGTGTTCTCCCTGCTCATGTATGACGACACAGCTAAAACAAAAGAAAACCTCCACCCGGCCAATGGATACCCTGTTGTGTGTGTGACGGTGAGTGTAATTCTTCTGCTGCTTTTGACAGTCACATTTAGACACAAACCTCCGGAATTCTTTAATTTTTCTGTGGGCATCTGTCTTGTCATCTCTTGCAGGCTTGCAACCCAAAGTACCACGACTTTGACAAAACTGGTTCCATCTGCTCAGCAGAGAACATCAATGACACTCTCACTCAGTATCGCTGGCTGGTCAGTGCTCCCACTGGGACAGATGGTGTGACCAGCCCCATGAGGGAAGTGGACACTAATACTTTCTTCACCAACACCAAGTCCATCACTTTGGATTCGATCTACTTCCAAGCAGGCTCAAGGGTCCAGTGCGCAGCAAGAGCCTTCAACGCCAATGGAGACGCCGGCCTGGAGCTGTCCAGCCCCATCGTCGTGATCAGCAAGGAGGAGGGTGAGTAAAGGACCGATGAGACAATCTGTAAGTCATTCTCAGTATCGAATTCATGGGTTTACATGACTTTAAATATTTGTAGGTATGTGTCAGCCTCGTATCCCAGGCACTGTTGGAGCGGAACCTTTCTCTGCTAAGATCCGCTATACTGGTCCTGATGACCCAGACTTTCCTAACCTCATTAAACTAACTGTGAACATGCCTCACATGGATGGTGAGCACCTTAAGTTTGTTGATAGTCACCACAGTTTTGTGATCAAGGCAAAAGCCCAGAAAATTAACAAGCTTTTAACTTATAACAGGCATGTTACCAGTAATCTCCACAAGACCTCTGTCAAACTTTGAGCTCACTCTGAGCCCAGACGGCACACGTGTGGGCAACCATCGCTGTTCCAACTTGCTGGACTTCAATGAGATCCAAACCAGCCATGGCTTCATCACCGATGCGACAAAGAACCCTGAAATCATCGGCGAGACATCACCTTACCAATACAGCATGAACATGCGCTCAGCCAACTCTCTGCGCTTCTACAGGAATCTCAACTTGGAGGCCTGTCTATGGGAGTTCACCAGCTACTATGACATGTCCGAGCTGCTGAATGACTGCGGCGGCTCTATAGGCACAGATGGACAGGTAGGACCAAAATAAAGCAGAGAGACACAAGAGTCAATGGTGCGAATAGTTTTGTTGTTGTTGTTGTTGTTGTTTTTGTTGTTTAATGAACTGTGGGAATGTTTTATTCATTTTGTAACTGAGTTTAAACCAGTTAGCAAGCGACTAGTATAGCTTGGATAGATGGGAGAATTAAATGTACTGTACTTGTGCCTTTCACGGTGGGGTTGTTTGTTATTGGTTAGCTCATTAGCTATAGAAGTTTTCCAAGCGGACCTACAAGCTTTAAGAATTCCATATTTAGCGGAGATGTACATATGAATTTCACTGTGATACTTAAAGGCTTCATGTCAAATTTAGGTTCTGAACCTGGTGCAGTCCTACGTCACCCTGCGTGTTCCCCTGTTTGTGTCCTACGTCTTCCACTCTCCGGTGGCTGTGGGAGGCTGGCAGCACTTGGACCTGCAGTCAGAGCTCAAACTCACCTTTGTGTATGACACAGCTATTCTGTGGCAGGATGGCATCGGCAGCCCACCTGAGGCTGAGCTGCAAGGTGTGTTTGTGAATCCAGTGCTGGTTCCTGCTAGTGTTTACAGAAGCCCATATGAGAACGAATGTACAAGTTTAATGTCTGTTCTCATAGGAGCCATGTACCCGACCAGTATGCGGATAAATGAAGATGGCCGTCTGGTGGTCAACTTCAAAACAGAGGCTCGTTTCAGTGGACAGTTTGTTATGTCTCATCCAGGTAAGAGAGTGGTGCTGACGCCACGAAGACACACTTAAACACACCCTAAACCCATCTAATATGGTCATTCTATACAGCAACTTGTTATTGGATTACCCCGTGGCCCACATCCTCTCTTCATCTATTTCTGGAGATTCACATTAGGATTCATTTCCTGTGTGAAAGTACCAAAGGTCATGTCAGCAAATGTCAAATTGACCCTGCAGCGTTAACAGTGAGGAAGCAAGTGAGACAATGTAGAAGGTCACCCTATAAATAAAAAGATAGAAGCTGTTGCTAGCTCTAGTCTGGACAAAATGCCCATTTGAATTTGATATTTACGACAGTGTCCTTGCTTTCAGGAACCAGCGTGTCATCCATGGTAATGTGTACTGACCACCCCGGACTCACATTCACTCTATCGTTGATCAGGACCGAGCCTACTTACAACCAGCCCATGCAGCAATGGAGTTTTTTCTCAGACTTTGCTGTGAGTCAATAAGCAATCAAAGCTTGCCAAAGGTAGTGAAAAGATCTTAAATTTCATTGGCAGTCTCAACATCTTCTCTGTGTCTGTGTGATCTTTAGGTGCGGGACTACTCCGGGACCTACACAGTGAAGATGATCCCCTGCATTGCGTCACAAAATGGGGAGTTCAGCATCCCCCCTGTCTGCCATCCAAGAGAACCGCTTACGTTTGACATGGACATTCGTTTCCAGCAGGTTAGCCCAGAATCAATTCAGAGTTGACCAGGTCTGGATGAGTGTTCTTACTTAAACATATTGATCGACAAATAATGAAGTTATATTATTTCACTCTGATGTTGGATTCTCAGTATTCTCAAACTGACTGAGATGTCAGCTCCTGTGCAATATTTGACACTTTCATTAACCCCTTGTCACCCTTGCACTACTCTCCAGGTGAGTGACCCAGTTGCAGCAGAGTTTAGCCTCAACACTCAGATGTACCTGCTGTCCAAGAGGGAGTTGTGGCTGTCTGATGGCTCCATGGGCTTTGGAGAAGGCATTGATGCTGCTTTTTCAGAAGGTACTGCAACATTACCACCTAATGGGCTTCAGTAAGCATTACAGAGATGGTAAAGCCTCTGAGAGTCCCATATTAAAATCCCACATCTTTGATTTAGGCTCCACAATCTATGGTCGTGTGATGGTGGACCCAGTCCAGAACCTGGGGGACTCCTTTTCATGTAGCATCGAGAAGGTCTTCCTCTGCACTGGTGCAGACGGCTATGTTCCCAAGTACAACCCCACTAATAAAGAGTATGGCTGCTTGGCAGATGCTCCCTCTCTTCTTTACAGATTCAAAATCCTGGTAAGATGCAACAAATCCATTAATTGAAAATGTAAGCCAATAACAACTAGAGATCATTTTTTTTTATTTCTGTGTGCTGTTCTGCAGGACAAAGCTCAGCCAGAAACCCAAGCTTTAGCATTCGGAGATGTCACTTTTAAGGCCAAATTGGCTCAAGACACACCTGGAGGTCTACCTTTGGTTAAACAGCCAGGATCGGATGGCTTCACACTCAGCTCGTCTCCACTTTTTCAGGTCTGTGTGAGTCTCAAAACACAGCATTTTAGTGTAATGCGACACACAAAAACTAGCCTGCAATGTGTTCTTTCTGCAGGTGGCGGCTGGTCGCGAATGGTTCATCCACACTATTTACACAGTCCGCTCCAGAGAAAATGCCAACCGCAACATTGGCAAGCGCAGCGTGGAGTATCTGCATCACAGCATGTCCTTTGTTGGGCAGCCGGTCGTCCACCGCCAGCGTCGTGCCGCCCCTGCAGTCTCTAACTCTGCCCTGGTCCAGGATATAGGTGTTGAAAAAAATCGGGGTACCAACATCCAGCACATCGCTCTGGACCGTGTAGACCGCATGGTGGTAAACCAGCGCCAGCCCTGGTCCCCTAACCGTGATGCCCTCCTGGAGCGCCCCCTGCTGGAGAGCTCTGGCAGGGAGCCGAACGACACCTCCACCCTCCCCATGATAGTGGGCCTTGTAGGTCTGCTCCTCCTCATCTGCCTCATAGCCACCATTGTGATCCTGCTGCTGCGGCGCATGAAGAGGGAAAAGAAGATCCAGTTCCCTCCTTACAGCACGTCCACTTCTTCAGCCTACCAACACCCGGGGAACACATGGAGCAGCCGGGACAGCTCTGAGGTCTAGATGTGGATCCTCTCCACCTCAAATATTTGCCTCTGATAAAAAGACTATGACAGTCCCCTCCACCATTGTGTCTTCAAAGCCCAACTATTGTAGCACTGAATAGAGCCCAGTAAACCCTAAGGACAGCACAATATGTCAGTGTTTGGAGAATTCAGAGACTTACTGGTAATGGTTGGTTCTTGCTGTAATGTACTGTAGGTTTCTGCCTTTTTTGCAGCCCATTTTGAATCATGGATGTACATTCAGTAGACGCCCCTCAAAAATATCCCACTTCATTCAATGCTTGCACATGCATGAAAACCCCAATTTAGTAAATTCCATTATTTCACAAGTACCTGTTTTCATTTTCATTAAATTCCCCATTCTCCTTTAAAAAAATAACGTTTATCAGGTTTTTGTTACCGTAACTCATTACTGTTTTTGTTTTGTGAAGAAAGTGGACTGAATGTTAGTTGAAGCTGACCTTAATGAATGATAATGTGTTAAATGATTTTAGTAATTGATATTTCACTGTTGTGATTTAAAAAAAACCTGCAGCATATCTGCCCACCACTGGTTGACTATGCCAATACGGTCTAACTGAAAGGGATTGTAATTTTTTTTTTTTTAAATGGTCAATGAGGCTGAAATCAGATGCAAAAATTATCTGTGTACATACCAATGTAGTACAATGGAAAAAGGTATTATTACACCCTGGTGAAACTTGAAAAAATATGAACTATTTTCTGGTTTGTTGATCAAGTCCTGAAAAAAATGCAGCATAAAGGTTTTAATTCTTCTACAGGTATGATATATTTTAATGTGCTAATTGTGAGTAGCGTTTTGTGGCCTATAACCGTCAATTTGAAGAGTTTGGATGTATGTACACGTAAACTGCCAATATAAATGTCTTTTTTGGAATCAGTGTCTTATTAACCAAAGTGCACACAAAATTTAAAAAAAGGGGAACTTTATTTGTGACATTCAAAGACATTTTCTACTTTACATAGGCAGATAAAAGAACATTTCTTAAAAATAAAAAAAAACGTAAATATTGTTTTGAGGACTGGAATGTGGCACAACCAACAGGCATAAATACATTTATTTCAATTTACTACTAGTACAAAAAAACCCCAAAACAAAACAAAAAGAACTAGCAAACAAATACCAAACCAGCACAGCAGCAGTGTTCGGGTAAGTGACAACAAGGCAGGCATGTAAATGAACAATTCCTAAAACCTAATACCACAAGATCAGTTTTACACAGTACATTATCACAGCCTGCAGAACAAACACTGACACTTGGACTAACGATATCAGAGCTGGCTGCCGCTCTCAAATTAAGATTCAAGTTATATACAGCTTCACAACTTGAGCTTTTTCCTGCGTCCACGCCCATCTGGGGTTCCCTCCGACTTACGTTTCTGGGCCTGGGTGAAAAGAAAAATATATATATTTATTAGGATATACTCATTACCTAACCAACAAAGGACAAGGCAAAGGAGTAAACCTCAATAATTGTAGCGTTTGAAAATGACTATATACACATTGCTCGAAGTTTAACTATTTTAGTATTTTATTTTGACAAATTTTTGACAGACACGCATTTGTGAAGTTGGAACTTTAAATCAATGTTTGATAATATTATACCTGCGATATAAGGTATAAAAACATATTGATCTTAAAGTCAACATAGCAACATTGGTACAGAAAAATGTAAAACAACACCAAGAACTAGTCAAATATTAATTTAAATAACTTAACATCAATAAACAAGTGGTCATCCTGTGATATGTGATTGATTTAGGACTTACTGAGCCAGTCTTAGGGCCCCGTTTCTTTTTCTCAGCTTTCTCCCTCTCCTCTAGCTCCATGTTCTCCCTCTCTATCAGTGTGATCAGGGTGTTGCATCGCCTTTGGAGCTCCTACACAACACACACCACACAAAAGTTCCATTATTACACAACAATTTGTAATGATCATGCACAAAAATTCAAGTAAAAATAATAAAAGAAAAAGATATTAGCAAAGCACAAAATGTACCATGGCAGTCCTAGATTTGAGGAACCAGTCGAAACGGAACTGAGGTGAGTTGCGGATGCACTGCCGCAGCTCGTCATACACGCTCTCCTTATCGAAGCCGAGCTTGTGGAGCATACAGATGAGGAAGCGGTCCTCCTCTTCTGTGTAGTTCTTGCCTTTGTTGGTGCCATAGGAGATGCGGAGTTGATGGAACGGAGCCTTGTAGCGACCAATCTGGGTGCGGAGATGAGAAACATAACGAGGAAACATTCAGGAAAGGCAGATAATGTGTAACAAATAAGGGTTCAGAGGAATAATTCAATTCTGTTTTTAACATAGAATTGAGATAAAGGCAATTATGTGATTTAAACAGCCTCACAGTTGGCAGTCAGCTACCTTTGAATCTAGTGCTTTCTTAATGCTAATCCTCCGCTGGATCCTGGCCTCTCCTCTCTCGATCTGGGCCATGATCTTCTCGATATCCTGGAGTTCATTACAGCGCTCCCAGAACACAGCTAAGGAGAACAAACACATAAATTCACTTTAAACATTCACAACAAGTGTGGCAGAGTCTGTGGAATAGAGGGTTAAGATAATATTTAATTACCAGAATACTCCATGACTTCCTCTGGAGTTTTCCCCTCAACCTCTCTGGCAATGTTCTCGATATCGTCCCGTCCCCACTTCTCGTTGGCCTTGATGAACTGGTTGAAGTCACGTTTGTTCCAAATAGTAAAGCCCTGCAATAAAGGTACAACTGATCAAAACATGAACAATCTAGAACTGGATGCAAAATATTTCATCTTGACATGTGACACATGAGCTATATTGTCTACAGCAATAGTGGAATTGGTACCTGTTGCAGCAAGTTCTCCTTCTCCTCCAGTTCCTCCTCGGTGAGCGCCTCGGCTTCATCAATCTTAGCCTGCTCCTCTTTTTGGACCTGCGCTGAATTTGGCAAGTCTGGATTACGGGGAACCTAAAGAGAAACATCCAAATTGACTCAGACACATTTCTTAAAAATGTTTTATTTCTGATAAAAATATCACCTTACCTTGTAGCCTATGGTCTTCCTGTAGAACAGAATTTCTTTCTCTAGAAGCTCAAAAAGACGAGGAGGGAAGAACTGGAAGTCCTGGACATTTGGCTGTTTGGGAGGACGAGGAGCCTGAGAAATTGGAATTAAGCAAACTGTTATGCCACATGAACGATAACATGCCAACCAACATCCTCAAACATTCTGTAGCTTTAATGCCTTACATCACAGAGTTTTCCATCCCTACCTTGGGTGCTTTGGGCTCACTGACTCGCAGAGCTTCTCTGAAGTAGGCATCCACAGCGTAATTGGCTTTCCTTTCTCTCTTGGGCGGCTCGATCCAGTTGGTAATGACCTGAATGAAGAAGCACAGGGGAACAAGGTTAACATTCAAAAGTTCATATTGTCAGAATTAGGAAATACTGATTGTTTGACTATTTTTTTTTTTTTTTTTACCTTTTTCTTCTCTCTGTAGTCTTCCCCTTCAAATGTGTACACGCTGCTGTTCTCGGTGTCCATGGTGAAGTTTCTCAGAGAGCTCTCACCCAGTGTAGACAGCTTCTCCTTCATCTCCATAGTCTAGATCATGAGGTCAGTGAATTGATTTTATGGCAAATTTAAAAATGACATCCCAAAAAAGGGTCCATTGAGTTTGTCCACACCAACCTTCCTTTCACCTCTCTCCAGGATTGCATTAATGTCATCGTCTGTGATCTCGCTCTCCTTGGAAGCAAACACATGAGTGGCGCCATGGCGGATGATGGACAGCATCTCATCTTTGCCCAGCTTATTAGCACTTGGATCCACAAGTCTCCCTGTTGGTCACAAACAAGAGGAATGTTTAACGTGAACTCTCATACTGGTATTTTTCTACAGGCAGGAAAGGTGCAATACCTTGCTGAATGACGATGGAGTCCAGGCGCAGTTTCATCTCGGCCCGCTCCACAATTCTTTCCTCCACCGTGTTTTCAGTGATGAAACGAAAGACACGCACCTGCTTCTGCTGGCCAATTCTGTGAGCTCGGTCCTAAAATGAAAACTAAATCTGGTCAAATCCTTGCAAAGTAGTACAGGAACCATACTCATTTTAATAGATATTCTCAGTACTGAATAATTAACAGTTCAGTAATTCACAGCACTAACCATGGCCTGAAGGTCGACTTGAGGGTTCCAGTCCGAGTCGTACAGGATGACCACATCTGCTGTAGCCAAGTTGATACCCAGCCCTCCAGCTCTGGTGCTTAACATGAAGATGAACTTAGAGCTGTTGGGCTCATTGTAAGCATTGATAGAAATCTGCAAATACACAATAAAAAACCCCACAAGAATTAGAAGAACAGTTTTTCTGTACTCTTTCCTGAAAAAAGAGATTCAATTAATCAACCTAGATTTTTCAAATGGCAATTTCTTTCACGTGACAAAAGTATCACACCTGTCTCTCCTCGTGGGGTGTTTGGCCATCCAGGCGACAGTAGCCGTAGTTCCTCCACATGCAGTAGTCCTCCAAGATGTCCAGCATCCTGGTCATCTGACTGAAGATGAGCACACGAGAACCTGCAAAGTAGGAACAATGATAGCATCAGTCAATGGACCGATTTCAAAAAAAAAAAAAAAAAAGAAGCTGCTTTAACACAGAACTTAAATTGTTTGAAATAATGTTTGATATAAATATACTATATGCACTAAAGATTAAACAAACGCTGAAGTATTTCCATTTTACACCAGTTTATACTTTTACTTCCCTGCATTCTTAAGAAACAAATGAAAAAAAATGACCTTCATCAGGTATAATTGAAGTGCTGGAAATTTTCCAGACATACATATACAATGTATGTATGCCTGTATGTATGTACACATATATACACACGTGGACAAAATTGTTTGTACCCTTCCGTTAAAGACAGTAAAAATCCACGATGGTCACTGAAATAACTTGATACTGACAAAAGTAATAATAAAAAAAAATTGACTGAAAATTAACTAATGAAAATCAGACATTTATGTTGAAATGTGGTTCGGTGACACAATCAGACAGCTGAGGTCTCCTAAAACTTATCTGTGAGCCATAAAATGGGAAATCGTGTACAAACATTAGACATTGATGCCTTTACATCACCTCCCAATCGATATACACAAATATATATCAAATACAAAACGAAAAACAGATCACATCATTGTAGAACAGAAGACTAGTCCATTATGTACACAATTTGTACCTACAGGGGACAAACACTAAAGTGGGGGTCAAGACCCAACAACTCATGTAGACCAAAATATTGTTTGTTAAATGTCTCAGCAGAGATCAAGAGACAGTATGTGGGAGTTCTTTATTTTTCACACTTTTTCCAGACGCAGCAGTCAAACACTCAGGTTTGCAGATTTTGTTTTCCTTTTTTTTTTTTTGTCATTTTTTTATGATGTTTGAATTCCATCACCCTCCACTTCACCTCTAAATATCTAATTTTTTTTAAATTCTTTTATGCTTTTATAACACATAAAAGACATTAAACACAGCCAAGTAGAAAGGCTTGAAATGTTTTTAAGTCTTTAACAGACACAATCCGATTTTCAAGCACTATTTGGGTTATGAAGGCAGAGTGGTTTCCGTATTTTGGTTCAGAAGGGCACAAGTAGAAGCACTCAGTGAAAAAAACAACAAAAAAAAACAAACAAGATTTTTTTTGTTAATATTGAATACCTTGCGTATCCAAACTGCACAAAAGCATGGAGTGCACAACCCCAGCTTACCAGGCAACACACCTGCCAAGTTTGGAGTCAATCTGAGGAATCATTTTGGAGCTATGCGAGGGATGGACAGACAACCGGACAGAGATTCCTTGCTTTAATAGAAGGATGCTAGCGTCAAACTTACAGAGTAAGCGTTATTTATACATGTGTAAGGTTGATACAAACATCCAACAGCTACACATGTGTTCATCCATCTGTCCATCTTCACTTATTGATCCTTAGCTTAACTAAAAGTTGTATTTCAGACTTCAGCGAGAAGCTGTGATTCTCTTGAACTTTTCATAAATGCTCTGATGAAAGTGGCTTGTGTAGATGCTACTGCACATGATCCATGTGGCTCACGTTAAATCTTTCTTCTACGATGCTGTAAAAAAAAGTACTTGCTAGTGCAATCACAGCACAACTTGCTGTGTTGGCTTTTAGAGCAGTGAAGAAGAACTAATTTCCAGCATGTAACATTAAGCAGACCTAATGGGGCTAAGTGGAAGGTAGCATGGTCACCTTATGTGGTATCAGATCAGTGCATAGACTCAGTACTTGCTGATTCCCATACCTGTATTTTCAACAGTACTAGTGGCATTTCCAATACTGGTATCAGAACAAATGTTATCTACATACCCTGCTCCTTCATCTTGGGTAGAAGCTTGTCTAGCACCGCCATCTTGCCGCTGTTCACCACCAGGTGGAGGTCAGTTGTGTAGGGTGGACCAGGCTCAGCCCCGTCAAACAAGTATGGGTGGTTGCAGCATTTCCTCAGCTGCATGAGAACGTTAAGCAGACGCATCTTGTCCATCTTACCTGCCGAGTTCAGAATGTCGATGTCCTTCATCAAAATCTTTGTGTACCTGATAGGTCAAGATAAGATAATATACAATTATTACAATTAAGTCTTCAACCTCAGCATCTGGAGTATTAAATCAAATCTGCATAAAACGAAGATAGGACTAAATTTACTGAGGACGCTTACCACTCTCGCTGCATCTTACTCAGGCCTACATACATCTTAATTTCTCTTTTTGGCAGCAAAGTCTTCTCTACATCAGCTTTTATACGACGAAGCAAGAAAGGACGTAGAACCTTGAGGGGGAAAAAAATAAAGAAAACAAAACAAAAAAAAAAAAAAAAAAAAAAAAAAAAAAAATCACAATATGTCAAAACAGCACTTAAGCCAAAATAAAATGGAACACAGTTTAACATTAAAAGATAACATTAGATGAGGGTTGAAATGATTTAACATACTGTGTGAAGACGTTCGACCAGCTTCTGATCACCTAAGCAGTTGTTTGTGTCAAACCAGGAATCAAAGTCCTGAGGCAGAAAAAATATATAATTAGTACCAAAGACAGAAGATTTTTCATCTAAATACCCGACTACAATTAAATCAGTAACTATAGAATCCAGTTTCTCACCTCTGATGAGTTGAAGACATCAGGCAGCAGAAAGTTGAGCAGAGCCCACAGCTCATGGAGGTTGTTTTGCAGGGGCGTTCCAGTCAGCAACAAGCGATTAGTGGTCTTGAATTCTCGCACAATTTCTGAGAGCTAGAGGAAACAAAGGGATAATTTTTGCTCCTTTAGGCAATTGTAAAAATGCAAAGTGGTTGTGACTTGTGTAAATATCTATTTTGCAACATTTAACTGTCGGACCTTTGATTTCTCGTTTTTGATTCTGTGGGCTTCGTCAATGACCAGGTATCTCCAGTTGAACTTCTTGAACACTGCCTTTTCAATGATGAGCATCTCATAGGATGTGACACAAACATCCCATTCTCCAGGTAGCAGCACATCTCTGATAAGGGCAGTCTGAAAGAAGTGAACCATTTTACCTTTGTTAGTTCCAAGTGGAATATATAGCTTGTTTCTGAAGGGTACCAATACACAAATGTGCACATTAGTTCCCTAAAGATCTAAAAATCAGCACATACATTGAAATAAGTTAAAGTTGGCTGTAAATCCCACTAAAGTAGATGCTGTTTACCACTATAGAAATTGTATTTTTCCATTTTTTGCTTAGACGTATGTTAAAGCAAACTGGAAGACATTAAATTATAAAACACATTTAAAGTGTGCATAATCACGCTGAAAATAAAACTTACTTCAATTCAATGAAATTTCCCTGTCTTGTTGTATCGGTTTTTATAATAATAACTTTGAGCCCAAAGCAGACACTTCCCCACAATACTTTAATCCCAGTTGAAAGTGTAACATTAAAAGCATTAGCTGGATCAGTGGACTAACTGAAAACTAGGGAAGCTCTGCTGTTGTATGGCTGGCCAACCTAAATTACCACCAAGCACATTAATATCAGCAACTAAAAAGAATCACACAGCTCAATATCAAAAGAGACATAGTAGTTTTACAATTGGATGACACAACCTACCCTCTCATCTCTGTCTCCAATCAGGCAGACTGCGCGCAGCGAAGGCACCCATCTCTTGAATTCATTCATCCAGTTGTAGAGGGTAGACTTAGGCACCAGCACCATGTGGGGACCAGGGATATTTCTATAGTGCTTCATGTAACCCAGCAAAGAAATTGTCTGCAGAGTCTTCCCCAAACCCTGTGTGTGTAAGACAGGGCAGTGCATGCATTCACAATTTGTTAGATAATCATAGTGTCATTCCCCTTTAAGTATAGAGGTAGCAGTTTAAAAAAAAAAAAAAAAAAAAAAGAAAAAGAAAAAGGCACCGACCATTTCATCAGCAAGGATGCCGTTGATGCCATTCTCATACAAAGAAATGAGCCAGTTCAGACCGCGGACCTGATAGTCTCTCATTTTTCCTGTTTTGACATCTAGAGGAGACCAAACAAAAAAACAAAACTTACAATTACCTCTGCTAATTGTATGTACATTTACTACATGCTTCCCTCTCAAGCTTAAACAAAAAACGAATAGTTGCTTACAGGACGGAGACTCATCAAAGCGGGTGCAGACATTAGTAGTCTTGGTGCTCTCGTTCAGAAGCTCTTCATCCTCCTCTTGCTCTGTACGCCGATGGCGGGTGCTGTCCAAAACAGAAAAGAAGCACTATGTCACAATCACAGTATCCACCTTCCTAACAGTGACTGGATCTATATTATGTAGGCGTATACTCACTCTCCAGCAGACAGCAGATTCTGTTTTTCATCTTTTTTGATGCGAGGGCGTCCAGGTTTCATCTTCAGGGGAGAGGTAGGGGTCTTCTGTGCGGCTGGTTGGATGAAATGAGCAAACAACTCTGTTTGCTTCAACAGATACTCAAATCTGTTGGTCCGATCTGTTTGCTATACACACCGAAAGACAGTGCTGTTAACTTAAATAACAGTGAGTCAACCAGCACAGCAATATGAAACAAGCTCTATATAATGTGTCCCTACCACTTTTTCTTCATAGCCTGGAGTAGAATCTTTAGTTTTGGATGATGAAGGGGAGGATCCATCTTGTCCATCAGGCCCAGCATCTGAATAATCAGACTTTTCCTGAGAAGAAAAAAAACAAAAACAAACAGTCTTGTTTAGTTGCTACCCTCTGACAGCGGACATAAAGAGACCAAAATAACTGTCAGCTCTTTGCTGTGATGCATGAAACTGCATGATAACTCCTGGCTAGCAATGACGATCAACCCAAACCTCTCTTAAATAAAACCTTTAGCACTTTAGGGCACTTCTTCATACTAAGTGAAGGAAGTCCTTAGAAGTCCCTTTCACCTGTGGTTGTCCTCACTTTTCTTTAGTCAGCCAAAACAAATGGATTGTACTGTCTTAGCATTAATTGATAAACACTTCATACTCTTTTTGCTGCATTTTATCAGCACTGCTATTTGCAGAGACGAGACATGCAAATCACCTAGTGAAAATCTTTAAAGCACATTTTTTTTATTGCTTCTTTCTAAGTGACACTACTTTTGCCCTGGTCTACAATTTGTACCCCTGCTGTCTTGAATGCTTTATTTTGTGTACAGTAAGAGACTAAAATTGTTTATTCTACTTCTTACTGCATTTGTTCTACTACTTTGGCTGCTATGGCACTTGAGTTAACCAGCTATACAAGAGATGAAATTTGTTTTGATCAAAGTTTATTTCAATCTTTTAAATTAAGATTTACACCAAAAAATCCACTTCACTGCAGAGAAATCCAAGCTACAAACAGGCAGCTCTGTGGCAGCATCCTCCTCGATTACAAAAGGCGCTGCTGCACTCACTGTCCCACTGAAAACAATGACGCAGAAGGGACAGCTGAGCGCAGCGCTCCTGTGTACTGGTTTCCACGAGGCTTTTCAAAAGCCTAAACACAGTTCAACAGCGACACAATGAATAAATCGGACCTGGGACTGAATAAACAACGCGCTGAAACTTTAGGTCAATAATCGATGCGTGGATAGCGGAGCTGAACTAGCAGTGTGAGCGCTTACGAAACAGGCTGGCCTTGAAGCTGTGGTGTGCTGTAACGTTAGCTTCAGTCCCGAATGGATGGGACCGAGCTGCTTTTGTCATGAGCTAAGCAAAGTGCTGCCGCAACTAGCTAGCTAGCTAGCTAAAACAGCTACTTTGCACTAACATTAACACCGACATGGTGAAAGCTCAACAAAGACGAATTATTGGAACAGGGGAAGTAAGATAGGAGACGGGAATTTCGGGGAGTGGGACTTCAGTGACAGCTCTTTAAAAGATGTAACTGTTTGGCGCCGAAAGAAAACAACGAGCAGTACAAACCATCTTACCTCCGCTCCTCCGGCTTCTTCAAGTTCAGTCGGCTCTTCCCGCTGTTCCTCGCAGTTCGCACTTTCGGACATTTTTATCGATTCCCCTCTACGGTTCAGATAAATCGGCCTTTATCTGGAGCCTTACGTGATCCCGAAAAACAGCTGTTGAAGATTTTCGAACTTCCTCACGATAGTTGCCAACTATCTCGTTGTTTATAATGAAAGACAAACCGGCTGGTCACAGGCAGCACGTTCGCGCTAGGAAGCTTGTTCTCGGGCACCCGCGTTCACAGTGCTGTATCGCGAGACTTGGTTCTGCTGCCTTCAAAGACAGTTTGGAATGATAAACAGTATAATACATGGCATCTCGACAATAATTTGGTTTAGTTTATCCTTTATACAGTTGATTGTTTATGTTTTATAAATTCATTGGTGTAATGAATTGCAATAATAACACAAATTAAACCACAATATATTCCATTGTATCAAAATCAGTTGTACTGTCCTTGATACAAAGCTTGCAGGACAACACAAAACGTGTTGCTGTGGTTAAAATAGATCACAATGCGAAAGATGGGTTATTTTATTGTGCGTTATGTAACTGCAGACAGGTACCATATAACTTCCTCAAGATGTTCACTACAATTTCTAAACGTGTTGAACTATGTTATTGAAGTAAATGGCGAGTTTATTAGATTTGCTATGCACTAGAGTCAAAATTTATATTTGAAATTTATTTTAAAAAAATACAGATTTAGACTTGAAGTTATATACTAACTAAACCAAATCTTACAGTCCTTGTACTTTATCATTATTGCTTGTTCGGTTTGTTGTGTTGTTGTTGTTGTTATCATCATTATTATTATTCTTTACGTGTGCCTGTTCTTGTTTAATGTCACTGTCAAGACACCAAACCTAAAATTCCTTGTATGTGCAAACTTGCTTGACAATAAAGACTATTCTGATTCTGATTCTGATATTCAAAAATTATAGTTATCATAGCTACTATATGAACGCATCATTTCAAGTGTATAGAAACAACTCGAATGTGCAAAAAACACTGTAATGGGGATTCATTTGCATTTTATAGTCCAAAATGTTCATCAATATGGTTGACGGAAAATTACTGGTTTTATTGCTCAATATTCAACAACTACGTAACAGGCAATGTTAAGACGAAAACAGCTTACGGACGGGGTCCTACCAACATCTCTGTCTACAGAAATGACGTCGGTAGAAGGTAAATCAGCTGATGCCGAGTGATCTAATAAACCACAATAAAACACTTTTATCTGTCAAATGAGTTTTACAATCCGACAGCTGACGATATTCTGACCAAACAGGGTTGACATGCTTTATATGGGTAAGTACATACCCCAAAACTCCTGTCTAGCGCGAAAACATGGCGGACTTTGTGCTAAGTCAGTGGAACCTTATGCTAATGTGCTAACGTCAGGCCTATTTTGTTTCCTTGCTTTTTATTTCTTATTTGAGACTTTTAGCATCGGTTGCTGCTATGATTTGCCAGAAGTGTCGCCAGTGATTTAGTTATATTTAGTATTCTTTCCATGTTCTGACTACGAGACAAGAGAAATGGGTTCAAGCGAACGTCACAGTTAGCGTTAGCGAACTATCCAACGGTGTCAGCGCAACAAGCACACATATTGGATGGTCGCAGTTCTCATGGAGTACTAGATACTTGCAACGATAGTGATACCGTACCGTGCTTACTCATGTTGGACGGAGACACATTATAATTACAATTTTATAGTTGAAATTATATCAGGATATAGAGGGTGTAGGCAATTTAGTTTTCATAGAACTTTGTCTACATCAAAGTAATACTTCAATGAACAGTTTATCGCGCTTTACACTTTAACTAATAATTAACCAATTCACTAGATCATGGACGTTGGAACCATTCCCACCCACTTACCCCAGATCAATAATATTTGACTGTCACTTGTCTGTTAACTCTGAAAACAAACCGAAAGTCTGGCTTTAGACTCAACATACCTCGCTAACTCAGTAATCTATCTTCTCAGTATACTCATCAGATCCACCATGCACAGAAGCCGACTGAAACGAGCTAGACGCGATGGATTATGTTGTAAGAGTGTTTTATTAGAGTCAATATGCCCTTGAAACAGCCTTTGATCACTAAACATCAAAGGTAAAACTTGATCTCTGGCATTTAATTTCTAACTCTTAAAGTCTGGTTTATCAGTGCTCTGTTTTGGCTGCATATTCACTGGGTTTTGGTAGTAGATTTGTCAGATCGCCTATACAGGGGGCGCTAGAGAGTTTTTGATACAAGGTCATTAATTTGCTTGATATTTGAATTGTGTTTGCTGTTGGGGGAGCCCACCCACATTTTCTTTGCTGTCGACAATCATGATATAAACAGAAAATTGTATTTGAGAACATTAATTAAAAAATGTTTAATTCATTTAAATGCACTTCTTATACTTTTAGCGCTAACTTTCAAAAGTAATATTTCAATGAAAAGTGTTCAGAAGTTTTCAATTTATCTGATATAGTTAGGATTTGCTGCAACTTATTATTGTAATTCCATCTGTTTAGATCATGGACAACATTTTCCAGGATTATTGAACATTTTTAAAGAATTAAAAAAAAAATGAATTATCAGTTTCTAGTTTAAATGAGTTAGTAAACATTTATTGTTATGTCACTGTGTCAAACATGATATTAAACTATTTTCTACACTGAATGGCTTTACACAGACAAAAAACTATGTTTGTACAATACTTAAAGTTCAAGTCCTCAAATGTTGTAAACCTTTTTGAATCAATGATCACATCATACTAAAGCCCACAAGCTTAACATTCCAGTTGCAGCACATGGTCTTCCTCTGAATGCCGACAGTCTGTGCCCTCAGTGAATGCAGACAATGGATTTTGATTGTTTGGTATGAAACTAAAGGACTCAACCCATAGGCTTTCATCACCAGAGACATTTTGACCTGTCAAAATCTAAAGCATTACGAATTACAATGCAATTCTAACACACATTTATTTTACTGTTATGTGGGAGAGCAGATGTTACATGACCTTTTAAATAAATGTAATCATTTTTCACAGATCTCGACCATGGACAAAATCTTGGAGGGCCTTGTAAGTTCCAACCACTCTGTTCCAGTGAAGAGAGCCATTGTGAAAAAGGTAGTCGAAGCAGCAGAGAAAGAGGTGACTGAGGAACAGTGTCAGTCTCTGTTTTCTCTCACCACCCGCCTCATCTTGGTCGGAGAAGATGCCTTCCAGAAGCAGACCGGCCTCCAGGTTTTGGATGCCTTTGCACGTTACCACCGGCCAGAGTTTGAGCATTTCTTCAGTAAAGACTTTGTCCTCAGTCTTCTCCAGCAAGGCTATGGCCAGTTAGACCGCAAAGATCCAGTCATCATAGACTACATTCACTGCTGCCTGCGGCTGCTCATCAGCTGTCCCTCGGTGCTGGAGATCTTTAGTGTGATCCAGGTGGAGGTTTTAAGGATGGTGTGTGAACGTCCGGAGCCAGCACTTTGTGCGCGCCTAAACAATTTGCTCTCAGATTTTGTGCAGTGCATCCCAAAGGATAAGTCGGGCATTCTGTTCTGCCAGCAACTGGTGAGAACCATCAGTTACTTTCACTGCTTTGCCAGCCAAGACCGGGAGCTGAGGGAGTATGTAGGTCAGGTGACGAAGGTCAGCACGCTGCTGCAGAACATCTGGAAGGCTGAGCCAGCCACACTGCTTCCCTCGCTGCAGGAGGTCTTTGCCACCATCTCTTCCACAGGTGAGATTCCTTCCTTCCTTCCTCTTTAAAGTGTGCTTAAGTAAGAAACTGCTTTTATTTTTTGTAATGTAATAGTAGAGATCGACCAATTAATTGATTTGGTCGATTAATCAGCATCATTAGAATGTTGATTCTGGGCCCAGAGAAGATAAAATAAAAATTATGAGAAGAAATCTGCTTCCACTTAGATCTTTTTTCTTGTTAGTTTGATGAGTTCCAGGTTTATTTATTAAATACTTTAACCCTTGATCTTCAGTCATTCGATTTTCGGTACTTATTTAATTGTTTATGTCTTATTATCATGATTAATGTATTAATACTATTATTATTAGTAGTAGTTGTAGTACTGTTTAATGTTGAGTCACATTACAGGGTCCTCAAATACTGACAGTTTGGATTTTCCATGTTGCCATGTACGCTTTAGGTTGGTGCCTTGCCCAATTAGCTGCCTTAAAACGTCAGTATTTGATGACTGGTGAATGAGACTGAACATCTTCTAGTTTTCATCTAGTTTCTAATAAAGTCAAAGTGTTTCAATTCTGACTGCCAATTTTTCACACTGTTATGTGGTAACATCAGCTGGTTAATCAGCCTGCTACAAACCATTGTTTTATCAACCTTTGACAAATCATTCCTGGTTGATCTTTCATTATTAGTGTAGCATGCGGTGAAGTGATTATACATATCTTAAAGAAGGTTAAAATATCAACGAATTAGAATTTTTTACCCCATAGATTTAGAAATCTGCCCATCACTGCTGGAAAAAATAGCATTTGTACTTGGCAGTATGAAGCTAGTGCCCTTCCTTCTGTAAATTGGCATTAAATCTTGGAATTTTTTTTTTTTTTTTATTATTGTATGATGAAGCAGCTGGGAGCAGTGAACTTGTTTCGTTTTGCTTTTTCAGAGCCTTGCCAGGAGCTGACTATGATCCCTTGGCTCAGTTCTCTTATTCATATAGGTTGGCTGTTCATACAGCTTTATGCAATAGTACTGGCACATAGGTCATTTTAGGATTTAGGAAAATTTTGGAGGTTTTGGCCTCATTTTACACAGTTGCCATCCCTTAAAGCAATTGACATTAGAATGTAGGGGGCAAGTATTGGACAGGATGTGTTGGCTCAACTGTAATCTGCAGAGTATTGTTGGTGATAAATTTTAGAGATGTCCTGATGACTACTGTGCAGTGTTGCAAGCACCTTAACTGTGGTGCACCACTGAGTGCAAAGCAGGCAACAGTTTAGATTTGAATCGAGTGATGTGAGCAGAGTCGCTTTGGGTAAAATAATTCCAATTACAAGCTTTGTAAAGCTTTGAATGTTTATAGCTTCTAAAATTTTGTGACTTTAGATTTTAGTGGTCTTGTACTGCATTATGACAATAAACCCAATCTTAAAAAAAGGGATGTTGGGGTTTTGTAATTATCATTACCGTTGTATCATTTCTAGTCATATTTCTTTTTTTTTTTAAATTTTTTTTAAACAGACCCCTCTTTTGACCCATCCATTGCTCTGGCCAGCCTGGTCCAGTACATCCCTGTCCAGATGATCACAGTGCTCATTAAGAGTCTCACCACAGACCAAAATGTCAAAGACGCAAACATGACTAAAGCCCTCTGCAGGTAACCTTGTCCATCTGGTCATCCGAGACAAACAGCTTTTTCTATCTTATTTTAGATTATGTGTTGTTTCTACATTATTTGAACCCCCACATGTACTTTTTCTTTCTACTTAGGATGATTGACTGGCTTTCGTGGCCTTTGGCGCAACATGTTGACACCTGGGTCATCTCTCTACTCAAAGGACTGGCCGCAGTTCAGAAGTTTACCATTCTCATAGACGTCACTCTGCTTAAAATTGAACTGGTTTGTTGAGAAAATGCCTCATTTTGATTTATTCTGGACCTTGGGAAGAAATTGTACTGGCATTTTCTGCATTGTTCAGAATGACAGGTGTTAAGTAATAATTAAGGTACAGGGCAGCAGTTTTTCTTAAAGATATACCATCTAGGGCTGATGAACAGGCTTGAATTATACAAGCTTTTCTTGACTATACAAATATATACATGCCTTGTTTTTTGACCCATAGGTGTTCAGTCGTCTGTGGTACCCCATTGTACGGCAGGGGGCGCTAACAGTGCTCTCCCACATGCTGCTGAGTTTCCAGCACTCTCCTGAGGCCTTTCATTTGGTAAGGCGTCGTCTGTCTCTTCACAGCCCATTTCCCTCTCATATGACCTTTTTATCGGTTTTCTAGTTTTCCTCACTTGTTGCCTAAATTACTTCAAAGCTGCATAGGATTCTCTCGACAGAACCTGAGGCTCAAGCCAGCTCACCCACTAATGATGTTTGAAGCACTTAAATGCTAAGCGATGGCCCTAGAGTTGGCCAATTTCATTAATATCTAAAAACATGAGTGGTCTCAAGAACACTCAGTAAATGAGACTGTACTCTCTGTGGAGTTCCTGATGTGCAACTACCCTGCTGCAAGATTCGTGTGGTTTAATATAAGCAGTACATTCCAGCATTTCCAGCACTGCAGTAATCCTCAACATTTTCTTCTCCTCCCCACCATTCGCTGTCCTAGGTTGTTCCACATGTGCTGCATTTGGTCCAATCTCTGCGGATGGATGGCCTGCACAACAGTAAAGCTTTCTTGCTGCAGTTTACGGAGCTAATACACTGCATGATGTATCACTACTCAGGCTTCCCTGACCTCTATGACAGCATACTGGAGGCCATCAAGGTAAACGAGTGGGACACAAGTCATAAAATTTATCATCTGTGTTAAGAAAATTTTGATCATTCCATAAACGTTCAAGTGTTGTTGATTTTACCAGTATCTGTTAAGTCTTTTCTAACTTAAAATTTGGCATTTTAGGATCTCCCAAAACCCGCAGAAGAGAAGATCAAGTTGGTGTTGAACCAAAGTGCCTGGACATCCCAGTCCAACTCATTTGGCTCGGTTTTTCTGAGGCAAACTGCGAAGTCTGAGACGGGCAAGACTGGCCTGGTCAACCTGGGCAACACCTGCTACATGAATAGCATAATTCAGACTCTGTTCATGGCCACAGAGTGAGTTGTGTATCCAAATAAACACACACACACAGCGCATCAGTATACTCAATCACAGAGCGTAAACTTTGACGGCCTGAGTGCCACTGTTTATTTCTCAGTTTCAGGCATCATGTTTTATCATTGCATCTAAACGGCTCCAACACACTAATGAAAAAGCTCCAGCTGCTCTTTGCTCTCCTTGCACACACTCAGGTTAGTGTTGTCCTGTGTAACTGGTTGCAGAATATTATTACTGATGACAAAAACTGATTGCTGTGCTCTTGCGTTTTTCCTGCAGAGGGCAGCATATGCTCCCAGAAACTTCTTGGAAGCATCGCGGCCTCCCTGGTTCAATGTGGCCTCTCAGCAGGACTGCTCTGAATACCTCAGATTTCTTCTAGACAGGTACTACCCAAACAGAGTCGAGTAATTAGTCATGGAAGGATCGTATCAATGTAGTGGTCCAGATTTTCACTCTTAAGTTGGTTTTTCCATCTATCAAATGAATAAATACAAATTGTATAATGTCAGTGCATCGTTTAAGTCAAACAGAATGAATACAGGGGGAAAAAAAAGGTACAAATGAAGCAATTTGATTTTTGAATGTGCTGTTGTATAGTACACTATTCTAAATAATTAGACTGAGGGCTTTTTTCTTTGGAAAGGGAAGATGTGGTGTAAAATCACAGCAGTGGCTGAAATTAAAATCAATATACAGTTGTATTTTCTACTGTAACTTTGAATGTCTGTGTCTCATGATCTCAAGGTTGCATGAAGAGGAAAAGGCAATTCAAGTCTTTGAATCAGCTAAGCCAAAGATTGCTTCCCCTGTTGATGCAAGCAGCAAAGACCCAGCTAGTCAGACTTTTCCAGAGGAAGGTGACAAGCCGTCTTTGACTACAGCAGAAGCTGAGCCCAAGAATGACAGGAGGACTTTGATAGAGATGATGTTTGGTGGGAATCTGATCACAGGCATTCGCTGTCTGCAGTGTAACTGCATCTCAGAGAAAGAAGAACCTTTCACAGACCTCTCCTTGGCCTTCTGTCCATCTGCCACCTCTCAGCACAGCCCTCAACGTGAGGGGCCCTCAGAGGAGCCCAAGCTTCTCTGTCAGGGATCTGTCAACGGTGGTAGTGAAATTGCTGAGCCAAGCTCAGCCAAAGCCCCAGCAAGCGATGTCCACTATATGCCGGTAACAAATGGGCCTCCCCTCTCTGTGCCTGACCTGGTGAACTATTTTCTGGCTCCAGAGATCCTTGATGAAGAGAATGCCTATTTTTGTGAGAAGTGTGGCTCCCTCCAGCGGGCCGAGAAGACCATGAAAGTGGTGTCTGCTCCTGAATACTTAATCCTCACCCTACTGCGGTTCTCATATGATGCCAAATGTCATGTCCGGAAGAAGATTCTGGAGAACGTCACCATCCCGCCGCTAATGAAACTTCCTGTATATACCGGTTCTAAGCCTACAGAGTCATCCTTTTCTCCTGTGCAAATGGATTCTCCTGAGAGCAGTGAAAATCTGGCTAAGAAGCTCAAACCCTCCCAAAAAGATGAGGAGGAGGGAAAGGAGAAGATAGATGTCACAGAGCAGATAAATACAGAAGAGACGTCAGTTCAGTCAGTGCTCTATGTCCTCAGTTCAGTGGTGATGCACTCGGGCATGTCGTCTGAGAGTGGCCACTACTATTCTTACGGTCACAATGTCAACAGAGCAGATGGGACACAGCATCCAGCCAATCACTTTACCTTCAAGGACGATTTGCAAAATGGTCAGGGCGAGTGTGGCCTTTCCACTTGCACAGCACTCTCAATTCCACCCGAACAAGGAGACACACAACATAATAGTAGCCAGGAGGCAAGGGATTGGCTGCTGTTCAACGACAGCAGAGTGACATTTTCATCCTTCCAATCCGTGCAAAATATTACCAACCGCTTCCCCAAAGACACAGCATATGTGCTTATGTACAAGAAACAGGAGCTACCTGGGCAGAGCGGGAATGAGGGAGCTGTGGCAGATAGAATAAGACTAAGTGCGGAACCTCCCTTGCAGAAAGAGTTACTCGATGCTATTATCAAAGACAACAAGCTGTATTTACAGGTATGCACTGTGTTGGGCTATAAATGGGCAAAGCGGTAAATTATACCAAGTGTGCCCTGTTTGAAGTAATTAGCATTACACCAAGTCCCGTTGCAAAATAGGGCAGACTGAAATTCTATACTTGCATTTAATGCATACCACCATTGGCAGGCCAAGTAATTTTTATTTATGTTGTTACCTCCTGTTACACTTCAAATTTAACACATGTAAGTGTGAAGCTATTATGATAAGGACCTTAGAAGATTCTCTGAGATGGAAAGAAGCCGAGGGAAAGCATACTTTCTACTTTCACCGATAACTAAAAGTCTACTGGAATGTAGCTTTTTTTTTTTTTTTCTTATTTTGACTGAATTTGAAGCCAAATGCGAACCGTCCTGTTACAAAATGAGAAGTGTAGTTTCTCGAGTCATTGAACTGTGATGTGTTGTGTTGACTTTCCAGTGCTCAATGTAACTTAAGTCTGTCACCTCTAGAAGGGGCTGTGTTAATTGTTATGCATCAGTCACATAGAACCATACCAACGCTATATTAACTTCACATCTGTGTCAAGTATGTGCTTGTTTCCACTTGTAAGTAATCTCACTTTGAAATACCTCTCAATTCTCCGTTCTGTCAATAGGAACAGGAGCTCAATGCCCGGACCCAGGCTCTTCAGGCCCCTTCATCCTCCTGCTCATTCAGGCCCAATGGTTCAGATGACAATAACCCACCAGGGAGCTGTGGCCCATCTGGTGGAGGAGGAGGAGGGGGAGGGGGCTTTACCACCATTAGTAGACTGGTCTTCTGAAAGGAACAAAAAGGTGAAGGACACCCAACAGACTGGCACTAAGGGAGCCCTTAACTGTCATACCATAGAAGTGCATGTAACCTCATGAAAAGAGCACTGAAATGATTTAAAACACACACAAAAACACAAAGCATCTGCACTGATTCTTTTCCTTTATTTGACTATATTAGTTTTGATTAGTCTTTATAAAACTGTTTCAGGTATGATGTAATAATTTTTAATTTATTTAGACTTTTTTCCATATGTTAACATTGTGATATTTCATTTATCTCCCATTTAAAAAAAAAAAAAAAAAGAAAAATGAAAAGAATGAGGTACTTATCAATGAAACTGTGTTGTCTATTTTAATTGAAAGAAATGCAACTAGAGTTAGATCATTAGTAAGTATTTGGACAGTGACACAGTATTTGTTATTTCGCCTCTGTACCTTACAACAGTGGATTTGAAATGAGTCAATCAAGATATGATTGAAGTGTACATTTTCAGCTTTTATATGAGGTGTATCACAAGGGCAATAGATTCACCATTTAGGAATTACAGCCATTGTTACACAAAGTCCCCCATTTTCAGAGGCTCACAAGTAATTGGAATAACTAACATAGATAGTGGGAAAATTTAAATATCTTAAGGAAAATATACCCTACACGCCTCAGAATTCATCCTGATACTTTCATCAGCAGTCAAATCATCAATAAACACCAGTGACCCAGTTCCTCTGGCAGCCATACATGTGGTAATTATGCCTCAATGATTTTTGAATGATAGTGTGGTACGCTTCAGATCATGAGCTGTGCCTTTCCCTCTCAAGACATTTCTAGAGATGATTCAATGGCCCTAATTGATGTCATTGATCATGCAAATGTATTTATTCGCATAAGGGGTTTCAACGAGTCACAAGAAAGTAAAGAAATATGTGTGTGTGTGTGGAGGGGAAGCCCAACGTACATGTCCATTCTGCCTCGCCAAAACACACAACGGTGAGCCGGAGTGGCAAGTGTGTGTTAGAGCTGAAAGTGCACCTCTGACACACCAGCGTGTGTGAATTAGATAGCATTTATTAGCATTAGCATTATCAACTCACATGTAACATGTTTCTGTTAGTAGTCTTTGATTTCATACTGCCGAGTTGCATGTTTCCCCCATTGTAAAAGCCGTTCATGCATCGCTGATGTTGTTAATGTAATGTTACACCATCCATTGTTGTCATTGTCACTATTATTTGGCTGTTTTATATCTAGTGTTTATTTGAACAATTACAGTCCACTGTTGAAGTCTGTCTGTTTTTACAGTCTGTAAATTGTTTCAGTAATTTTCCTTACCCCACATTATGCATATTACTCCAGTGTTTAGATAAATTTACATGATCAAGTTCTTAAGTAAGAATGCTGACTCTCCAGTTCAGTGAAACGATTGACGTGACATACAGAAACTAAATTCATCTGTTTCCCAGCAATTCTTTTGAATATGATCTTCAGTATTTTTCCGATGAGGCATCTGTTCTATTATTGTTAATATATTACGCAGTATATATTACGCAATTCAAATTTGCTTTGTGTCAGTATAATAATCATAAGTAACTGAAAAATGTGCCCACAGCTGGTCATGAAACTTCTGAAAATTGAGTACTTTGTTTATAAATGGCCGTATTCCTAAATGGTTAATCAAATACTCTTACTACCTCTCAAAATAATGCTGTGTGTCTACATATTGATCACATGTTTAAAACATGTTCATAGATTCTGACTGGTCACAGTTTTTCTAATATTACCTCACAATGACACACACACACACAAATATATGCAGATACATGCATGTGCAGTAAGCAGTACTGAAGAAAGAATTCACCTGTGAAGATAAGACTTGATTCGTAATGGCTGTGAACACAGATAACAACCATTTGTTTACTTTTCTGATTTGCAGGCTGCTTTTAATCAGAAGCTGTATAGTTTGATTTTGAAGATTTCAGAATCTTTGACGTGTGCTTTCTTGTTTTGTAGGTTTCATATCCAATGCAATAAATGTACATACTTCGATACGTACTTATAAAAAGTCTATCTGAATAATCCTGGAAAACAAAATTATGTGGAAAACAAAATACTGGTTTTGTAACATTTCCAAGATAAAGACATTTTTAATTTCAATATTGAATGCTGTTCTCCCATCATTAAGTATCTACAAAGAACTAAATGGCTTGTTCATCCCATTCAGAGAGAATCGTGTGCTTGTGCTAATTATATGTGCCTTTTGATATTTAACGTCAAAGTTTTAAGAGGAATTTTTCAGGATATACACTCAGCTGTACTTAAATTTCTACTCGGCTAAATGCCTCAGTCAAAATGGTGAAATGTCCATTACATAATTACATTAATTCTGCAACCCACAAAATTTGCACTGATAACGTTTTCCTTTTCAAGTGACTTTATTGATTAAGTACACAACTTTGCATACGTTGATTCATAATTCATCAAAACAAGCACACACATCACCTTCTTTCAAGTCATGTGCAACATTATACTGTGTCCAGACAGAATAGGGTGCTATTTATTGCCGATTAGCAGTTAATGTAAAAAAACATTGCAATAGCACTAAAGCTATCAAAGCTTTTCTAAATTTGAGGGGAAAAAAAGAAAAATCAATGATTCTCAATTATTAATTGATCAAACCATTACACTTTCTCCTCACTTTTTTTTTTTAAACTTTAATTTGTAGGAGTGGGATGATATTCTGAATTTTCTTTCAATGCAATTTCATATTGGGATTTTATGATATTTACATGTGTTTTGTAGCTGCATATGCTCATTGGTCATGCACTGAAATGGGCCCTGTTCTGTTCATCTGGGTCAAAATGAGTTACGCACTGCAAGAAGAGATGCCATTAAAGGCACAGCTTCTCTCATGTAAAGCCTGTTAGACAGGGCAATTTCAAGATATTGCTGCATCAAGAACATGACACATTACCTGTTTGGCATAATGCTTCGCGGCATAGTACAAAATATACAGCATGGTGAAAAAAATAATTTGCAGAAATTGGTGTGTTGTATATACAGCCTTTAATTGCTGTCTATTTCTTCATCAGTACTCGGGCTGCAGGACGAGGTCATGTGTTTGTGCAGTGGCTAAGTCATTAATCACAGAGTAACAGAGGACATCCTATGGGAGATGTGTTTACCATGACAATAGCATTCCAGTGGGATTCCTCAGATACTCTTTTAAGTCCATGGGGACTATGTATTTGCCCGCTAAAAATGCTCTCTTCAATATCTTGATTTTTATAGTAAATCAAATAAATGTAAAAATAAAATACCTTTCTACTGTGAAAGAAGCCTATTTAATACTACTAATATTTCAGTCTTAGAATACATTTCACACAGGCTAAAGTAATCTGTAAAGTGAGTAAAGACAATAAAATGTCTCAATCTCGAAAGTTACAAAAAAAATAAATAATTTTAATCCCATTATCCGTAAAAATAGAAATAGCTAATTAGTGAATATGAGGGTGGGACATTAAGCATTATTTTTAGGGCGAGATTTCTTTAGGGAATAAACATATGGATAGCGTCAAAGAAGTGCAACGATTTCTTAGCCCGATTCCTACGGTCGGTTGTTTCATGGGACGGAAGAAAAAGGCTTGTTAAACTACATGTCCCACAGTTTTCCCTGTCCGCCGCCGCCTGGTTTCGTCCCCCAAAGGGTATATTAAAGTGAGCATCAGTTTAACATCCGGTTTTGGCTTTCAAAATAAGTACCAAATGAATATGCTGAACGTTGACAACGTACATTAGAGGGGTGACCTGTGCAGCGTAAACATGAAAATTACCTCAAGTCAAGGTTCTCGTTCCTATGAATAAAAACGCATGGGTTATTTGAGTTTCAATAATCGACATGGCTAGTCATACATTGGTCAAATGAGAATGAATAACCAAGGCTCCCAAGTATGATACATATCCAACTCACGTTTGTAACGGTTGAAATATTAAACAAGACATTAATTTTGAAAGCTGTCTCACCATGTTTCCGCAGCTTTGCTGCCCTTGTTAGCTTGACAATCCCTAGGAGAGTGAGTTGAGGGAAAGACGGAACCACCCTGTCAATCACACTAAAGGAGCCATGGGAGTAAACTGGTAGGAAAACACGATGGAACCACAGTATTTACCGTGAAGGTTGTTTAAATTTGCGCAGGAACGAGAAGTATGCAAAGGCACACTGTGGGACGTTTACATGTGACCTCACAAACTGGGAATCGCTCCACATTGACCGGAATTAGCATGAAGGGTTACGTATAACAACAAGAAACTTCGCGACTTTCAGTTGCCTGCGCCTGTGTTTGCCTCCACAGCGGCCCGGTTTGGCCGAAACACACGGGTCAGCGTTGATATTTGTACAAAAGGCGGCGCCGCGGAGGATTTCTAATGAACTCCAGGCTCAGGAGCTGGGGAGTCCCTTCATTAGACTAACGTTACAACTCGTGGAAAATCTGGTCGGTGCATTTCAGAGGACTGCCCTGTCGGTGAGTCGACTTTCGAAGAAGCACGGTTGTTATTTATCGCCGTTCAAAAACACAACATGTTCACTTTACACCTTGGGATTGAAGCGTTTAAGCTTTGTGTGTGTGGGTTTTCTGTTTTTTTTTTTTTTCCTTCTCCAGGTACGAGAAGACACTCCCAAAAACAAACGAAGCCAAACCGAAATCTCCGCTCGAACTCCCGAGGGCGAGAAAAGGGGGCAGATATGAGTGGGGGGGATGTGGTGTGCTCGGGGTGGCTAAGGAAATCTCCTCCTGAAAAAAAGTTGAGACGTTACGTAAGTGCACTTTATATACGATGTGTTACAATGTAATAAAGTAACCTGTTAGTGCTCCGGCTTTCCCGTGGCCACGCTGCGTGTGCACGGTCGGAGCAGACCTGCGTAGGCCTCATCCTGCGAGCATTTCAACAAAATTGTTTTGCCATTTTCTCAAGCTGAAGCAATCTGTTACTTCTCTGCGCTAAGTTTGCCTCACCGTAAACGTAACTAGATCATAAGTAAGCACGTGCGAGGCCCTTTTTTTGTTCGTTTGTTCAAGGTAATTGCAATCGGGAACATTGCTCTATTAGTTTGGGTCCAAACATTTACTTAATGCCACCACGCAGCAGTTAAACGTCACAGAATTATCCTAGAGGATGTGATTTAATTGAGCCAACAGGACAATACATTGATTACATTGGAAAACAAACTTGTGCAGCACAAGTTGGCATTCGTAGTGTCAAAGGTGGTGAACGGTCATGCCAAGGGCTAAATGACTTACAAAACAAGTTGGGAATACATCAAGGATGACCCGCCCCCTCCATTCCTGCAAATTTTAAACAGTTTGTAAAGTGTTGTGGGATGTGCATAATGAAATGTTACAGAGTAGGCTTGCCAGAGTTACAGTTCATGTTTAAAGCCCTGCAGTGATTGATCAGATTGGTCTTTCACAATCACACACACCTCAAAGACAAAACCTGTCTCGAAATTCAAAGAAAAATGGAATTTTATATGTAAAGCCCAAAATCAGAAATTACAAATTTTGTCACTGGTCTTTAACAAACTGTATAGATGTGAGACCCTCTGCACTTAGACCCATGTTTGAAGGACCACAGTTTTCCCTGCATGCTGCTGCAGCCTCATTTCGTCCCCAAAAGTGATATTAAAATGAGCACAACTACATTAGTGTAACATCGGGTTTTGGCTTTCAAAATAAATGAATTAAATGAACGCACTTGATGTTGACGGAGTATGTTTGAGGGGTGAACTGTACAGTGTAAAAACATGAAAATTATCTTGAGCGAAGATTCTTGTTACTTGAATTTTACCAATCGACATGACTAGCTGTACATTGAACAAATGATAAATAAATAGTCAAGGCTGCCAAGTATGATACCTGATGATATCAAACTGAAATCTCTAACAGTTGTACGCGTAACATTAAAGAAGACGGACATTTATTTGGCTTCACCGAGTTTCTGCACCTTTGCTGCCTTTGTTCGCTTGACACTGCGAAAAGGGTGAGGAAAAATTGAAAAAAACCCTAAACAGGAAAAAAAAAAAAGAACCACAGAGGAGGGTCCCTCTTCCTAAGATGGACAGACGTGCAATAGATGTCATTTGTACAGAACACAAAAACATGACAATAATAGATTAGTAGGAATGCAGGAGTTCATGAGTCTATAAATACAGATTTATGAGAAATCTCTTGACCCAGAAACAGGTTAAGTCTGTTGGTTCAGGAGTCATAGTGGTCCAAGTATCCAGATTTGTGTGTTGCTTCTGAAATCTATAAGTCCAAAAGTATGTGGAATCTATAAATCCAGGGGTATGTGAAGTCTAGTGATCCAGATGCGGGTATAGTTTGTTGGTCAGAAGTCATTGTAATCCATGGATCCAGATTTGCGGACCACAGCAGCAGCTCCCAGTGCAACCTAGAAAACCTGCATGATGACAAAGCACAAAGGCTCCTGGGAAGAGGTTACGTTAGTACAATGTTTTGTTAGGATCTGGACATTTAGAGGAGCAGAGATAGAGTCAGAGGGGGAGGAGAAGAAGAGAGGAGCTCAATGTATCATGGATTGTCCCCCTGGCAACCTAAGCCTATAGCAGCATAACTAAGGGCTAGATAGGCCAACCCTAACTATAAGCTTTATTTAAAAGGAAAGTTTTAAGCGTACTCTTAAAAGCAGAGAGTGTGTCTGCCTCCCATACTGAGACTGGAATATGGTTCCACAGAAAAGGAGCTTGGTAGCTGAAGGTTCTGCCTCCCATTCTACTCTTGGAGACTCTGGAGATTACCAATAACCCTGCATCCTGGGAGCGTAAGGTTCTCGTAGGGCGATAGGGTACTATGAGCTCTTTAAAATGAGATTGTGCCTGACCATGAATAGCTTTGTAGGTGAGGGCAAGGATTTAAAATTCTTTCTGGATTTAACAGGGAGCCAGTGCAGGGGAAATATGGTCTCTGATGCTGGTTCTTGTCAGTGCATGTGCTGCTGCATTCTGGATTAGTTGAATAGTTTTTAAGATTTTATTAGGGCAGCCTGAAAATAAAGAATTACAGTAATCTAGCATGGAAGTAGCAAATGCGTGAAAATTTTTCTGCATCATGTTGAGACAGAACGTGTCGGATTTTAGTAACGTTACTGAGGTGAAAGAAGGCCGTCCTTGAAATCTGTTTGTCATTAACATGAATACATTGATATCTATCAGAAAAGTAGGACTTAAATCATCTTAGAGCAAATCCTTTAATGCCAATTTGGTGTTCCATCCTCTGTAGTAGGATGTGATCATCAATAGTGTCAAAAGCTGCGCTAAGATCTAATAAGACTAGTATAGAGATATGTCACTCATCAGATGCAGTGAGGAGGTCATTTGTAACGTTCACCAATGCCGTTTCTGTACTATGATGCTTTCTAAAACCTGACTGGAAACCCTCAAATAGACTATTATCCGGAAGAAAGTCACAACTGTTTTGCTACTGCTTTCTCGAGAATCTTTGAAAGAAAGGGGAAATTGGATGTTTGTCTATAGTTGGCTAGAACTTCTAGATCCAGGTTAGGATTTTTTAGGACCGGTTTAATTCTAGATACTTTAAACATAACCTGTTAGCACAGGCACATAACCTGTTACAAGAGACAGATTAATTATATTCAGTAACGCCGTGCTAACTAAGGGTAAAACGTCTTTGAGCAGCCTAGTAGCAATGGGATCTAATAAACAAGTTGACCGTTTAAATGAAGATAATATTGTTATTAGCTCATTAAGGTCAATTGGATGGTAGCTCTCCAACACATATCAGGACCATTAATTAGCCATTCATTTTCAAACTGGTGACTGGTGAGTAAATTGTCATTGGTTTGTGTGCAATCCTCTAATTGTTTTCTTCTGCAGTGTCACATTAGCTGTCAGTCCTACATTTTTTCCTTGTGGATACTCCCATTGCTCATATTTGAATCACAAGACTTACTTCTAAAGGAGGAGGGATTTTTTTTCACAGATGGAAAAAAGTTAAAAACTTATCATAAATAGAGAATTTTGACAGGGCTTGCTCATTGATTTTATGAGTTTTAATCATTAACTATACAAAAAATGCACAAAGCTTCTGGCAAATGTAACAGCCCCGTTTATATCAAACAATACGGTTCAGTTTGAGGGGGATGTTGCAACAAATGTTTGTAACACGAAATTCTGGATGTCTTTTGTTGTTTCCTTTATTTACTCTGTTGCTTTCTCATACATTGAACTTATTGGAGGTCTACACTGAGGCACGCTGCTGTGATCTCATTCTTCTTAGCTGGCGCCATCTTAACAGCCCACTGTGTATTGTGCCCACCAGGTAATGCTACAGTTGCCCATGGAAACACATGCCCGTAATGAGTTTACCATTCTCAAGTGTACCGTACTGAAGTGAACCATATTTCTTGGTGGAAATGGGTCTTATGTGAAAATGTGCCCCCTACTTAGTCGATTTTTTTTGTCTGTCATCTGTGGGGCGTGATAACGTTTTTATTGACAAGTCACGACCTGAAAGACCTGTGTGAAATACATAGGTAAACAGTCAGTGACATATATTAGTAGGTGCGTATCTGGAAATCAGCTGCTATATAAAACAGTTGAAAATACAGACGGGTTTCAGAGTCGCTGTGTACTCAGAGATCGTTGTGTTTAAACTTGTTCTTTAGCGTTGTCATCCTTTTGTCCAATTTAACCAGTAGAGCCAATAGAGGTAATGCTAATGCTTAGCACAGGTAATTGAGTCGTAATTCAAGTGCCAGTGTCTAGTGGGGTGTGCACGAGGGCGTGCTTGTCCACAGTTTCTCAGTCAGATCCGCCACTTTGGCCACGCCTCTCATCAACATATGTAACATGAATTCAACTAACTAACATGGCTGCGTCTGTAAAGCCAGTTTCGAAGCTCAAAAACAGGTGGTTCAAAAACCAATGGGTGACATCACAGAGGGTTTATGCTTTGATGTTTTTACTCACAACCTTGTAACACTGACCACAGATCAGCATTTTATGTGTTGGCAGTCACCACAACATATGTTATGTGGTGCTGAGGTATTGTTTCCCCTTCAGGATGTTTTCACTTGATCATCACTTCTGGTACTGTCTACAAAACCGCTTGTTAGGTATAAGGACACCGGTGGAGGAGTTTTCATAGTAAACTGCTCCAGTTGTTTTCTGTTCACAGTAGTCTAGAATAGTCATGAGTGATCTATGTTATGAAGCGCCTAAGAACTGCTCTGATGATGGTTTGATAGAGAATGATTTTTGATTGATTGAATTTTTTTTGGGGGGTTGGGGCGATCAGCATAACTGTTTGTTTTTGGCTAAACCCAGAAGTTTAGTTTATTTCCCCAACCTCTGGTATTTGACATTTGGATACCCTTGATTTGTGTTGCCTTGAAGGCACTTAACAGAAAATCAACAAAATCACAAACCTTAATCAGATTGAAAACATATTTATCATCAACTGCTTAGTATTCAATAACATCGAAAGCAAACAAAATGGACATGTTTCTTTGAAAGGTCATTTTGCTTTGGTCACATGAAGATTTGTAATCCATGGAAGTGCTGACTATCATTTTTGGCAGATGACCAAGTGTACGGCCAAGATCAATCTGGGAATTTGCCACCAGTTGTTTGAGTTAATTCCTCAAATAATTAGAGAAGTCGACTGTTTTCTGAACTAGAAATTGCAATGAATCATTGTGATATAAGGACTCCAAGGATTAATAGGATGACTTAAGGTCTCAAAGGAATTGTTTTTCTATTTGTTATTGACTTTACTAATTTCATCAATATATTTGGAAGCATAATTTTGAGACGTTGTCAAGATAAAGCAATTGCTGTAAGCGAAGTACCTTTATATTTACTTCACTGGATGACACAACATCAATTGTAAGTTTGCCAATTGTTTGCTTAATTTTTAGTGAAGCTGCTAATGAACTCATTTACGTATGTTAGTATATGCAAACATTGAGGCAAAGTATTGTTTGTAAAGTTTGATAACATTAACCAGTACAATATCTGGGATTCACTACTGCTCTAATTATCCTTCCAGTCTTGTCATTCATTCATGCAGTTTGACAGTTAGACACAGAAATATCTGAGTACATCTATGAATCTGAATGTAAATGTGTGTTTCATTTTGTCATGATCATATAATGGGATCCTTCGGTAGAGTTAGGATGGGTAATAATTGCAGCTCTCAATAGCAGCTGTAGAAAAATCTTGTTATCCTGTCTTCATGGGTACATTCAGTACTGTAGACTAAATCTATGAGTCTCTGTAATGTCTCTTGGGACTGACAATATAGTTTGCAAGATGCATCTGTTAAATACATATATTTTAGATCACAACAGAGCCTGAAGAACCTTTTGATGATTATCCAGGGCGTTTATTCGTTCCAAGTAGTCAGGCTGCAGTGGCTGATGTTTTCATCCTGATTATATTTTCAACCAGTTTCAACCAGTGTTTCTATGTAAAAATGTAAATTTAATTTAAACTGATAGTCTAGAAAAGTTTAATAGTTAAGAGAAAGCCTTGTTTAGATTGCTGCATTTGCTGTAATGTAAGTGAGGCACTCACTTTTTTAAGGCACACATTTGTTTGTAGGTTTATTGACAACACTGGAAAAATACACAAAGCAAATAGAAGGGAACACTTTGAACACTAAAATAGTAGAATGTGCCACCACCTTCAGCTGTTTTTTTTATAAGCCTCATTTCGAGGCTGGGCAGTCGCACACTAGAAACTGGGGGCCTTGCTTACCCGGTTAACCACTCAGGGCAAAGTTTGCCCCTGAGACTCTGCTGCTGATCGGTGGAGCTCAAAGGTGAAGGCTGTTCAGCAGACTTGTGTGAGCAGCCCAAACCATCATAGGATTTGCACATGCCAGAAAATGTAGCTCTTCTATTCATCACCTAGGAAATAAATGTGATAAGGCAATATTCAGAGTCTTAAAAATTTTGGTCACTTTAACACCACTTTGACCAGTTGATAAGGTTTTACTCATGGATCAATAACAAAACTTGCTGCTGAGTCATTCACTACATTTACATGCACACAGTATTCTGTTTTTTTCCATTATTTCAACAAAGACAATTTTCTAACAAAGCTTTGCATGGCAAATTAAACATGTATGAATATTAAAATAATTTTCCTGTTTACATGGGTCCATCCTCCAATTTAATGGCATCTGAGCACATTCTTGAACCATTTGGCGTTGCAATTAAAACACACATTCAAAACATTGTTGATATTTGAGTTTCTCATCATGTTTACATCTATTTGTGTTTCTCTTTCAGTATAGAAATGTTAACTTTTTGTCTGCGCATGCATCCCTACCTCAGCAAACAGTTGGAGGGCTGTGTGTTGGAAACTGCTCTAAATACCCAAATTGAGGAGCATATTCTTAATGCATTGTTTGTGTGTCCAGAAACTCCTCTAAAACAGGAATAATACCTGCATAGTCCACATTAATACAAATTTTGATGCCGTAAAGGAACACTCAAGACTGAGAGCGTACATTTATTTTTTAGATTGAAAGACAAATGTAAGAGGGCTATACTCTGACAACCGGGTCTGTTTTTTCTTGGTTAGCAGCAGAGAACAGCAGAATAACTGCTGTAAGAATTAAAAGTAGATATTTATTTTTTAAATAAAAGTAAACAATACTCTTCTAAAGCTAGTGCACAAGGTCAAAGGTCGTTACACGTTTATAAGCTATTAAGTGCAGATAAACGCCAATCTTTTGTAATTTTTAATCACTGTCGCCTCATAGCAAGAAGGTCCTGGGTTCGTTTCCCGGGTCAGGGCCTCTCTGTGGAGTTTGCATGTTCTACCTGTGCCTGCGTGGGTTATCTCCGGGTATTCCGGCTTCCTCCCACAGTCCAAAAGCATGCAAACTGGGGGTTAAGCTAATTGGTCACTATAAATTGCCCGTAGGTGTGAATGTGAGTGTGGATGGTTGTTTGTCTCTATATGTGAGTCCTGCAATGAACTGGCGACTTGTCCAGGGTGACCCCGCCTTCGCCCGATGATGCTAGGATAGGCTTCAAAGTCACATTCTTGACAGTTAATAGTATGCCCTGAAAAACTCTTAAATACTGTTCAGTAAAGTGAAAGTTAAAAGCAGCAACTTTTTTTCTTAGTGAAATCATGACGAAAAGAGATTTTATTTTATTTCATTGAAGAGGACAACGTCTCAAGCGTGGACATGTTTTTGTTATTATGGTACTTATGGAAAGTTGGTTTGGGCTGTGTTATTAGTTGTTTTTGCACTCAGAAAGTACACATTTCTTTCCATTTTGTGCATTCTCAGCACAATTTCAGCATTTCAGAATATTGCTGATAACTTTGTCGACTACTGTTGTAATAATGAAATTTCATACTGTTGCATCTGTACTTAGCACCCAGTGGATCATTGTAATTCAGATTAGGATTTTGTTGTATACTTTGGTCCACCCCCTAATAGGGCCTCAGTGCTGGTGCACAAGTCAGCTGGATAGACCGGAAGAAGGAAAATATTGAACCCTGAAGGTTCTCTTCTGATGACTGTAAAGGGAGATTGAAGACATGCTCCTCTGGTCTTCAGTCCTCTCAGCTGGGATGAATTGCGTTTAGTATGCACCACAGGGGCCATGAACCATTACTTCTAACTATGGCTGACAAGAAACCATGTTTATTTCCAAAGTAAAGATAAAAAATATATGTACCAAGTGCGATGAATAAGTGTGGTCAAATGAAAATAGAGGCATAACTCTTTTAATAAATATAGGATTCATTAAATATGTTTAACAAGTGGAACAGATAACTATTACTTTCTGTAAAACACCCCGCCCCCTTGAAGAAATAAAAAAACAAGCCACCCAAACTGAATGCAACAATGGTGGACTTGTACAGCATTAGCCTCTTAGGATAACAAAGAAAACTTACTGGACCTTGTCCTAACTACCACAGGATCACAATTATCCATTTAGAGCGAGCTGACTACTGCTTTATAATCTTCCACATCTGGAAAATGGATGGCATGTGCCATTAATTATTTAATGTCCATTACAAACAAATAACCATTAAATATTAATATCCCTGCTCTTTCAACAATTATACTTACCAGCCCACTTTTGTCCTGCATATAGACTATTGTCATACATAGGTTCTAGGGATGGGGCATTTTTGAATATTCTAAAAATGATAAAAAAAATTAGAAGAGTTTGCCTGTATTTTGTTTTGTCCGAAAATATATATTTTCCCATTGTTTTCAGCAGCCCCTGTAGATAACATGATAACTGGTGATGTCACTTTTATTCCAGTAGAACGTATGTAGCACGGTCTTTCCCACTCAAGATCAGTAAAGCATTTGACCAAGTGCCCTTACATCCTACCGTAGCTATACAAACAGCAGAAACATACAAAGATCACTACAGCCGTCAAAAAGTTCAATGTGGAACTTGTTCAACAAAATAAATGAAAATGAGGTGGGATTGGGGGGGCAAATATTCGACGAGAGAACCTACACAGACATTCGAAAATTCATCTATGAGTTCCCAGTGAAGATTGAATAGCATTTGTGCTTGAAATGTCCACCCTTAATAGGCTCATAAGTTGCATTGTAGCCAAATTTGTAATGGGCATGATCTCAAAGTTAGGTTTAAAATATATTGTGAAAAGCAGTAAGTCCCAGTAAGTCATTAAACTGCTCTCAGAGGGATCATTTTATTCGAGCTTTGACCTGATGCAATGAAATTGTTTTCATTTGTTGTAATGTTTTATGACCCGGACTTAGAAAGACCTTTGTTTCAAAATGCAATATAAGTGAACATTGTGTGTTCGTCTGGATATTTATAGACTGTTGTAAGCCTGAAATTATGTCATTGCAACACCAGGGAAAACACAGCCACAGAAAAAAAAGTCAGAGAAAAGGACTCTGAAAGTCAGCATCGCATCATTTTATGTCCCACTCACATCTCACTAATGTCAGTGTCACCATCAGACTTGAAATGTGAAATGAACGTCAACCTTTTCTCAGTTTTCTTGTTTTGTTCTTTTTTTACTAAAGCTATGGGGTAGTAGTTTTGAAAGTTGTGAAGGGATAATTGGATATCTCATTGTCATGGTAATAAGAAAGCATTTTTCTGTATTTGTGCACATGCAGTTTCAGTTGTGAATATGCAAAGAACCAGCACCACTAAACACTTAAGGTGGTTGTTTAGTAACCTTTAAATGACATGTAATTCTTATACAACACTGAGGTTGTTCGATTGAATTTGTAGGTCAAGGCAGACATTGAGCATTTTGTAAACAAATGTGTCTGTATTTTGCCTGGTGCGGCTGTTTACCAACCAATGTGCCAAGTCCACAGCAGCTCATGGAGAGACAGTAGACAACGAGCTCTCATGCAGACTTTCCTTGTTTCAAACTTGAAGAACAGAATAAGAGTTGTGTTTTCTGATGTGATATGATTCTGTTGTGTTGTTAAATGATAATTTTTAAATGCAGATGACACAATATTCTCAACTATTTGGCAAGTTGTTGAGTTGAGTTGTACAAGTCATGCTGTCATTTCCTTTTCTGAAATGAGTAATCAGGATGATTCTCATACACACAGATGTATAATAGATCAATTTAAGTTTCACAAAAGCTTTACATATTTGCTTTCTATATTTTCTCATGTTTCAACTGTTCAACCAATGACGCCAGGCAGTAAAAATAGTTTGTATCATAAGGCTGCTTTCTATTTCCAGAGTGTAGCTGGTGTCTGTCATAGACATGGAACAGGGCTAGTAGGAGAATACAGATGACCAAAGATGGTCTGTACTAAAAAAACAAAAAGGCATAGTGGTCTTTAGTGGTCTAGTGATCGTTTCCCCTATTAGACTGATGGGAACAAAAAATAGAAAGACAGAAATTTAAAATGTATGATAATGTGCATTCCCTGAATTCATGCAAAGCAGGGATAGATGTAAAGATCAATGGTGTATGGTATAGGGCACTATGTGTGCAGTGATGTGTAGGTGGGGATTTACCACAATGACAATCAATAATTATTGTCATCATTGTTTGGGGAGAGTGAAGAGAAAGCAAACAGGATCAGAAATACTGGAGTGCCTCTCAAAGTAACACCATTAGGCAAGCCTCCAGTGACTACAGCACTCTGTTCTCTCCCTCGTTCTTTCCGTTCCCAGCGCTCTGTACTGGTCTGCAGGGTTGTGAGTGCCTGGTCCTGGGCCGCTGCTGGTTGTCCAGCTTAAGGGTAGGATGGGCTGCAATGCACTGCGCTGCACTGCTCTGCAATGCAATGCACTGGCTGATTGTTGTTTCTGCAGCACCAGGAGGGAAGAGGAGCCGCTCCCTGGTGCCCCAGCAAGGCATGGCCGCCCCTTCCTGTGTGAGGCACTGATGGCTAGCAGATGGCGAGTGAAGGGAGAAGAGGAGGGGTCTTATATTCTCTCCTTCTTATTCTCTATCTTTTCTGCTTCTGTGTGGTTACTTTTTAACTCAGATTGTCAACTTTTCTCTTGCAGAATCTTTTAATTTTCTCATCTATCTCATCTTCATCAACACTTAAAGCTAATTAATAATTTATTAATCTCTTAATAAAGCCATATAAAAACAAAAGTGCTCGCAAACTTATTTCTGCAGGATAACTTGTAGAACTTGTTATCCTTATGTAGTGCTGTGGCAATGGCCATGAAAGTGTGCACAGCATCCACCTGTTAAACATGAGCTGAGTGGTTCACGTGGTGTTTGATGGGATTCAATCAGAACTCATGAGAGCTGAGCTGGGTGACCAGTTGACTCACTTTGAAAGCTTCACCAACAGGAGGCCTTTTAAACCCTATTAGCTCTTAAGCTGAGTCTCCAGTGGATATACATGTTCACAGTTGACTTCACACATCTGCCTGCTATCATTTTTTGTTTGGAGGTTGACCTCTTTTTTACTTGTACAATTTTTAAAGAAACATTTCATCGATTGTATGCTTATATTAAATAACATGTTTTGCTCGTGTTGCATTTAGTCATCTTAAAGACTGAGAGACTGGCTGACTTTGTCTCATGGATGTAAAATAAGCAATTTTGAGTTACTTAGATGATTATGATCAACAGTTTAGTAGAAGAAAACTTTGGAGTTTTGGCTTTTTAAACCACCTACAATCTAATTTTAATTTTGTTTTCACTCCTTGTTGTTTAAAGTGTTAGAAAAAAAAAACAGGTTCCAAGTTATATAGCTAGCAATTTGGTCAATTCAACCTCGATTGTGGTACTCCCATTTTGTCATTTGGATCTGTAAAGTGTTGTTGCATCCTTAACCGTTTTAAGTCTCCAGCTGCTTGGTATCACAAGGCACATCTCACATTGATGTTTTCAATGGGATCTTGCCTCAAGGCCACAAGTCATGGACTATAAGAAATATGTGCTTATGTGACGTTTATGGTTATGTTTGTCTGACAAAGAGAAGCTAAGTTTCCAGGCATCTTGTGACCCTGGACTTTAAAAGTGTCATCTTTGCGGGGCAGTTCATTTTTTTCGAGAAGGGACCTTTCTTCTAATTTTATCGAGTTTATCCAGAAAATTCCATTCTATCAAAACTACTACGTATGTGCTTTGGAATGAAATGGTAGCTTCAGTATGCAGGGTACCAAATGATTCCCAGAAGGCCTTGTAGATTAGTAGACATGTGTTGTTTGCTGATTCAATGAACTTTTCTTCTGCTTACTTTGAGCCCTCTGAGACATTCACTGCTGGAATATGTGTGATGGCGAGAGTGATCTTGTTTGAGGCTAGCATTTGAATGTAGAAGTGTGTACAACCGTATCTGTTCTGATTTAACTCCAAAGGGTCACCTGTCATTATAGAGAGAAAGAGAGAGATGCAGCTGGAACTCGAGCTATGTGCTGCGTGATCTGACCCTAGCCGCTGTGTCTGTGGCCCCTTAATATAGCCCATTGCTGTCATGGTAGTTTTTGCCCTCTTCTCTTTGCTTGCTCTGTGCTATGTGTGCACCAATGTTTCTGCCTGTTTGTCTTGACCAAAGGAAGGACTGATTTAGACATGGGGGTGTTGGGGTGTCAGCCTGCAGACTAGATGTGAAATATTGCTACTGATCTGTGCAATTTCCCAGGTTACTGTGACTCAGACAGGCCTTCAATAAAACACATGGTCAGTATCTAATTGCAATTTGTTTACCTGTTTATTAAGCTTTGAAAATCAGTTTCTGTAATGTTTTGTTGTAGAATTAAGACTACAACAAAACTCTTTACTATTCACCACTGGCCCTGTTGTGGCCAGTGTCCCTGATTGCATTAGAGTTACTATGGTGCTGCTTGATATCTTTGGCCTGGCCTCAAGCCAGAGGACGTGGTTAAATGTGCACACATGCACACGCCTACACACAGAGGTACATACAGCACTCTGAGAGCAGGGGTCTCAGAGAGCATTCATGTCCTGGTTGATTGGGTGCTGAGAGTGTGGAGGGCCTCCTCTCCTTGTCTACCTACGTTCTTGGCATTTCCCTGAACTTTCCCTGGCACACTGTTCCTCTTTTTACACTTACTGCAGGTGTGTCTTAGAAAACTGTGGAATACCTTGATCATCTTTGTCTCAGCTCTAAGCCATGGCATCTAGATAAACTGAAATCCAAGCAGAGCTCAAGGTCGGTAGTTTGCATTACTTGATTTGACACTATAATTTGAAATTATTTTGAGAAACGGGCCTATTGTTTTGAATCCATTTAGCAGCTAGTCATGGTGGTGGTGATGGATAAAATAGAATTCATGGTTTAATTTTTGTTCAAGTCAATATGTTCAAGAAGTAATTCTGTTTCAAAAGGAATTTCCAACATATGCCTTTCACTGTCTGCAAATTCAGTTCCAAGTACATTAGCAGTGTAGCTGATATGAAAGACCATTTTGATTCATAACAGCTCTGTCAAAACCAATGTTACATAAATAAAAGTTGAATATATTCTGCAAATAATAGGTACAAATTGCACAACAGTTGTGACAACAGGTCTGCAGTGGTGCTCAAATAGAAAAATTGCTATCTATATTAAATCTCATAAATCAGAGATATCATAGATCAAGATGTTGTTTTGTGTTGTGATTTGGTGTTTGTTTGTATAACATAGGCTACAGTCTTATACTGTGACTGTTCTTTTTCTGAACTGTTACGCACACGTTTGACTTGACTGTATACTGGCCGAAAGAGGCTGAAAGGACAATTGTTTAAGGTCCTCTCATCAGCGGTCAAGGAACAGCGCGATCATGTGAACTGAGTCTGCCATGCCAAAAGAATGTGTTGAATCCTAACGATGTGGCTTCGACAAGTGCATGTGACTCTCTGCGAAGCTTAGATTGGCAAGGACAGGAGACGCAAAAGCAGATAGGATGAAAATGCCAGAAGAGGGAGAGAGAGCAAGAGCAGGTAATCAAAAAAGAGTATAGTGCATAAAAACGCCAAGGTTTTGGAAAGCATGCAACATTTGACCTCCTGTTTAGCTGGGAAAAGTATTAAAACTGAGACCAAACAAGAGGAAACACTGTGGGAATGTGATAAACTTGTGTTTTGGGGAGTTGCTTGTACTCAAGTAAGATGAACTGGTCTTTATCTCTACTAAAGCTTTGGTTCTCATGGGTGAGAGTGGGCTGACGACTGCACTCACAAACTGTCCTTAGAGTATGCAGATTGAATAAAGCACTGTATAAACAGGCGTGATTAAATACATTGTGTCTGGGAATCATTTTCAGCAAAGATTCCCATTGGTTATATAAAGGAATCATAGTAATTGTTTTAGTGTTGAGTGTAAAATTTACAAAACTGGACTGAGGGTTCAAGCACAGTGCACATAGCTAATGCATGATCATCGTTTCTTAATGCCTTTAGCCTAAACCTGTATTGCAGAACATCTGTCTGCCTCTTCTGGTAGTCAGAGTAATTACACAAACAGTGTCAACGTGCTTGTGAAGCCATAGGCTCTGACCTAGTTCTCTAGCTCTAAGCTGTAGTCTTTACCATCACAATGGTTGCTCCTTCCTTCTGCTTTGGAAAAACAATCTTATGGATAACGTTTGTTCTTTGTTTTTCATATGAAAAACAAATTCTGCACTCCAGGTTTAATGTTGCTTCCTACTCTGTGGGGAAATAGGTAATGATTGTTGACTTGGGATTTTCCTCTTGTAACCACAAGCCAAAGTGAGTGGGCCTTCAGGATACTTGAGAAACAATAACTATGAAACACAAGACTGAGACAGATACAGTATGTAAGAGAGAGAGCAAATGTTAACTGGTTATGATTTGTGCTTTGTTAGTAATCTTACACATGCACTGACTTCTACTTTTTATTTGAGCCTGATTTGTTTTGTTTTCCAGTATATTTACACTCATTATTAGCAGGGATTATTATACATTCCACTGATAATCAGATTAAAAGCCCAGACAATTTGTTAAAAATGCACTGCACCATTTGAAAACATTTTGTGCAAAGGGGGCATAATGAGTGCTTAATGCTTTGCAATGAAGATCAGCATTTATTATGTATCTCCTCTCTTGTTTTAACACTTTTTTTTTGTCTCCTTATTGATTGTACTCTTGAGTGAGGTCATGTTAAATTGAAATTGATGCTTCAACAGGATACACAAGAAAAGAATAATGTTTTCAAGCACTCATGGCAAGTTTAATTGTTTGGGAGATGTAGTATATTGTATAGAATCAAAAATGTGCATCATGCTTTCCCACTTTGTAACCTCTAAACAGGACACCTCTATGTTTTTTAACATTAACATCCGAAAATCCTCTCTAAAACATAAAATGCAACGATTTATCAATTAGTTGGTCAAAAAGAAATGTATCAACAAATCTTTTGAAAATCCTTTGTCTTCTTTTGAGCAAAAATGTCAAAACATTTGTTCCAGCTTCTTAAATATCACATTTATTGCATTTTTCACTTTTTTGATAATTTGTAATGTAAATGATATAGCGTGTGCTGGTATTACACTTAAAAGTGCATTTCCTTGTGGTTTTATTGCTGGTCCTACTCTTCAAAGACAATTGGGTTGCTTTACCATTGTCAACAAAATAGGAAACTGCATGTTTATTCATTAATTGAATCTATAATGGAAACATAAAGCTGATATAAATGATGCTGATCAGCTAGCCTCACAGGATCACCACTTAGACTTGGATTTAATTGAATTTGCATCCCATGCCAGACAAAATTCCATAATTAAAGAGAGGATTTTGCAACAATTCTAATTAGTGTTTCGCAACCATTATATTGTGCAACATTTGTTTCATAATGATTTGCTATAGAAATAAATAGTCTATTGTCAGTTTAAGGCTGATGTTGGTAGTTATTTCCAGTGTTAAATAATCTGCCAATTTCACAAATAATTGGTAGTTTATTTGTTAAATCCATTGTCATCAAGTTTTCCAGAGCCCAAAATGAAATCTTCATATTGCCTCTTTCACAACCAACAGTTATAAAACCCAAAACCCGTGCTGTAGTCCAAAGAAGCCGCAAACCCCTACATTTAAGGTGGCAACAACCGATGTTTGAGATATACGAAAAATCCAAAACGTGACTTAAATCTGCTGTTAGCTGAGATATTTGATAGCTCAGTTATGGCCCGTAACATACAAGTACTCTGAGTCTCAGATATTTGACTTTTTCATCAACATGGCAAAGAAAGATGTTTCTTTTGTGTAGTTTTGACTTTTGTGAAGTAACAATTAAGGGTTGGTTTTGCTTTTAGGTGGATTAAGCATTATAGTTGGTTAAAGGTTAGGTGAGTTTATTTTAAAGTAAATCCTTAAAATTAGTTACTGGATAAATGTGATGTTTACAGTGGTTGCCTGCTTTTTGGTCTATGCCTTTCTCTTGGATGTCCATGAAACAGAAAATTCAGAGATAAGTTGTGTGCACAAGAATTCAGGTGAGTTAAGTGCAAATGAGTCCAAGCTGTTCCAACAAATCTCTAAGCATGCAAGCACACACCCACAGCTTAAGATAGAGGATTTTTTTTTTTTTTAAATGCTGACATTGTTTTGGGGCGGTTTGCGTAATGGTTGAGTTGGGAAAATGCTTTGCATTGTTATCTTTGCTATCTGTATCAGTGGCTTCACATGAATGTGTAGGAGGAATTCCAAACATTCTTCACTAAATGAATCACTATACTGGAATCGCATGAACACACATGCAGCACACAACCTTTGAGGTATGTGTTCAGTGTTCACACCATGCATTTCCTTTCTACTGAAAGTGAAGCAGTATCATCTGAGTGTGACAATGGAGAGTGTAAATGTGCACCAGTTTCAGGCCACTAGCTGAAAAAGGAGGTGTGTCTTTAACATTGCAAGCCTCTGCATGCTCGACAGCTCAGCCCTTGAAACAGGACAGCAAACATTGTTAATGCAAAAAACAAAAATAAGCATGTTGTCTTTCTGATCTAAAAATGATTGGTTATCAATTTATTTTTTGCGGCAGCACCAGCATCAATGACAGCATTCACCAATGAGGTTTCCAGTTTATTAACTTGGGACCTGAATTGCACTTGAATCTTGTTCCCTCTCTTTCTCCAAGCCTTTGTTCCACAATTAGGTGTCACTTTGTTTTGATAGTTAACAGCAAGCTAAGGACTGGGTTATTCTGCACATATGCACAATTCATCAGTTATTTTAATGTATTGCAAAGAGCTACTACTAGTGCATTTTAAAACTGTAGAAAATGTTGAAAAGTTAATCTGGTTCTTAATTTAATTCAAAAATTAAAATGTTCATATATTCTATATTTCTTACACATAAAGAAATTTGGATTATTGTCTTACACTATTACGGTTAAATATTCTAATATTTAGCTATAGGCCATAATTGTTAAAATTAAACTAGTAAAATGCTTGAAAAATTAGCTTACATTGAGTCTTGAATATATTAAATGTTTTCTTGTAAAACAGAGTGCTGCTTTCTTTTTTTAATGACAATACCACTGGAAACATAGAAGTGAATATCAGAGTCCATTTCTTTATCTCTGTGTGCCGTCTCTAGCCATTTCCTAGTGGACAGACTATAGTAGGAAAGGGGCTAATTAGATCATGTCTAAGCCAACCTTTCCATGGCCACTACTGTAATTTGGAATAATTTTCATTAGGCTGATTGGATTAGAATGCTGCTGCTCACTGCTTGGATAAGGATTGACGCACACTCACAGGACTAACACAGTATTAATATGATACCTATTATTACATAGCTCTTTTATTTGTTTCTCTGTTGTTTTTTTTTGCCATATACTGCATAAGAAAAAAAAATAAATGTGGTCATCATAAACTTCTCACACTTACACATAAACACACCCAGGCCCACACCACTCACCCAGAGATCCTTTTCAGGCCTGACTTTGGAGAAGTCAGCCATTTCATCATGCAGTGGTCCCTCTGCAGGAAACAGTGGTACTGCAATGAGTCTAACACTCTACCCACAGTTTGCTGTAGTGTGAAACCCCGTGCTTCGCTGAAAGGCTTTGCCACTGCAGCTTCTAGGTATAACATATTAATATAAAAAAATATCCCAGAAGTTTTGCAATAATAACAATAATCTGTATAGATGAACCTTTGTGTATAGACCCCTGCATATGCAGCAGTGATTCAGAAGCCACACTGTGAATTCAGAGTGGGATGTTACACTTTTTGGCATGGGGCACAGCTTGTTGAATAGTGTAATAGGTCTGGCATATTGTAGGTGTAGTATAGTGAAGTGGTGTGCAATTGGGATTGGGGTGGGCAGTTGTTGCCAGGGGAGGGGGTGTGTTATTTTCAGTCCATTGTGTCTACTTCCTGTGGGTCAGGGGTTAGTGGAGCAGGGTGTTGCAGACTTTACAGAGTAAAGAGGAGGGGAGGGAAGTCAGCAGGGTAGGAAGGAAAGTGGCCAGACTCACTCGACAACAGTTGCTGGTCAGCAGCTTGCTCTCCTTGCTTTTTGTACAATGTTTCTCATTTTTATCTAAACAAAGCTTGGACTCTACAGAACCAGGTAAAGAGCCATACATTGTGTTTTATTAACCTGCAAGCTCATCAGTTTGCATTTTATTTTAAGCACTTGTATTATGTTATCAGTATTTTACAAATATGATCGTGTAACTCTCAGCATAAGGTTAGGAATAAGTCAAATGGTGCTATTCAAATATGACTGTGGCTCGTTTGAGAAAAATAACGCAACAGAAATATGGAAGACAGGAAGTAGATAGAAGATTGATGACTTTTTATGTAACCCATACAAAGGCATTGTTTTTTTCATTGGGTAGACTAAGTGTTACAGCACAATCAATATATTTGTGAATCATTAGAGAAATGATCTCCAGAATAAAATAGCAGCCTTAAAATGATAATGTATGACTTACTCTTACAGAAACAAGTGTGCCAGAAAATGATTGAACCGTTTGCATGTTTATAAAAAGGAGGACTCCAATTTTTAAAATATATATTGTCTTTCAAATTCTATAAAGACTAAGAAGAGTCTTTCCTATTCAGTAAAAGTGGCAATCATGAATGTTTTCTTTTCCAGCAAGTACACTGAGTGTTAAAAATAATTTTGACTTTGGAATACTTATTTAAGTAAGAAATTATGAAGTCTGAGTGAGCAAACAAAATGATTTTCTATGCATTATTAGTTTCTTTCTCCAAGTGTTTGTTTCACAGTGTGGTGTCACTTTGTTTTGATGGTTAACAGCAAAGCTGACGGGTGGGTGGTGGTGCCCGTCTGCACTTCTTATTGGTTACCCTAATGTGCTGCGCAGAGCTGTTACAGCAGCAGATACTTTGTATCGTTTTGGACCAAAAAGTATTGGACTCAAACTCAAAAATGCCAACCACTTCCTCCTGCAAAGTCAAACTTCTTTGCCAAAAATATATGCTGTGTTGTGTGAGCAAAACAAGTATTTCAATTCAGATGGGGTTGTCTCTGCTTTGTCTACATAAAGTATGCATGGTAGCTCTTTAAGAATAGCATGTGTAGGATTCTCTTTGGTGAGCTCTAGATGGTTCAAAGGGACCGGACTTTGTTGGTTTGTAGTTACAAAACCCAATCCCAATTTTTCTGTTCAACTTATGAAACATTAGCTGTTGCAGCAAATGTTAATATAGAAGAGATTCTAAAGTTAGCTCTGGACTGACCCCAAACACAAGCCGAGTGACAAAAGGAGGCAAAACAGGAAATCTTTTTGCACAGAGTGTGTGTGTTGGGAACAGATGACCAGGAAGATAAAAAGCGCTAACAAAGTGGAAACTGGCACTAGGGGATGTTTTTTTGCCTTTTGTGGGTTTTCTTTTTTTTCTTTTTTCTGTTTCAAGAAGTCCAGTGTTTCCTGGAAAACATTTAGCTGTAGTTGATGTAGATTTGATGAAAAAGTTAATAACGTGAATGCTCACAGTTTTCCATCATTATAACGGAACCACTGGCGCTTGTGTGCTTCCTCAGTCATATATGATGTGGGGTTGTGTTAATGTTCAAACCTGCACCCTGTGAGTTAATGCTTTACCATGAAAGGAAAATTTAAGTCTCAGTCTAACATGTCCGAAAACTGGGGGCAGGCAGATGTCAAACGTGGTTGGCAGCAAATTTATTGAATCATTTGTGTTCTCTGACCCGCCTCTCTCACAGACTGTGCTAACTGCTGATCAGTCCCTTAATTCTTCGTGTTCTCATCTACTACACCTTCCCCACAGTCTACCTCACTCAGTCTCACTGTCTATTGGTCTTTCCCCGACTCTGTCAGTGGATATGCTAATGAATCGTATGGAACGATTACTTGACTGAGAGTTTCTCTCCCCACCCTACGAGGGAGTTAGCAGAGCACTGACAGCAAACAAACAGTATGTGTAGATGACTTTGGAGTAAATGTAGTACCATGGACATCGCCTGTGTGGGGAAAAAGAGAGACAAAGAGACATAAAATTTGTCAATGAGAATACATCCACTGTGAAGTCTTAGACTAGAACACCTGCCGTTGAAAACTTAGGTAAGAGTAACTAATTCCTCTACAGATTTTTGTTTTATGCTGTTTTTTTTATGGACAAACATGATGTTTGGTAAAAGTTTAAACCTTGTTAAATTATTCCAGAATGGGCTTCTCTGTGTTAGACTGAACAGAAGGGTGGTTGTGGTTTCGTGCATCAGATACAGTATTCTGCTTATGATATAAAACGATTTGAAAAGTCATGACACATACTTGTTATTAGGTCAACTGTAAAAGCACATGAATTCTGAACACCTGCTTGCTGTTCAGATTTTTAATGAGAATACTGGTCTTTTTGTGTGCTGTTTACCAAGATAGCTGTCTGACTACTGAGCTCTTTGTTCTTTGGACAGTTACTGTAGATCGTTAGGGCTAAGGTCAGATGGTGCCTGGCTGGGTGAGAATTTCACAGCTGCACATGAAAGAGGAGCGACTGTGGGTGGGTAAATTGGGGGAGTGAAAGATTGGGTAGATGATACAGGGAAAGAACCGGCTTTTTTGATCATGCATGTCCCATATGGATCAATAACCTTGATGAGCATGCATATTCGATGTGAGCATGCTGATTTGTCCTACAGTCCCAGGGCTTTATGTAGACTCAGCTTCTGAAAGTTGGCTTTTGGAGTTATAATAAAAGAGAGTGTTAACAATTTGACTTAATCTGGGTTATTTGAATTGTCATACATAGTGTCTTTACATGAAAGTAGATTTCTGTCGGTATTTTATTTTTGTCCAAGTAGAAATGGACAAGTGTTACCTTCATAGTATATGCCAAGCTGCATCAAACAGCTGCTCTTTCGCCTTGTTGCCTGTCACAACGAGTGTCTGTACCAGACCTCATTAACATGCTATCCTATTGTGGATTATAAAGATATATAATGTGGCTCACAACTGTTGTGTTGAAATTAATAGTAACAAGTTGAATGTTTCCACAATCTACTGCAAACGTTTTATCATTAATAATAGGTGTTCATCTGTGGGGACAATTCCCGCGTTCTTTTGCAAGATCATAATCCTATTTCTAACTGTTATTTAAATTTTGTACATGTCATCCAAATTTATCCTACTCTATGATTTAAATAGAAGACTAAATTAATTCAATATAACGCCATTTTAATATACTTTTTTCAGGATTGGAATTTCCAAGTTGTACAGTATTTAACTCATATTACAACTTATTGCTGCCTCAAAAGTAGTGTGAGTGTAGCTGCTTAGAAATTAGTCTTTCCTTGATAAATTTTGAGATAATTTTATAAAACATAAAATAGAAGATGGATAAATAATGACACAGGGTATATTAGGCCTTCATATGATAATGCAAGCGTAGACATTTTAGTCCAAAAACTGGGTGGTTTAGTGTCTGAGGAATTCTGGAGTTCTTGTGGAAACATTTAAACTCAGCTGAGATTCTCAGTGTTGTGTCTTTGACCTGTGTGGGTAGATAGGGCCAGGCACACAAAGCAAGGATGTGATGTTTCAGTTTAACAATGATTTATTCTTGTTTTCTCTTGGAAAGGAGAGAAGTGAAAAGGTTGACCGTCACATGGGATCCACACTATGCTGTTGATGTGAATAATTATTGTTAAGTTAAAAACCTTTTGGGAGTTGTGACTTTTGCTGTGGGTGTTTCTCAGATGGACATTTGGGTTAAACAGCACACTCAGGCACACCTAAGCCTAGAGCTTGTTCACATCAACATCCATCCTGGGTGATCTGATCACAAGTGGACAGCTCTTAATTTGTAAATTCCCACTTTGCATTAGCAAGGCGTTTCCAGTGACCACTGTACATGTACAGTACATGTACTGTTTTTTATCACTGCAGTAAATGGACAGAATGTTTTCTTTACACATCAAAATAAACTACTGTGTCCATCTGTGTCCAATGTGCAACATTTGCCGAAGTCTGGTGACTCCATGGTGAGGCAACCTATATTGTTTACAAGTTTACGTCGATAAAATATTATCCTCTTTCAAAAAAAATCTGTGTAAATGGTAAAATCAATCAAAAGCCTAGTACATTGATGCCACCCCAAATGGACAATATCTATGAGGAAAGAAACAACATAATGCACTGGATTTAGTGCCAAGTGTGCCAGAAATTTGTGGCAAGGTTTATGCAAAGTTTATCATGTCTTAAAATAGTGCAATTTTAAATGAGTCCGATAATATTGAATATATTACTAGTTCTATCAGTTGAATCAGACGGTGTGTTTCATTGTGTGATCAGTTGTCATAGTGTCTTCTTCAGTTGAGTAGGTGGCCTTTGACTGTGGCCCAGGATACATGAGTATTCACACTGCTGAAAGACTGTTGCTACGAGTGGCCTAGACCACCTTTGAATATTGTCTGAGAGATTGCATCTCAAATGTGGCCTTAAAGTGTCTTGGGTGTGTTCCCATTACTACTTGAGAGCCTTGATCGGATCACTCAGGAAGCATGTTAATACCACGTCTGAACAGGCTCTAATTGTTGCTGTTGCTTCAGTCTTTTTGCCTGGGTGGTCCTATCTTTAGCTTGTTCTTACTCAATTTCTCTTTGTTAATGTACTGGGTTTTTTTTATCTCTGTCTTGATATGAGGGAAAATACAGTATACTTTTTTATTTCATGCTTGTCAGTTGTCTTCAATTCATTAGAAGCATATAGGACTGTATGTTTTCACAATAATTAGCATATGTCAATTAGATACAAATGGGTATTTCTCAAATCATAGCTGATTTACTTTATTGACTTATATAGTAAATGCCCATGTAAATCTGTTGATGACCACAAAAGAGTGTTATGACTGGAGTTAAAAACTAATTAAAGCTAGAGATGTTTTGATACCATGTTTTTCTTTCCCAGTACTGATTCTGATAGCTGTCCCTTGTGTATCAGCCGAGACTGATTACTGATCTAATACCAGTGTGTGTTGTAAAAATAAACAAATAAATTAAATTAGTATATATATATTTTTTTTTTTTTTTTTTTTTTACAGCTACAGTGTTTCCAGACCAGCAGCAAGTTTTGCTGTGCTCGAACTATAAATGCTGTCATAGAAACAGCTTTTGTGGATGCCATTGCACTGCATGATCTGGCCAACTCCCATTAAATCAATTGTTCTTTGCTCGGAGTGGGCGAAGAAGAATTGATTGTCGGTATGTAACTTTAATGGGGTATCGGATTAGTGCACAGACTCAGCACTTGCAGATTCCGAGACCTGTGTTTTCAGCAGTAACGATAAAATGCAACTCTAGTTAAAACCAACTATGAAAGCAGAAAGGTACAATCTATAAGGCTGTCATGCATGACTTTCTGTGGTGTCTGAGTACATGTGGTTGTGCATCGAACAGCTATTTCTATGATATCCAAGTTAACGCCATGTATCTTGCACTTTACGATGTTGCACTTTTTTGAAATATTATGCACTCTGTAAGACTTACTCATCTCTGTCATTGCAACATTTGCAAAAATATCGTGGGTTTATTGGCTGCCAAGTAAGAGACTTTGTGACTCAGGCATTTAGAGAAAGCTGTCCATGCTGTTGCACACCTGACCCCTTTTTTTTTTATTGAGTGTGCAGCTGGCAAACAGAATCAAAAAATGCCTGCAGGAAGCAAAGGAGAGCTCAGGCTGCAGAAAAGAGGACAGGGCCTTCAAATGCAACACAAAATATACATGGAACTTGATTTAATTCGATTAGCAATAGAACTGAAGCAAAGAATACTTCACTGCTACAAGATGGGAGCAGGGCTGCAGTACTGGAACCATTAGGACGAGCAACATTAGTGGTGAAGGAAAATAGATTTTAAAGCCCCCACAAAATGCTGTCCTTGCTTCCTTAATGTTATGTATTTCCTCTTGAAACAGGATGTTGGTTAGGACACAAAACAAAGAAAGATGATTCTAAATCGGGGTCATTTAGGGGAGAACAAGAGGGTCCAGGACATCACTTGATGTTTTCGTAATTACAGACAGACACCAATTTGAAAACAGATTACACTAATTAAGTCTCAATATAGGGATTGTAACATGCTTCACATATTGCAAAGACCCTTGAGGCAAATTTGTGATTTGGGTTAATTGGGTTTATGTGCATTGTACATTTTCACTTCACACACACACACACACACACACACACACACACACACACACACACACACACACACAACAGATTGTAACAAAAATGAAATAACCTAACTGTATTTAATTATTCATGTTGATGCACAGCCCCTTCATTTTTAACATAGCACAGCCTCTAGTCTTCATTAGTCCCACCCCCTCTGATTTGCCAGTGGCCATTGAGAGGGTCTGGGATGACCTGATTACACAGAACAGGAAGTCAGTGGAGGGAGAGGTCACAAACTGCAGACCCTCACACACACTGCAGCACACGATAAAGGCAGAAGGCTAAAACAACAACAAAAACAGCACAACACTTGAATACAGAACAGTAGAAGTAACAGAAATACTAAGACCCAGAATGATGACAACCCCTGTGGATATACAGCCAGGAAGGTAGGGTGTCAGCTTTTCATTCAAGATCCAAAGAAATGTTGTTGATAATCTGGAAATATTCCTAGGAATGTTGAATAGTCTGTCTTTTCTATCTTTTTGAGCTTTGTGCTGTACTCTGTCAGTCTTGGTGATGGGTGTGTGCTATGTTTTGTGTTGCGAAACAAGTTGAAAAACTTCCCCTTAGATCACATTTTGCATTCATGCCATTGTTTATAGACTGTAAATCTCATTTGATTTTGGATCTAGTTAAATATTTTTTATGCATCCATAACTAGTTCCACAACTGGAACTTGTAGCTAGATGCATTACTTTTTTAGGTTGTTCATCCAGCCCCCCCATTTGTGTGAACATTATCTCTCAGGAGAACCTTCAAGAATTTCTTCAAATTTGGCACAAATGTCCCCTTGAACAAAAGTATGAGGTGATTAGAGTTTGGTGGTCAGAGTACTAACGTTAAGGTCACTGTGAGCTAGCTACAAATTTTTAGTCTTACATCTAGAAATCACATGTTGGTTATTACAAAAGTATTATGCAAAAAACACGTGAAAAATTTAAGAACAGAAGGGAAGATTAAATTGTATAGATCTCCCATGCACCTGATTGCAGATGTGTTTGTGAAGCAATCATGTTTTAGAATTTTCAGTTCCTTTGCACCATATTATTTTGCAACTCAATATTTCTCAAATTGAGTTTCAGGTGATTGTTCCTGCAGCATGTGACAAAGCTCTCTATCAGCTGGACAGACAGGCAAGGAAATTGCAACTTGGTGCACAGAGGCATACAAGGAGTAGGTGGTAATTCTAGTTTATCTCAGAAAAAAACCAACACTGTATGCATACACCGTTCAATTATTTAATTATGAACATTATAGTTATGCACCTAATACTAATATTTAAACGGTATACAGTGCTTGATGCCACTGCGGGGAAATGTCAAAGTCTCACTAATATCAATTAATGATGATCCATCAATCTAGAAACATCGGTTGGCTGAGCAACAATCTAATCAAATTGATTGGAATTTAAATAATCAACCTAAATTGCTGTGGTTAAGATATCACTTTATTTTAAAACTCATACTGCATTGACGTGCCTCCACCCAGGAGCTCATCAGCTGCCCCCAAGCAATGCCAGGGACTAGGCAATGGCAAATGTAATATGAATAACTGTTCTATGTTGATTCTATGTGAGTTTACATATGTCTGTGGGTTCTCTCCGGGTACTCCACAGTCCAAAAATATGCAAGGGGGGTTAGGGTTAGCTTAATCGGTTAATCCAAATTTCCCATAGGCGTTAAGAGGTGTTAGAATTAGGTTAATTGTTTATTTAAAATTTCCCGTAGGTGGGTGAACCAGCAACTTGTGCAGGGTGTACCTCACCTTTTGCCTGATGACACTGGGATAGGCTTCAGCCCGTGACTCTGCTTAGGATACGCATGCGAATGTTGTAACTTTGTTAAACTTCATATTGTTAATTTTCCACATACATTGCAAATAGTTGCAAATACTGTATTTTACATGTGAAAATAGAATAAACATACAAATTGAAAAAAAATGTAAGTGCTGTTGTTTTTCAGTTCATTTGAAATGAGGACTACTCAAGGAATCGAGTTCTTATGCCCATCCCTAATAGTTCTAATGTGTGTGTCCCTACATTAGAGATCGTTAACAGGTAAACAAAAACATGAAGGCTGCAGGTAGTAGTCCTCGTATTTGTTCATCAAGTGGTCATGGACTGTACCAGCCACCTCTTTATTCATTGTGAATAGAATATCATGCTTCCCATCTCTTTTGGATATTCATGCTAGGTCATTCAGTATACTAAGATCATGTGTGACCATGATCTTAATCAAACAAATTAAGTGGGGTCACCTGAGGCCAGACGCTGGTGGTAAAATTGGCTGACTATTAACCACTGTCCAGACTGCTGGACCTCAGGCATGCACATATTTCATAAAAGTCTCCTTTCCTTCCAGCAGGCAGAGGGCCGATGACGTTGGCTGAGCAGCCTCACTTAGCCAAAGGCCATGCACTTTTACTTGTACGTGAAGTGCCCTCTCTGGTACTCAAGTTGTAAAAATAGCTGTTTAGCAAGAATTCCAGTCATGTCTTGCTAACAAAGACTGATTTATACAAGTTGCAGCACTAAACATAGAGGATCTTTTGTCTCTTTCCTCCTTGCTTTTTTGCAGACCTCGTCACCAAGGCCATGAGCACCAAAGCCTCTGACGCTCTTGACACTCCTCTCTTAAAACAGCCTTTGTTCAGCACAGTCGTACAGTCCTGTCAGTGAGGCTTAGGGAAGCTCTGCGGTCTACAAGACTGCGTTTTTGTTTACAGGATTTGGGTCAGATTGCAGTGTCATGGAAAAGGTTTTGTCGTTGCTTTTCTGCGTCAGCACATGCTATTATTTAATATTCAGGTATTCGAATTGAAAATGTCACATGCTCAAATTCATTACTTGATTTGTATCCTCTCAAATTGTAAATATATACAAACATGACTGTCAGCCTTTGGAGAGATAGTGGGAATTTATTTTGAGGCCCTAATTCCCGTTTTGGTCACATCTTTAAACATGAAACATTTCCAGTTTCTTTATACATATTGATACTTAAAGAACCACTTACTAAGTTGCATCACATGTTTTGATGTTTACAGCTGCCACCATGTTGTGGATATAATCTATATCAATCATTTTAGACAGGATTGCAGCAACTCATTTACATGTTGCACACCTTGCTCTCAAGTGTCCTATTGACACTATCCTAAAAGATATACAAATAAATACTGTCACACTGTTCTGTGTTTAACTTCCTGCTTAAGAGAGTGTGCAAGTGTAAAATCAAGGCAAGGGAGATTTATTTTTCAATTAGGTAACCACTAAAGGTTGCCTGCATGTTTTTCTGTGTCTGGAAAATTATTTCTTACATATTAGATATGAACACAAATGAATTTGTTCTGTTATCTCCAAAATCTTGACCTTTTCTCCCATGTCTTCCCTGTGCTTATCCTGTGTTCCAACTCTCCTTCCCTTTATCTTCTACTCGGTATTTTTCTGAAGAACAGAGAATCTGTCGTAGTCAGGATGAGTCAGTGCAGCTGGGGTGCAGGTCATTTATTCACAGCCCACTCAGATGGGGCAGATGGCCCAACCGCTGTCCTGCTGTTAAGTGCTAACTGTGCACCCAGAGACTGTAAGCTAAGCTAATACTAACAACCAATAGCTGAACTGGAGTAGAGAAACCTAAGCTAATGCTATCAACAAAAAACCCAAAGAATTTTCATAAATGTTCATAAATGACAAAGAATCAGCAAATACTTAACATCTAAGAAGCTTCAACCAACAGATGATTGACATTTTTGCTTGAAAAAAGACTAAAACTCTAAAGCTTGATAGTCAAAACAGTTGATTGATTAATTTGTAATAGATTAATCGTTGCAGTTCTAATTTCATGAAATTCAGCATACTTAATACCTGAAATCTTTGCTGTTTGAGAGTACGAGTGAGAGTGCAACCCTTAACATAAAATTTTGGTAATGTTTTTCCTTTCAACTGACTTACAATTGTCGTTTTTCCATTGCATTTATTGTGCAAAACAGGCACATTTTGTTCCGGTTTTAACTGCATTAACACCGACCAGCATACAACCAAAACCAGTTTAAAGAAAAGACACCACCGGTGTCAAAGCCTTTTTGTATTATCTAAGTTCCTGATACTAGAGAGGTATAGAAGCCCACAGGCTTCGGTATAATTTAGCATCAGAGATATGAAGTATGAAATTAAGTATGCAGTGTTTCAGCTTGTAATGGTAGTACATTTGCATTAGCAATAAGTATGCTTAGGCTGCATTAAGCTGTCTAAATAAAATTGCAGTTAGTGCTCAAGTGGTGTTGGCAGAATGGTTCACCAAAAACAGTTTTACATCTTAACACTAATAAGTTAGACCAAACGCTTGTTATACAGGAATGAATTCGCTATGCGCTTGGAGTAATGCCTCTTTAGGTAGCAGTTGATGTCTAAAAGGAATCATTAAGGTTATTGTCGTTCACATGTTCATTGTAAATTTTTGCTTGCTGAGATCTAGATAAGAGAATGGTGCCACAATAATTAATGACAAACGATCATTTTACAAGGGAGCTGGGTGTATGGTTATTTCGTGGCTAGCTCAATTTTTCTTACTTCTCCTCACCACCTTTGTCTTTTTCATGCTTTAGTGATGTTGATTCTGGAGGCCTCTGATGGCAGTGTGACTCTACTCGGTTGGCATCTCTTCCTTCAGCACAACCACTCTCCTTCCCTTCCCCTTTCATCGTCTCAGTCAGACCCTCAATGCCCTGTTTGTCTTAAACTTACAAGCTGTAGGATCTGGGTGGGAAAATAGAGGGTGTCTTCCTGTGCTTTACCCTATCAGAGGACACAAGGTCACTTGGAAAAAATGGGACAGGGATAGAGTGGGGGTTGGCAGGGACAGCTGCCATGCTAGGGGAGCCCTCCCCATCCCATTTCAGTACCGTCCTATGCCGTCCCATTCCCAACGGTGAGGCAGTGAACATTAGACTCTGACAAGCTTAAGTTGGCTTTCTGGTTGATGAATTAGATGAATGGCTTAGAATCTGTTGCTGGCACATAAAGGACAAGTAGACTGGAAGTACATCTATGCTATAGCCAGTAAGTACTGCAATCTGCTCGGATATAGTCCCTCACACAAACAATATTTAATATGAAAACAAAAAGCAGGACTAGATGTCTTATCATATTCTCCATGATTCTTGACAGGAGGTATGTAATGATGGACAAGTATGCAGTCACTGAAAAGTACATGGTAGTGAGTTATAATAGTCAGTGTTAAAGTGTCCGGACAATCAGGTTGCTGTTCACTGCAGACGTAAGTGATGACTTTGAATGCAACCACAATGTCTTGCTACCATGTTTCATCATCAGAGCAGTTATTAACTACAAGCCAGGCTCTATTAAACTGAAGAAACCAGCGGTCTACTAGCTGTGCTAAGATGGTCTCAACAACAATCCAATGGCAAAGCATAGCTCTGTATATGTTTTTGTCAGTGATATAGCGCATTTTCCATATTTTCATCTGCAATGCATGGCAGAACAAAATAAACATAGAGTGTAATATGAAATGATCTATCGCCATATCACACAGAATTAACACTGTATAATTAAAGTTGAATTGACTTGACATGTCGGCGCAATTGATCAATGTCATTGTGCTGCTTTTGACTCTGGGTAGTGTTTTCATTGCATTAATACATTATCATTTTTTATGCACATGTCTGTTGCTGAATCTGTGGCACAAAATCATTTCAAGTGTGTGCAACTGTACATAAAGAAACCTGTGTAAAAGTACACAAATGGAGAACAGACAGTCAAGATACTGCACAGCTTTTCATCCTGTTGAAAACAAACTAATGTGTCAGCGCAGAAATTGGATAACGATATCCTTTGAGGCCACTAAGGCCACATTTAGATGACAATGGCCCTACTGAAAACAGAAAACTCTTTCCTTTGCATTAAAGAAAAAAAAATCTGTGCGCATATGGCTCCTCCTCCTCGTTCTACGCAAAAATGACTGACAACATGGCTAATGATTTCTTTTTTACTTTTAATACTTACCTTAAGTGATGGTGATAATAGGGGCAAAGTAACTGGCAATCGCAACTGCTCAGTATAACTCCCATTATTTTTCTGCTTTCATTGTGTGTCATTTATTGTGAGTAATATGCTGCAAGTACACTAAAGACACCTGGTGTTGTTTTAAACAGCTTCCCAGCAGTCTGCTGCTTATCCTGAGCTAAATCTTGCACTCTTGTTGCTTTTTTGGTATATGCTTTTTTGCTGAGCTGAAGTCCCAGGAACTCTGTTTCAAGTTTGTGTTTTCAGGACCAAATTTCAAACCACTGCTAATAATTGTGATTGAATCTTTATATTCATATCCTCTGTTCATTTATATTTATATTTTGGGCCTGTTATTTTTATGTATTGACATTTTTTTGTGCTTTTTTGTTTGCTATATTTATCATTGTTGTACTCTCTATGATAGTACTTCCTTTTTTGAATAATTTATGTAATTTAAATGCTCGATATTATTTTTCTGATGTTTGTGTCTGTGATGTAATGTGCTGTTGTTAGAGCTTCTCTGTGCAGATATTGCAAGGATGATGCTGGTATGACGGTCTGATCTCTGAAGTTCAGTATTCAGAGTTTTTGATCGCATTTGGAGGTCTTTTTATTAGGGATGCATGATAATTACCTCGTTCTCATAGTCAGTACTGTTAACATAAGTAGTAATTTTAAATTTCCATAATGTACAAAGCTACTTAGCTGACCTGCACACCTGAGGGCTAGAAAGTCACAAACGAACTTCATATTCATGTTTCATTAGTTAGTTTTTATCTCTTAAGCATAACATGCTTTTTTTGTTTTTGTTTTCAAAAGGACTTCTTGTTGATGACTGTTGAATAAGCGTGTTGAATAAGCCCCGATTTCATTCTGGTTCAACATGTATAGCTTACCCAGTTGTCAAGACACTCATCCTTGGAAGACCTGCCTCACTGTAACTTAAGATCTTGGTCTTTCTGTTCCCCGCAGGGTAACTTGACCCAAGATTGCTTTGTCATTTGCTATAGAGAGAGGTTTCCTCTCCACACTCACTGTCTTTGTCTGCCCAAAACAGTACAGACACGTTTAGGGTTGTGTTTGCATATCCAATTTAGCTTTTTTGGTTAAATTTTTTATTTATATGGCCCTATCTCAAAGGAATTAGGTTTGATAGGTTTAAGAGTCATTTCGACTATGTGAATGTTTGTGATTATATAATACAGTCCTTTTGAACTACAGTGTATGAAACGTGCTGTATGTATACAGTATGTCAGTGTGTGATGTCAAAACTATTTTCTTTTTGAATGCAACAGTGTTATTGTAAGGTTTTCATATTTTCATGTTCATGTGATTCCTCTATGTGCATATGCCTGCAGTTTAAAATGCAGGCTTCCTTGCAGGTCTTCTTGTTTTTTCATTCAGTTTGTGGAGGGAAAGGTTTGGGGCTCTTCATGTTGTCTCAGTCTAGGAGTTGGCTCACTAACAAAGGACACACTGTAGATGGGAAAACAGTATAGGGATGAAGAAACCCAAGCCCACAGAATTATTAATTCAATCAAAATACTACACCTAGATAACAACAACAAAGCTGTGGTTTGCATTGCAGTCATGGCCATTTGTCATTTCTAACAGCACTGGCATTTTTTTGGCATTTGGGTACATTTCTTTTTTCCCTTTTTTCTTTTTTTTTTTAAGTGTCGTTACTACTAGTAGTGGTTGTTAAAATTTATATAATTTGTCCTTGCGTACGTCCCCTGGCTTTAGCAATAAAAGGAAATGTTTCAGACATGTCCAATCTTTTGGTATAATCCCGCATTTGCTTAGAACGTTCTTGCTAGTTTTTTTTGTGAAAAGCTTATTTTGAGCTCTGAAACAAAACATTGTGCTGCAATGACTCAGCAAAATCAAAAGTTCATGACCTCCTTCCATCTCCATTTAAATGAATCACTGTTGGATGTGTTCTCTAAATAAAATTACAAATTTCATGTGTTTTCACCAGGTGGAGGACCCAATCTAAATAAATATAGGAGAATGTCAGCGTAGCACCCAGACTGTTCTGCCTCTGGCTTTGCTTTTATTTTCATTGCTGAAGAGTCTCAAGACATGACTGCTGTTGCATGGTAGTGGCAAGTTTGGACATACGGTTTGGTTTATCAAATGATGAATCTTAAACTACAGTTTAAATTGTGTGATGTAAGTATTGTAAATGATCCTATATGAGAAGGGAAGAAGTCGTCTTTGAAGATCAGTCTCATAAATGCATTTTAATATATTTGAAGGTACTTCAGGATAAGTATTTTCTCACTAAGCTGTCTTTTATTTACACTGATTGATGCTATAAGTGTCATGTGTTTACATTTTTTTTTTTTTGTGTCTCACTTAAAATTACACTCTTGTATTTTGTTGCTTTTTTCCAGGGACAAGGCATCCCTTTTGGAAGAAAAGACTTTATTGGCTGTTTCTCTTTATAGATTTTGTTATTTGTTTCTCAAGGGTGCTAGACCAAACAGTCTGAGTTTTGTTCTGGTTATGCGAGACACATATTTCTAGTTGCAGAAATTCCCTCTGGCTGTGAGTAGTCTCCAGCAAGGGCAATGCAGCTGCTGGGCAATGTACATGGAGACGAACTATGAACAGAACACTTTTGCTAAACTGGAAAAATAAAGCATTCGTCCAGCCTGTGGTCAGACAGGCGTGGAACAGTCATTGTTAGAACACACAAAATAACCTTTGGCCTCATTTCTATCCTCACCCTGCAGGCATGGAAGAAGCGGTGGTTCGTTCTTCGCAGTGGCCGTCTGACAGGCGACCCAGACGTCTTGGAATACTACAAAAATGACCATGCCAAGAAGCCCATACGTGTGATTGATCTCAACTTGTGTGAGCAGGTGTGGTGACTCATAATAGTCAACCTGATTGACTTCCACATTTTCTAAATTTGGATTAATTTTTGAATCATCACATTTTATATACTTAATGCAATCCTTTGTTTTTTGTTTTTTTTTTTTTCCAAAAAAGGACATTTGCAACTCATACCACAATCAATTAAGATATTTGCACCCCTATAGGTGGATGCTGGGCTGACGTTTAACAAGAAGGACTTGGAGCATAGCTTCATATTTGACATCAAGACCATTGACCGCGTATTCTACCTGGTAGCTGACACAGAAGAGGATATGAATAAGTGGGTTCGCTGCATCTGTGACATCTGTGGTTTTAACCCGACTGATGACGGTAAGGAATGGCATTTGATAGTTGGAACACATCACTGCGGCTGCCTGTGCCTGCCAACATAGGGGAGTTTTATTGTGAGGAACTAGGTAAAAATCATTGGCATATTTTAACAGTTCTCATGGAGGAAGCGTTCAAGCACTGGCCACAGTGATATTTTTGATAAGTGCAAACTGACAATTGATTTAGAATTGATCTTAACATGTCAGAAACGAGGATTATATGCAAAAAATGAATCAAAAGTTCACAATGAATTGCTTGATGCAAAGTATACAATATTACCCCTCAAGCTAATTGCTGTATTTTGATTTAAGTTGATGCCACTGTTGTGCCCCTCTGTTATCTGAGTGAGTTAGGTCAACCAGCCTCTATTCAGGACAGTTTTCAGCCAAGGTCTAATGATCCATGTGTTGTGTTGAGGCTCACGTTACACTTGTTCCCAGTACTGGATAATCAAAGCATTGTGGGCCTGTTGGTCTCACTGCCCTTCTTTCATTTTCTCCCTCTTATTTGGTTCTCTTTCTCTCTCTTCTGCAAATTTCTGTTTCTTTCTGTGTTTGTCTTTGAGCCTAATTCCACGTTTTCCTGTTTGCACTTGGAAGTATTGGTCTTCCATACTTTCTCCCCTCCTAAGATTAAATGTGTAAGCATTTTATAGCAGATAAAATATGTTATATATATATATATGTTTATATATATGAGGATTGGCATTAAAGATACACTAATTTACTGTCTTGCATATCACACCACTTGTAAGGAGAAGAATGTAGTTTTCAATCCTGGCAATTGAGTCAACTGAGCTCTGAGTGAGCTCTTCCAAGGTCGTCCTCTCCTTATTATTGTGTTTCTTCTGTCATGCCTCCATTACATAGCTGGTCCTTTAGGACAACCCTGACAGCAACCCTTATGGTGCCTCTTCAATAGAATGATTTTAACTGTCTGTTAAAACCTTGATGTGGAAACAAGATATAAGCCAAGTCAAGACTGAAACTAGTCCAAGACAATACATTTACGGAGAGTCTCACACTTTTTCTTTTTTTAATAAAAGAATGTCTCTGGCTCTCCCGTTTGCATTTGCTTGGCGTTCTCTGCCTGGTAGATGAACTCCCAACCTTCTATCTCGCATGGCCGTGCTTGAGTGCTTCATGGCTCGGCAGATATCAGTGGGAGAAACCCAAGGAGTCCTAGGGAACACAGAGATTGTAAGAGGCAGAGATGAGCATGAGCAGAGGGTGTTTTCCCTTTTCCTGTATAAATTAGCACTTAAAGCTTTAATAAACAAATCAGATAAAGAGAAGAAGTTAGCAAAGGAGGAAAGTGGAGCAAAATATGTTCTGGAAGAGATAAATTTACTTTTAGAAGAGAAAGTGAGGACCTTGTGTAAGATAACACCAGTCATTTATGCATGAAAAAGGAGTTAAAAATGAAAAATGATCTGAAATGAAACCTTAGATACATTTCACCAAGCATATGCATCAGCTGTGCTGGCTGACAGTGGAGTACAACAGCAAGCTCAAGCAGTAGGGTTTAAAAAAATAAAAAAAAAAAAATTTTTTTTTTTTAAAAATGCAGTGTGACAATTGATGAGACCTTGGGGAAATGCTGTCTGAGAAACAGGGTGTGGGCGCATTATTCAGACTCTTTACAAAAAAACAAAGTGGGGTTTTATGTACGGAAGTTTTGGACATAGGATGACAATAGTTATTCATCATAGTGCTTTTTTTTTATTCCACATTAGTCTTAGGTGCTAGTGTAATTTAGAAATGCTTGTTACTGGAAGTCAAATGGTTCTGCAGATGTTATCAACACCAATAGGAGTTGTTTTTTTTAAATATTGTTACCTGCAAAATTGACTAAATCACCATTTTGCATGGAGTCATTATACACTTCAAATAAATATTTATCTGACATAATTTGTATTAAATTAAACTTCACTATTAGAATGAGTTCCATATATCTACTGGATTTAATAAAGGAATCAATTCTTCCGACATAATAAAGTAATAAAAGATATATTAAGATTTTTTTCGCTTAGTGGGGCCCTGATTAATGACTGCAACGCCACTCTCCAATGTGAAAGCATGATCAGTCATTGACAGACATCTGCTGAGTCTGACAGCTCTTGATGGCACCTTATGGGATCAATTAAACTACAGATCACTGTGTAAAACGAAAAAAAGAGAAAAAAAACAAACTCATTCATCTTATGGTCTTTTGTTGTCAGATTGAAACTACTACCTTCCCCCACAAGATTAAAGCCTTTATTCTTTAAGTGTATTACTTTCTTCGGTTAGTGGAGTTGATCATAATTGTCAGTGACTCCTCTGTAGTCAGCTGTGGAAAACCCTGAATCACACTTGACCTTTCAGTGTTTTAGAGGGAGACATGGTTTGATAGACTGAAGAAGATGAAACATGATGTAAGAAGAGTTAATCCCAGCCTTCCCCTTTCTCTCCTCTAGAAGCAGCAAAAGCTGCTCACCAGTCAGCCATCGGAGGCCTTGTGGTGGATACACCCCCACACCCAGCACTAGGTAATATTACAGGCTCAGCGGCGGGGCTGACCAATGTGCCCCCTCCCTACCAGCCGGTCAGTGTGCGGCACCTGGACTCTCAGTCCAGTTCAGAGGAGCCCCAGGATTACCTCTGGTTGGTCAACTGTGAGAGCAAAAAGCCTGAACCCAACAGGTGAGTTTGTTTTTGTGTGTGTAAGATTTCATATTCACTGTTCTGGAGTGCTTTTCTGTGCCATAAACTTCTCTTTGTACATTTTCCAGATTGTTTAGTTATTTTTTTGTACATTTAACTTTTGCTGCCACACTTGTCCTTCTATCTCTTGTGTGGTGTGTAGCTCAGTGCAGCTTCACTCTTCATTGGAGGGAGACCAGGAGTATTTGCTCTTGGAGGAATGTGAGAGCAAACCTCTTCCTCCCCAGACTAGTCTGTGAGTGGCCAGTGTTCCAGCTGGAACTGCCTGCTTGTGTGGAGTCTTATGCATTGGAGGAAAAAAAAAAACAGACACGCAGACGCTTTATGCATTGTGTGTGTGATTTACATATGAAACTGAGATGTACTCTTTCTAACACTGTATTATTTTTGTCATTGCTTTACCTGCAATCTACCAACTATCTCAGTCTTCACTTAACCCGGAAAGATATGGTAGCATTGCAAGAGGTGTGATAGGTGTGTAATGTTTGTTTACTAATAGGCAAGGCAAGGCATGTTTATATTTGTATTGCACATTTCAACATGGCAATTCAAAGTGTTTTACAAAACGAATATTAAAAAGAACATTAAAAAGAAGATAAAGAATTAAAAACAACACATTAAAGCATTAAAGAGTTAAAGATTTAAAAATGTAAAGATTAAAAAAATAATTAGAGAATAAAAGACATAAGAAATAGAGAGGTAAAAGCTACAGTGCAGTGTAGGCAGCGGCAGATAAAAAAAATCTTCAGATTCGATTTAAAGCAACTGAGTATTAGCTGATTTGCAGTTTTTTCGGAATTTGCACCTGACGTGTGGGACATAAAAACTGATAGTTGCTTTTTTGTTTTGGCGCCAGGAACAGAGAATAGGCCTGTCTCTGTTTCATAACGGAGCGGCAGATCAGAATACTCCTTTCACTGTGGACAAAAACCCATTGACTCATTTACCAATCTATATGTGCATTTACCAGTTTTGTCATAGTTGCAAATCTCAATAGCAGATATAATTAAGCCCAGCAGAATGCATTGACATATGGATCAATTTCAGAATTCACAAATGCATACACAAGAATTCACAAGTGTGTTTCTTGTTTTAAAAATAAACAATGGAAACATACTATATATAGCAATATATGTATTTGAAAAAAATTGCAGTTTTCATCAAAAACAAAACAAAAAAAATCCCCACTCACACTCTCTGGGTGGTCTCTTGTGATTTTCCTTCAAACTCTGGTCCTGGACAACTTCTGGACAGATGTAGAATGTTTTTCCTGGGATTTGTTGGAGCCACTCTCCCAGTTTTGGGGTCACAGCCCTGAGTGCTCCTATCACCACGGATACCACTGATGCCTTTACTCCTCACATCCTTTCCCGCTCCTCTTTCAGCCGTTGGTATTTTTTGAGCTTCTTATGTTCCTTTTTTCTGATGTTGTTGTCACTTGTGATTGCCTTCTTCTCTGTTTGTTGACCACCATGATATCTGTTGATTAGCCACCACCATCTTATCGGCCTGGATCTGGAAGTCTCACGGGATCTTGGTGTGGTTGTTGCCAATCCCTTTGGATGTGTTTTCCCTGGAACCTCCAGCCCACACTCGGCGCAGCTGTTCCTGTATACTAGGCCAGCCACTTGGTTAAGGCACTCAAAATACGCCATACCTTCCCACATCTTGCGCCCTGCTGTTATGTGCTGCACTGTCTCGGGGGGCATCTTTGCACCTTGGGTCCTGTCTGGTATGGTAGACCTGAGTGTCTCTCCATCTTGTGTTCAAGGCCTATTCTTGTGCTGTCCTTGAGACCAGCCCTCTCCAGCCACTGGTATGTTTTCTCAATACAAGCCACTTCCTCTGTCTGTCAGTGGTACATCTGGTGCAGGGGCTTGTCCCTCCACAATGGGCTCTGTTCTTCTTCCTCTTCTCCACTGGGTTTCTGCTGCA